>JAODLD010000144.1:15398326-15434844 GCA_026781065.1 Mormyrops boulengeri | reverse complement strand
CCCGCCCCCCCCCCCCCCCCCCCCCCCCCCCCCCCCCCCCCCCCCCCCCCCCCCCCGCCCCCCATCTAAACAGGAAAACTGAAGGCTGTCACCAACTTCTTTCTATTGAAATAAAAAGCACTATATTTTCTTACATTCCACAATAAATATGGCTATGATTTGTGTATGTTCAAGCAATTCTGGAAGCCACTAAGATACTAACTATTTTCCACATTATGTAATCAACATCACTCACTTCGTACCCAGGCAGCCAAACCAATTTCAGGGGGAACCATGCCACCAAGGCCTGCTGCACAACACTGCATGTCAGCGGAGGGGAGAAGAGGGGAACAAAAAGAGAGATGCAGACATGCTGTGTCGTCAGATACAATGGCAGCAAAACAGTGGGTAAAGGGCAGTGGGTCTGTATGCTCACTTGTGCGCCAGAAAAGACAAACCTATTTTGCACAGGCAGGGGAAGAGTTGATAGCATTTAATACAATATAAACTTACTTTTTGTTATTTCAAGCTGAGTGAATCATGACTCTGTTTCTTACAATACTAGCATCGTTATTGTATGTATTGTCCATCCATCCATCCATCCATCCATTTTCTGCCACTTATCTGGGGTCGGGTCATCAGGGCAACAGTCTACCTGGGGATGCCCAGACCTCCCTCTCCCCAGTCACCTCCTCCAGTTTCTCCGGGGTAATTCCAAGGCGTTCCCAGGTCAGCTGAGAGATATAATCTCTCCAGTGTGTCCTGGGTCTGGCCCTGGGTCTCTTCCCAGTTGGACACCTCCCCAGTTCTTGCCTGTGACCTCCTGCCCAGGCCTGGCTCCAGGGTAGGACCCTGGTCTTCCCTGACTGGGTCGGGTCACATGACCCTTTGTGTTAATTGTCATAGGGCTCTATGTTAATTGCACCTAGTCTGGCTGCCCATCTAGGACCAATTTGTCTTTGGAGACTCTATCAGGGGCAATTTCCCTGACAGCATAGCTCCTTGGATCACAGAGCAAATCACGGAAGGATGTATATATTTTGTGTCTTTTTATTTTTATGGGTGGCATGGTGCCTTGGTGAGTTGCCTTTGCCTAACATCTTCAGGGATGGAGGTTTTAATCCTGTCTCCTCTCTTCGGGTTTGGAGTTTGCATGTCTTCTCTGTATATTATGGATTTCCTCCAGCTTCTCTGGTTTCCTTCCACAGTCCAAAATCATGCAGTTAGGTGAATCAGCATCTGTACGCAGCCTGTAGTGTGTTCAGTGTGAGTCTTTGTGTCTGGGGCGCTTTGCTTGTGAATCTCTCACTTGAAATAGCAACTCCAATATCGGCAAAGATTGTCTCAGATTCATGGAATGCAAACAAATAAATGGAATGGGTATGCTGAATTTAAAATGAATAAACTGTTTACCCTCAGGGTCTTATTATCTGACACATCGTTCACAACAGAAGTTAGAGAAGTATGGAAATTACAGTAGTCAAAATCGAAAGGTCAAAACAGGAAATAGAGTAAGTACAGATTCATGGACACAGACAATCATTTTTGTTTCTTTTGACCTTTAAAATCATGTCTTACAGACTGTGTTCTTCCTCTTTGAAGAAATTTAAATCAAAGTGTGCATTGGAATTTTTAAAAAATTCTTTTCAAGCTATGGTAGATCAGCACAATATTGAGATGAAATGAAATAAAATGAAATAAAATAAAATGAAATTAAATTAAATGAAATGCCAGGTTCAGCAACAGGTTTTTTCCTGGGGCTGTCAGGACATGAAATACCCATCTAACCCCCACCCACTCTTAAGGCACCTAAATCCCCCCCCCCCACACTTGCATTGGTCACTTTAACTTTTTATCTATTTATTGTTTGTTTTTAGCCGTTGTGTTTATTTCATCGCTATATACTGCTGCTGTCCTGTTTCTTGTTCAGAAACATACACATTACACTAGATATATAAACCCTTGCGTCCTGCCCCAGTTTTTGCACTTTATGTCCTGCGAAACCCTCCCCTGTCGATTTTGTTTGTATGTTTCACTGTGGTTTTGGGGGAACGCTGTTTTGTGGCATCGTATACCTGTATACGGATGATATGACAATAAAGGCCACTTGACTTGAAATGAAATTGGGAAAGATTTAGATGGAATACATCTTAAGGGAGTGACTCTGGTGGCCCTCATTAAGTCAGTCTTTAGTGTCATTTGAAATTTTTGACACCAAGTCCAGATCTATTTCTGTTTAACTGAAAAGCATGAACCTCTAGGAACTCCTCTTTGCAGAATCCTTCAGTCTGCTTCTTCTTTTCCAGGTGATAATGTAACTTAAAAAAAATACCCACAACCTCCAACCCTTCTTTCAAGTGTAACATAAATTCGGTCTTAGCTGATGAAGCTGAAGAAGACCGAGTTAATCCACTTGTATATGTAAATGGGAACAAAGCAGTATTTCAACACATCGGTATTATGGGATCAAGAAAATACAACAGTGTGATTCTGTTAGAAAAGCTTTAGAAGAACATTTTAGGCACAAACATTTGCCCATCAGGTACGAACATACCATGTTATAAATAGCTAAGGGGATACAAAAGCTAAGCAAATGTATATATTGTAACAATCCCATTACTCTCTTACCTGTATTCAAGTCGTATAAGTTTAGATGAGTAAGATACAGATAAGAAGTATAAAGCAATGTACTCAGAAGTGTAGCTACAGAATTAAATTGACATATTCTGCAGTTACAATGTATGTTATCAGCAGAGGGCCAGCAAAAGAACTTAGGAACCCAACGAGCCATATGCCTTGATGACCATCATTCTGAAATCCAATTACAACGTCAGGATTTTCACAGACTCCACGTAATTGTCTGTAGAGATAGACACGTTTTCATGGTAGGCAAGAAGACATTGGCTCAGCAGGAGTGGCAGTTGTCTCTAAATTTGATGTAACACCTGGTTTCTGGCAGATTCCGCTCTGCAGGGACTAGGCATCACCGACAACATTCATCACGGTCTTCAGCTGATATTCCTTTCAGTGCCTTTGGGATTTTATCTGCACCTGACCATTGTCAGGTGAGCATTCTCTGGGATTACAATCTGGTGTGCGGAAAAGTCTGAGCGGAGCAATAAAGCTGCAGATTTGCCAAATGCAACATTATCATTACACAGAATTTAAGAAAACCCAGGTAATGTTATTTTCAGAGATATATTGAGATGGAAAATCAGCCTATGGTGGTAACAGCTGCTACAGTAGGAAGGCTGGCAGCAATTTTCGCAAGACACTTTGAAGGACCCATGATACACATCAACTTTAGATGGGTAGCCTAAAATACCCTTGGTAAGACAAGAATCATGCTGTGTGCAGCCAAATATTTCTTGGAACAAGACTTAGGATCCTCTGAGGAATCTTTAATGTGCAGTACAGGGCACAATACTTACTGATCCTGGAACAGCTCAGATGACAATAACAGTTGCAGAACCTTAGCAGTTCAGAGATTCCGCAATGTAAAAACAGAAACTGAGAAACTGAGAACAACCCCGTTCCAAAACTAACTAGGCCACACCTGAGATACACTATAGCCAAGTTTGAGGTTTTTCTGACGTGAGAATAAATTTAACCTATGCCAGCAGAATTAGCTGATGGGCTTCTAAGCGGGAAGTAAACATTCTGTTTGTATTCACAACTGTGAATACAACCCTGATTCCCAGATATTCTCAACAGACTTGCATTAAAAGTCACCCTGGCCTTTAATTCTAGAGACAAAAAATGAAGCAACTGGTAATTAATTTGTTTGGGAAAATTGCATGTTAAAAATAGAGTAACAGATATGTTTCAGAGAAATGTAATATTAAAAAATGAAAAACAATATGACTGTTTAGTAAGATTTTACTTGAGGCAGCACAAATAATGTAGTAGTACATGCTTACTTAATGCATTAATTAACCAGTAACTAAGTAACATACTCCCATGTTCATTCATTGGTAATACATCGTACTTCATGCAGAAACTATATTAGTTCATGATTTGTTCTTAACTGAATAACTGAATAAGTTATTTGTGCCCCCACAAGTTATTTTTAATTGCGATACCAGAATATCGGAATTAAAGGGTTTCACATGACATCATAGTAACTAATGTAGCTATGACATCATAAGCAGTGTCAGGTGCCAAATACCTTTTACAGATTTGTTCATTATGATATAAAATTAAGTGTAAACCTATGAGCAGTGTATGAGCAGCTTTGGTCAGCTGGCTGGCGTGAGATTTTCAATTTGAGACATTTACATGTATATAACAGTTTTATTACCTTGTAAATAGTCGGATGGGTTTGTAAACTACCCTAGTGAACTATTAACGCTTTTGATGTAGCTAACCTGAGGTTTATAACGGAATAATATAGATTTGCCATAAGATTTCTTGTGTGAGCATGACAGTCTGAAATTATGAGTGTCACGCCAGATGAGTTAGAGTTGGCAAACCTGTTAAGGGTCACAGCACTGCCTCACAGTGCCTCAGTGTGCACCTTTACCATTGCTATGCGAGTAGCCAGATTAGGAGCTGAGGAACTCAGTCTGATTCAGTGCAGAATTTTCAAAGGGATGCTTGGTCACAGTGCTTCTGCTGTATGTCCCCATCTGTTTACGCAGCAGTGGAGGACCATCACTGGTGCTGTGCTGGATAGTGCGGCTTTTAGCCTAGCGCCACAGGCAGCCAGAGCGACGATTAAAAGACAACAGTGCATTGTGTGCGAATCTGAAGCCATATGGGCCTTTATTGTGTTACTTCTTCTGAGGTTTCTGCGGATCTCTCATGGTCGTTTCTGCTGGGACATGAGGCGGCCGAGGCAGAGCGACTGCCAGAGCCCAGTGCGTCCTCTCAGACGGCAGCTCACACTGGAAAGGGACAGGAAGCGATGCTGGAGCCCGCCGTTCATGGGCAACTCCGCGAGGAAATCACAGCTGCTCAGCTGCTTGCTTTGGAACATTCTCCCGCGTCCTTGAAGGGGCCTGAGAAGCCTTCTAGGTGCTTGTTTCATAGAACATATGCTCACCCTACAATTGGAATGAGACGTGGAGCATGATTACTTATCTGTCGGTCAATTTAGCATCTCCGATTTGTGCTTTGTTTCTTCAAGACGGATTTCTCGTCAGATCTCCTATCCCCCGCCCACAGCACAGATGCCCAAGTACAGCTACAAATAGAAGCATTTCTCAGATTTCTAGAATGCTTAGGAAACACCGGCTAGTGCTGTTCAACAGATTTTATAGGTCTTTAACTCATGTGTCTCTCTCCATTGAGAAAGGTAGCTACTCAGGTGACACAGACTTCTCCAGCCACTGAGAAAATATCAGTAATGGAAAAAAAGGAAGTCGTACAACAGTGGCCATGGAATATAATCATCGTTATTTTTAAAGTGAGTACTTTAATGAGCTGACAAGATTATTAGCAATTTGTCAATACAATGTCCAATAGAACAGCGATCCGTGTAGTAGGGTTCATTCAACCAATTATACAACACTTTAGTGATAACTGAGAAGTCGTAGGTAGAATTAAATTTAATGCCGCCACATTACTAGAGAGAAATTCTCAACGAGAATGTCATAGTCTCATTGTTTCATTTTGCAAAGTAGGTTGTACTTAAAGGTACTCCAGGACGGAAATGTATTCTGGTGAAGGCTCAAGGCAAATATGTTTGAATTGTCCAAAATAATAATGAAAATAAATAAATGAATGAATGAGTGAAGCTGTCTGCATGTTCTGAAATAAAAGCAAGATTAACAACAGATTATATAATTAGGTCAGGTAAAAATTTTATTGCTTCAGACCACACATTACTGACTTTTTTTCTAAATGTGTATTTAAATTTGTTTTCACTTGGTGTAATATTTCATCTTACTGGAACTGAAGAGCAGTAGTGAGGTACACTAGTGGCCAAAATTGTGGAAACACCTAACATTTTACATTACTACATTTTACAGGAAAGACTGACTGTTTAAGTGCATGTTAGCCAAGAAGATGCAAATGTCGGGTAACAAAGGAAGGACAAACCCAGAATAGTTTTCTAATCACATGACGCATGCTTTGTTTTTGGAGAGAGTGGCGGCAGTTGGCTCCGTCTGCTAGACAGTAGTCCAGCTGAGCCTTGGCTGGGTGGGCAGAGCTTGCCTGTGAAGTTCTTTTTTCAGTCTCACACCCTTTTTTTGGTTATATATTTGGATTAATGGAAGACTGCAGTGGTATATTTCCGTTGTTTGTGCTATATGCAGTTGTTAGCCTGTCAGCAGCAAGAACTAAATGTGTTATTGTCGACTTCCCCGTTTGGGCTAGTGCAAGATAATGTCCTTGTAACAGTTTGTTTCATTCCTGAGTGATGTTTCTGATGCATTCCAATTAATGTAGTGGAAATATATATGCAACAACAGCAATAAATTTTTTTGTAATCCTGTAGGGGGCGACCTGTGGCTGATTCCTATTGGTCAGCGTCTGCATATTTGAATTACAGAGCAAATGCCTTCTATGGCTTCCTCATATAAAATAAACTTTTTGTACATATTATAAGCCTTTGTTTTCATTCTCTCATTTTTCTTGTTTTTATCTAGCCACTCCCTCCTTTACTTTTGTTGAATATGTCCATCTCTTTTTGTGGTTATATAAAGATGTTGTTCATGGGACTGTAAAAATGTGTAAATGTCACTTACTTTTGCTTAGTTGTCAGACAGTTACCAATAATAATTTGAGGATAAAGTTTTTTGTCTTGGATTTGTGATGCTTTGATTAAATGTATTTACATTTAATCCTGAAGCATAATTATTTTGGGATTTGAAATAAAACGTGTCTTAAAGGTACCGGCAACTTTGATGTCAGCGTACTAATATTAGCAAACACATTGCATCAGTTGCTGCATCATTTCAGTTTTTCATTGTCATTTTGCTGGAGAAATGAGCAGCTATATATATATATTTACATTGATCGCATATTTAAATTCTGTCTTTTTGATCACTTTGCAACTATATACATAATAATGCAGTGTGAAATTTCATTTCTATTTTTGAACAGGAAGAATGTTATCAAACTACCCACCGCACCTTTTGGTTGCCCCGTTTGTGATTCACTTAAGATAAACAAGAAAAATGTGCAAGCAGAGGAAAGCATGTATAGCAGCAAGTCATTGCTGGGAGTTCTGTGATATTAAAGGATTTTTAACATTAAGGCTACTATCACCCAAACAGCACAGTGTATTGGATAAGGACTGTAGTAGATACAGTATAATGACCCATTCTGACCACAGGCATTTGTTACTCCTCAAGCAGTGAACAGAAGTGTACCACATCTTCAGTAATGCCTGTGATATGTAGCACTTTAGACAATGATAAAATGTTTGTATCAGATTACAGCAAGAGTATCTGAACAACTGTTAAGCAATGGAAACAGGATAAGAAGCCAGGGCACGATATAAGATGGGAAATCCAAATTCGTGGGAGGACATAGAGAGAGAGAGAGAGTGACTTTATGTGAAGAATGTGTTATATTAATGTCACCTCATCATATGACATAATATGCATGTATAAAATAAGATAAAACATTTTGTGTGCACATCTGAAGGATGAAATACCTTATTTGGCAGATTGGCAAGTATAAAAAGGGGCCTCTAACACCCAAGAGGCCGGTTTAATTGCAAAGTGCACTGGCAAATCCTGACCCCTGAGATGTGCTCAAAACCAGTCAACTGCTAGCCTAGTGCCTATATTCTCCACCATCACCAGAGAGGGACACATTTACTTCTGGGCACAGTAGTTTGGCACTGGGCTGCCTTTTTACCATTGAGCAGCCTTTTCTTAAACAGCTATTTGTTTTCCTGTTGTGTTCTGGGTTCTGTCTGCACTGAGCGAACTGATGTGCAGCCATGCCCTTGACATGTGACCTCCAGCTGAAAGGGATCCTGGGAAATGGCAGTTGTGGATTGTTTATCTGCACTCAGCCTGGCGATACAGCTGGTTTTATTGGGATTAAGGAACTGCAGAGCAAGCCCCTGGGGTTTGAGTTGGGTCAGGCTGGAGATTACTGACTTGTTTGCTGCTCCAAGGAGACGGGTCTGTCGCTCACTCTCTTTTTGTCTTTCTCCTCTCAAATACCAAGGCAGCTTTAGTACTTTCATCATATTTCGGGAATGTTGAGAATTTAAATAAATAAATATCGCACAAGTCACAAGCACATCTTTCATGAACATTAACAAAATCCATCCATTCACCCATCCATCCATCCACTCAGCACATATCTAGTACAGCATCATGGTGATCAAGAAAATCCAAGAAAGGGAATCTGAGGGTAAATTTCTGTGTAATGTACTTTGTATTTTGTATATTTTTCACTGAAACAAGGACACATCATTAAAGTTTTGCTCCTGACAGCTACGGTACTTGCATTTCATTTATATAGTGCATCTTTTAAAAAGCATGCTAAGACTTAACGACCCCCATTTTCCATAAAAATGAAAGGTGGGGTAAAGCCATTTAAGAAAAGATATGTATCTGCTGAGGCCCTGATTGCCCCTGATTGATTGTATTGATTGCCCTTCTCTTTCACCCCTGAGTGCAGTTAATTTCTATGAGTGATCGCTTTATTTTGGTGAAAGGCCACCCAATCATTTAAACACTTACGGGGGCTAGCTCCTGTAGTCAGAGCTATGAGAATGGGTTAGTGCTGCTCCTGCTTGATGTGACGGATGCTCTCACTTGATCTGAAGGGAAGAGAACATTTTGCTGGGTGCAATGACCAAGCGTGTGTCTGACAAATGGCATGCAATGGATTATGGGATATTATCTGGTTTCCCAGATTTGTTCTTTATCTGTGAATTTTTGCACATGGAGATTAGGGTGAGATTCATTCTTACTACATGATGTTTTTAAACGGATTTTTGTTTTTTTGGTAGTGCGTACAAAGGCTCACTTCCATCTCAATGGTTCATGACAGTGATCTCTACAGTGTAGATATATATAATGCCATGCTGCTCTTATGTTTTCTACATAAGCTGTCCACCTTTAGTCACCCAGGTAGTTTTAGTTTCACTTGGGTCATGTAAGAGCTGGATAAAAATGAATGAATATTACATTTATATAGTGCTTTTCAAGACATCCAAAGCACTTTAGGGTTAGGATTTGTGTGTATCCTGTGTTGGACTGGTATCCACTCCATGTTATGACCTGGCAAACTCGAACCGGGGAAACAGGCAAAGGATGTGAAAGCTGGGGTGAAAAGGGATTTAAGGGGAGACGAAGAGGCATACGGAACAAAAGGCACACCAATACAATGACAGGACTAGGGAAACATACTCTGACGTGGACTTAAATACACAGAACTAATGAAGACAGTTCGAAACAGCTAGTAAACACGGGGAATCCACGAGGTTAACAAGGGGGGTGTGGCACACAGGGGGATCGGACGAGCGGGTTGTGACACTCCAGGATGTCCCTTTTTCCACTTTGCTTTCTGAGAGATGCTCTTCATGGCCCTGTATGGGACAAACAGCTGGAAGATGGATGGATGGATGGATGGATGGATTTCAAAAGGTTTCACAAAACTGAGTAAAAGATACGCACATATGCATCTAAAATAATATAACTCAAAATATTTGTTCTTATTCACATTTGATTTTTGTTTAGGGACAAATGTAGGAAGCAAGTACCAAATGTTGCTAACAGATATTATAACTATGGCTTGGCTGGTTTGAATCAGAAGACTTTCATCCAAAGTAACTACAGACAATGAGACAGAGCCTTTGTGCCAAATTAGTCCACACAACGAGTACAACTGAACAGCTCTGAGTACTTATTTGTAAAGAAAAGCATACTAAGCTAACTTTCACACTCCATATTCCCCCACTGTGGGAAAGCCCTAATCCTATCACTGGTTGTAATCAAGCGGGCTTCTTGAAGGCAGCATTGGCAAGGTTCTCAATGCTCCCATCACAGTATGCGGCAGAGCGCTTGACCCTCTGGACCTCCAGTCCCACTTCCCAGGCCCAACTGGCCCTGCAGGCGTCATCGTGTGAAGTCCGCCATTTGACTTCCCTGGGGAGGAGCCAACCTTTGGCAGGCCCTGTTCCTCCTAGTCCTGTCGCAGTGCTTCGTGGAGAGTCTGTTATTTGGAGTGTGTCGCTTTTCAAACGAAAGCACAGAACCCAAGGAACAACTGAGCTGGTGTGAAGATTTGTGCAAAGTAAGTGCAAAGTCATTCTCAATGCAAATAGAAGGAAAATATATATTTTTTTAATAAAAATGTCTAAAATAAATACATGGTTTGTGTTTGTTCCTGAAACATTTTTGTTTCATTAACTCTTAATTGATGCAATACGTTATCCCATAGATGAGTTGAATTACATAAAAGTGCCACTTTAATTTATTACAGTAACTTCACATGACTACTATGAAAAGCTGGCACGCTACCCAATTCTTTGTAGCTGAGTGCAGCAGCGGCCCAGAGGAGCGAAAGAAAGGGAACAGCTGTGTTAGGACTAGGGGACAAAGTCTAGGACTCTTGGGGGTCTTGGACTTCTGGGGGTCGTGGGACGCAGGCGAATCCCCCCCTCCCGAGAGCAGCATTCCATAACTGCCCCGATAAATATCGAGCTATATACAGAAAGTGTGAGAAGTAAAGCGAAGCCACCCCATGGGACAATGCCTCCGAGGCCAATTATGCAACGAAAGCTCTAATAAGCACTGGTGCGTGCTGTCATCAGCCAATCATGGGCTCCACCGTCGCTAATAGCTTGCATGCTTTCTGTATGCTCGCTATAGCTAGCTCAACGGTATTGGCGCACAGTCTATTTAATCCATCTTTTTCAGGGCTGGAAGTGGAACTGCCTGTTGTCTCAGTAGATAGCGCTGCGGCCTCAAACCTACAGGGAAGGGGGACTGAGTCTGTGTGGCGTTTCCACTCCCTCCCTCCCTCTCTCTCTCTCTCCCGCTCACTCACAAGGACAGCTTCCTCTGGGTACTACGGTCTCCTCATGCAGTCCCGAAAGATGCAGTTAGGCGAATTAGCAACTGTAAATTTCCCATGGTGCGCTGTGATTCCTGGGATGGGATCCAGGGCCACCGTGACTCCGTGCAAGATCTGAAGGATGGATGATAAAAACACAGAGTGCTGTATCTGATATATCTAATATGGTTTTGTCTGTTAATTGTTCAGTGTTTACTAGGGTGTAGTGGTGGGCGCTAAAGCTCAGCCTAGGATGCAGAATGTAAATGGTGGGTGAACTGGTTCTCTACCAGAACCCCACAGTATTCTTCAGGGTATTTTTTAATGGGATGGTAAATCCACTGTCGACAAAAGGATTAATGGGACAGAAGAACAATATATCTGAGTCCTTCATAGAGAATGGGGATGGTAGGATGGTGGATACCGAGATGTGTGTCAAGGCCTCACCCATACAGTAGAGCTTTGGCCATTTGCAAGGATGGGATAGGATGTGTACAAGCCGCATGAGGGCTCTTACTTCCAGTAATTTCCCACACAACAAAACAAAGTGCTTTCATATAAGTCAGAATCCTTTTGAGTACATCTTAAGTTATTGTGGGAATAATTAATTCTTTCCTGGCCTGTGCTGTATACAAGAAGATTAATTAACCGTCACACTGGTTTGTGCTGTCGTGACATTTTATGAAAAATATGTCCTGCCTTTAATAATAGTCCTAGTGATTACCCGTTTAATACTTTCAATAATGATTAATATATTATTAATTTCATTCATTTTCCATAACCGGTTATCCAGCCCTAGCCTGGAGCCAATGAGGGGAAGCATAGATGCTCAAGTTAGAGGACACACTGGATAATTTATTGGATAGTGATCATTTATGCATTCTGATAATTTAAGTAATGCTGCAAAGTGTCTACATTTTAAATGTATCGTAAAAGTATTGCTTATAATGTTTTGTTTAAAGGGGTGGAGGTCGGTAGTGATAGGAAAGAGTGTCTGGTGATCTGTGTTGGTTTCTTAAGCATATAGGAACCATACAAACCTATCCTACATATCTGAGAGAAGCTGCACTTTCACTGTTGTGATTATAAGGGTCTTGCTCAAGGGCCCAGTGGTCATGTGACTATGCTGCCGAGGACAGAATGAGAAATGGTGACCTTCCGATCACAAGCACAGTTAAAAATGAACTTTCATTACAAAGTCTTATACGATACATGTTGTATATTTGGTTCTTTTGGTTATCTTTTGATTTAAAAAAATATTGCAATGTTTACCATATGATTATCCCTTATCCCTTGCAAGCCAACATTTAAATGTTTTTATTCCAAAGATGAAGTAGGTGTCATTATGTCTGTTGTTTATAATTTTTAAATGTCACGTTGGCCTGTAGCATTATTAAAGCTGCAAAGATCACTGTGACAGCAGAGACATTCGTCAGCATAGCTGGTTTCAACCTACCATTTACAGCAGTCGCCCAAGTCATTCAACATCTGACCACGTTTACATTTAATTCATACAAGCCACCTCATTTGTTTATGCAAATTCTCCTGCTCAGAATACATTAAATTATTTTACATTTATTCCTGAGACATCTTTGACTTTAATGAATTCCATAAATTTCATCTTTAAATGAGACTTAATTAGCACCACAATTACTTTCGTCAAACATGTAATACAAGATAATTAAATTTATCTTTAATGTGTTATATCCCTCCAACCACAGTTTCCTGATGGCAATGTCACATAGGGCATCATAACACATTGTTTCCTTGGGCTCTATGCTTCCTACTCATCCATATATATTATACTGTTGCTGTCCGCTGCAAAACGCGTACAGTATCTCCGAATTTTCTCAGTTTTCTCCGAAACGACTTTACCAAATAAGCCACAAAAACAAACATGTATTCACACAACCATCGATGAAAGGTTTAATGTTTTAAATGGGCTTATATGGATTTTTATGAGCGAGGCAAATACGTCGGACTTAACATACAAACTAATCTTGCTTCATATTCACAATTAACAGTGACATTAGTTAGCTTGCCACTTATGTTGTTAAAATTAGCAATTTCAAGTATTCCATACAAACAACCATCATGAATATAGTCAATTAGATGTCAAGTGCTACTAGTACACAGGGGTGACTCAGCATATTCCATCTAAAGCGAAAGTCACAATTGCCAAAAAGTGAACAGTTTGCGCAGTTTTCATCATACAGTGACGATATATATAATTATAGCTTCATGGCAGCACTAGGATTGCTAAGCTGTTTACAGTCCACACATCACAACATCCTACATTAGAAAGTGTTCATATTAACATTGAAATTCATTTCTACTTTTATGAAAAAATGAAAGGAATACAGCAAAGATTTTTAATGCTACGAAGACAAACCGCAAAGTTTACGTGTAAAGGCCCAATCTGCTGACATCAGGTTCAATGATGCCCCCTCCTAGCCAGCTCTCACCTTCAGGCATAACACATGTCAGGACACACGTCACGCCCTACATAACTATCTACTATGTATGGATATTCATATATATATATATAGAACTACAGTTATTGTCTATGTATATTATCTTGGATTTTTGTACTGTGTGTTTGTGTCTGAGTATTTTATGTTCTTTTGTTATTGTAGGCAAATGATACTTCCCCTTGGGACCTCTATTTCTATCATACATTCCATACATTCCTGACATAATATCTTTAACCTGAGAGTGATGAAAACATCAGAATGCCTTGCATAGCACCATCTGTATTTCACTGCTCCAGGTGTCTGCAGAGATTAAAGGTAAATAAGGCACCAAAATTAGCATTTATACTCATTGATCACTTTATTACACCCATCTGCTTATACAGATTACGGCCTCCTTTTCCAACAGACAAGCCTGAACTCTTTGTCAACACAGTGCTGAGAACTTTCTTCACAGAGTTCGGTCCAGGGCATTTTTGCAATTGTAGCCTTCTTGTTGGATCTGGCCATTTCGCACTGGCTGCTCTCATTACCAATATTTTTTTTTGTCCAATAAAGCTCGCTTGACTGATTATTTTTTGTGCATCACACCATTCTCTGTAAACCTTAGACACTACTGTGTGGAAAATTCCAAGATGGTGGCTGTTTGTGAAATGCTGGAACAATGAGGTCTGGCACCAACCATTACACATTCAGATTTGTTTAGATCATGCCTATTGCCCCTTCTAAAATAAAGTGGTCCCTGGATGTACTTCCAAAGAGATGTAATAGTGTGCCCTTGTCACAATGAGTGGAGTTCCCATGTGATATCCGAGACAATGAGGGTTAATTAATCTATGTAGAATGTACTCGTAAAACGTCATCCTTTACTCATTTCCACAGAGCTGTCATTTTACAAACTGGATGCTGAAGTCACTCTAGAACTTATAATCAGTAAATCCCCGGCTTAGCGCATAAGCGACTAATTATGGCAAACAAATCCCACAAACAAATTTTTATATCGCATTCTAAAGCTGTGATAATGTGATAATGAGTGCATAAGTGAATCAATTAATGCATTGGTTAAAAAGGAAATTAGTTATGATGGGAAGTCTGACAGCAAACGAGAAGACAATGTGATTCTCCGCTCTCTGTATTTCCTCAATTACCAGGCGGTGGCGGTACCACTATAAACACTGCAGGAACGATATCACCTACCATTTAACCAGCACAAAAGATCAAACAGGCACACAAAACGAATTAAAGGGGAACGGTTTTAGAGAAAAGCCCTTAATATTATTAGAGAGATTATTAAAATGTACTAAATAATGAATATAATGAAATGTGTCCTTGTCCTGCATGCTGCATATTGATATACATTGATTATTCTACTATTTGTTGTGACTTAATCAATTGTAGATGCTTCACAGTCTATCTAGCCTTTCAGAAACACTGCCTCAACATGAGAAATTAGGTAGCAGACCGGAGGATTCAATTCATCGTGCTTATAATGATTAAGGAGCCACGGGGCCCCGTTAGGTTTTTAAGATATAGGTTCTAGATTTTTTTTGCCTATTTCACACTTTTATTAGTGAGTGATAGTGCATCTAATCAGGTGTCAGAAGGGCATGGATACTCTGGCAGATTCAGGGGGCCCAGCACTTTATAGGGGCCCCAAAATCTACTGGCAGGACCCACCCCACTCAACAAAATTTATTGCGTGTGGGGGGGAGGACTCCAGATTGAAAGTGCCGACCCTAGCAGGGTCCCAAGATTTCTAGCTACACTCCTGCATGTAATTATCATTGCTAACCATACATTATTTTATTTACGGTATTTAAATAACATCGGTTTCCATGTGTTCGATTTACAAGTGTGTTTCAGCGATTATACATATAATGCATATGATGCTGTGCGCTCCCCCCATCGCCCCTCAAAGAAATATGGCGCATGGCACCCCTGCTGCGAATCTCTCAGAAGCTCCTCTGTTTATTGCTTTGACAGTTTTATCCTCTCCAGCAAAAGACAGAAACCCAAGAGCTCTCAATAAAACTCAAAGACACCTGTCTGTTTCCCACCGTCACATCTTTGCAGTTTTCAGTTACTTAATTTATTTCTCAGAAACGGAAATTCCTTTTTTTTCAAATCAAATAGGACAATAAATATGGAATAGAACAAGACATACCTCAATATGCTGAATAGGCTATTTTGACCTCATTTGAGTGATTTATTTTCCTATAAAGTGATGAATAAGCAGCACCCACAAATGAAATATTTAAATAAAGCAGTATTTGCTTCCACCAGGGCATGAAAATAATATCTGTCTCGTTTAACTTCAACAGATGAAAACAAAATGCATCAGCAGATCGCAATGGTAATTGTTTTTTGGCTTCCTGTGAAATAAGTGTTATTCTCCAAATCAAATAAATCCCATACATTCATTAAAATATTAAAAATGAGATTTAAGTTTTACTTTTTCCTTTTCTTTTATACGATGACATTAAAATTTTATTTTATTCAAGCATTTATGGGATAGGGGTACATACAACTGAAGAAACAGATGCAAAGCACTCTAAACTGACTATTCCACCCACACACTGCCATATTTTCTGCTTGAAGGTCCCTGAACCCATTGGGCAGAACATTGCAGGAAACAGGCAATCGTCAAGAGCGTAGGGCTGCTGATTGAACAGGCAGTTTCAGAATGAGGCGAACTTGAGAAGGACCCAAGTACAGATCAACCAGGGGAACAAGTCTAGAAGTTCTAGAACCAAAACTAAAGGCATGAACCAAGACTGCCAACATGGAAACGAGACACTCTTAGACAAGAGAGGATAGCTCAGATATCAACATGATTGCTGCTCAATATTTATCAAGTCCTGGGTTTCAGGTTTGAATTGAGGCCACCCCAACATTCCTGGATATGGAGAAAGGGATATAGCAGAAGAGAAGATATCAGAATATATGTAAAGTTTATCTAAATGTTTAAAACAAGGACAGGGAAAGCTTCTGAAAAAAGGAGAGAATGTGTATGGCTTTCCACTATTTCATTATGATGTACTCAATAATTACATTGTCTTCGTCTGATATTTGGTTCAAACATACATTTTGATCTTATGTCATTGTGAGAGGAAACATTTCAAAAACCAAATTTGTCAGACTATTATTAACTGACAGGAAATCTCACTGGAGCATGTATGATGAGAACAGGACGGGTCATCAGAATAAGAGCTGTTTTCTTAAAGTATGCTGCCCCTGATGGTTTGTGACCCATCAACAGCCACAATCACTGAGGTTTTGCAAGGCTACCGCTGTCATTTAATTTGGGACTTAATCAGTTAGGCCTCTTCATAATCAGCTCGAGTGTTTGTCCAATCAGAAATATCCAAGGAATTGATTTTACACTGATTAGCGCAAAGCTTCGAAGGCAGCCAATTGCGAAGCTAATCTAATGTGGCAGTGTTGGCACATCTCAATCCCAGAAGTCACCCCTCAAAAACTGGATTCAAACAAATGTTTCTGTCCAAAGCTCTAAGTGTCACGTCCCAATCATCCCGCTCTTCCTGTGTGCCACGCCCCCTCATTAACCACGTATGGAATCGACCCATGTTACCAGCTGTTCCTAGTCTCGTCTAATTGAGTTCTTGTATTTAAGTGTTTCCCTGTTAGTCTTTCCCGAGTCCTGCCATTGACGTTGTGATGTGTTCCAGTGTGTGTTCTTCAATTAAACCCCTTGTTTGCCCAATTTCATGACTCCTGCTCCTGCTTCCCCGTTCCGTGCCATTCGTTCATAACAGAATGACAAGATTCAAAGAAAAGACGCCTCCTCTGACCGAGGAGCAGTGCCTTGGTCTCGTTAACTAGGTAATTTATTGGCTTGATCAGCCCAAGGTTCGGAGCGACCCTCGCAGCTCAACCTCTCACGTTTCGGACGAGGGACACCCTAGAGATGATGTCCCTCTTTGAGGACTCGCACCTCACTAGGGAGGTGTGGGACAACTTGCAGCAGCTAGAAGAGGGGTGGCAAAGTCGAAGATGCGGCAGGTAGCCCTAACTAGCGGACTGCACTACGGCCCACTTTCAGAGTTGCTGGAAGTACTCCGCCGAGAGCTGTAAGGAAAAGGCGGAAAAACCGAAGATAGGAGGACACACCGGAGGTCTTCCTAGGGGACGTCTCGGTCTCCGCCGCCTGCGCTGCTGCGTGTCGGGAGGAACCCCACCCGATTCTCAACTCGGAGGTGTTCACACCTGAAGCCTGCATTGCTGCCACCTCGCCCAAATCGGCGTCTGAGGCTCATAATTTCCTGGGCACACAGCTAGCCCGAAAAGGTGCCAGGACACCATCCCGTGGATCTCCAAGTTCTGCATAAGAAAGGGGTCCACATCAACTCCGTGGTTCCTGCTCCGGCCCCCTGTGTTTGCTCCTCATCCCTTTGTTTCACCGTTGTTCACTCCTGGTCCCTTCATTCCTCCGGTTGATGTTCCCCCCGTGTCATTTCCTTTGGTGTCCCCGAGTCCTGTGTTTCCTTCTTTGGTCCCTCTGTGTCTGTCTGCGTTCCCTGTGGTTTGTCAGTTGTTGTCCTGGTTGTTGCACTTGTGCCTGTTCTGTGTGTCGGTCCTGTTCCCAGTACCCCGTTAATGTTCTTGCTTTTGTTTTCCAGGTCTCGTGTCCCTGGTCTCGTTCCTTCGCTCCCCTTAGGTGCGCCTGGTGTACGCGCCTTTTGGGGGGTGGTTCTGTCATGTCCCTACTGTACCGCTTCTCCTGTGTGCCACGCCCCCTTGTTAACCACATGTGTAATCCCCATGTTACCAGCTGTTCCTAGCCTTGTTTAATTGAGTTCCTGTACTTGTAAGTGCTTCCCTGTTAGTCTTTCCCTAGTCCTGTCATTGACGTTATTACCGCTTTTGCCTCGTGTGCCTTGCTGTCCCGTATTGTTTGCCTAATAAATCCCTCATTCTCCGATCCTGCGGCTCCTCCTGGTCCCCTGGTCCGTGCTGAAGTGTGACACTAAGAAACATTTTAACCTAATTGGTTCAAATAGTCAAGGCACTAAAAACTCCAGTGGTGTCTCCAGTGTCTCCAGTGGTGCCAAGCCTCTTCTCAAATCAATGTGAAAATTGAAACAGGTAAAGATGTGCTAAAAATACATGAAGATCCCTACTATTACTAGTTATAACTTCCTGTTATGTTACACCAGTATACAGCTGGATCTTCTCAAAGATCAATACTGTCTGGTTGTCCAACCTGCAGCCAAGAGTGCATCTCATGATGGATAACTGTGGTGTCACCATAGTGAAATTCTGCACTAATTCCGTCTTGTGCCCCAGCTGGGCACAGATACATCCTTGTTCCTGATTTAGAAGAGTGACAGGCTGTCACCCCCCCATAGATACAGATGCACATGCCCACATGTACGCATTTCGCTGTCTTCTCTATTCAGCAACTCTATTCAAGTCACACTCGGGATGTTAGTCATGCACTGCCCGCCTGTCAGGTGTCCTGGACCCTTCCAGAGACATGAATACAGTCCTTTGACTTTTGGCTAAGACCACCAGGGGATTTTTCATTGGAAATGATGTTCTCAGATGCTCCCACAATGTCTGTCTAGTCGCTGACACTTTTGTACTTTTATAATTGTAGCTGGAAAACAGAAAGCTTTTTTTCCCCGAGATGAATATAGCATTATGGAGCTTTTGGCAAGAATGTGGATGAGTGGCCTTAAATCTAAAAATGTCTAAAGTATGCTTGTCCCCATTTTCTTTTTTCATTCTGCTAACTTCTCATTTTCTGTTGTTTTGACTCCTGTGAACTGAAGATTTGAGTTTATGTGCAATTTTTAATGAAATCCTTTACAGGTCTAATAATGTTTATTATAAATGTGTATATCTACTCTTATTTTTGCATTTTCCCTTGTCAAATGTCTTCCCATCCATCCATCTTCCAACTGATAGTCCAGTCCAGGGTCATGGGCCTAGTCAGACATCCAATAGGAAAATGCCCTCAAAGGAATATGTGCATTTCAGAAGCCCAACTGTTGCTGCCATTCTTTTCACCCATGTCCCAGAATCCTCTCTGCCCTCTCGAACAGCACCACCCACACCTCATTTCATTGCAGCTTAATAACATGTAATAAGGGTTTGTGTCAGGTCCTGACTCACAAGAAATATACCGTCCAATTCTCCGCAGTTCAAGTTACAGTGACACAAAAATTGAACGGAGCAATTTCCCTCATACTTATTGCCAAATTACATCATGTAAAATCAAATATAATTAATGCGTCAGAGCCAGTGTTTTTCGCAATGGAAAGAATTTGCCGATCGTGCGCAGCAAATGTATTGTCGTAATTCTGTCGCTGTCATACATATCTCTACTGCCAATTATCATCCAGGAATAGATTCCAGTAAAACACAGGGGGTTTATTGGGGATGTCGGAGGGATTTGTGAACACTGGGGTGTGTCCGAATCTGGAGATGGAGGAAGATGTGGGGGCATCTTAAGTCTTCCATGCAGCATTTTCTCCAAATCAAAAACATCAAGGCATTAGTTTGTGTATTTGTTTGTTTGCGTGTGTGTGTGTGTGTGTGTGTTTTTACATTATTATACTATGATATCCCTGTGATTGGTTCTCAGTTGCCTTTATTTCATTCTTTTTCCTGTCAAATGTAGGCAAGTTGCGCCAGACCATGAAATTTTCAGTGGTGCCCCTCATGAGGCACTATGAGGAGTGCTCTGATTGCACCGCATGACTGCTTTAATGTAGCGCTGTCAGTCTTGCAAGTCCATGTGCCTTTTGCACAGGACTGTTTAACTTTCATCCTCGCATCTGCACTCCATAATGTAATATTGAAATTAAGTTCCATAAATTCAGATTATTTGTCCCTTTTTCAGAGAAGAATTGTCCAGAAGGACCTAGAGTCAACTCTTTGAAATGAAAAAATACTTTGAAAAAATACTCAGTGTACGGCCCTTAATATTTCCTAACCCCAAGGCTGTACAAATATTAAATTTATCCAGTGCTTTTCAATTGAGGTAAGCCCCCAGAACAGGCTCATTGGGCTACTTATATTTTAGATACTTCCAAATGTATCTGGAATTTGTGCACTTAGAATAAGCACGATTGTCTATAGATGCTTTTACGTATTTGAATTCTACACCACAAGGCTTGTTGCTGCTACAGTAGCTAATCTAGCATCTTAAATAGGCCGCCTCCCTGACTATTGCTTCTTTTTGTACGACATCACCACCTTTCAGCTTGTAATGAAAAAAGAAATGAATCCAGCCTTGTTCCTGCCTGGCGTGATAGAGAGAAAATGCCATTATAGTTTCAATGAAAATGTAACTACCTGACACCTCCACAAAAAACGGGTTCTTTAATACCTATGAAATCTGAAAAAATAAAAATAAAAAAATAGATGCCGCTGCAAACAGGACGGGGTGCATGGGAATGAATATGTTAGGGCAGATGTTAAGGCTGAGGCCTTTCATTGTTGGCCACTTTGCTTGAGGGACGCCACTGGCTGCTGAAAATGCTGTGTTCCGGGTCCCTCCATATTCTAGAGTTTTCTCTTCATCATTTCCCTCAGGTACAGTCCCCTCCATATATAATCGTGTTACTGATGCCTAAGCGCTTTTGCCATGAAAGAGAATTCATTAGCTAAGATTATCCATAAATGAATGCTTGTAATTGTGGAGCAAGGCAAATGACCGAGGTGGGCCTACCACCCACATGCCCTGCATAACAAAGCACAGCAAACAGAACCACCTTCTCTCAGTAAGACCGTCAGCCGAACTGCTACTCTGTCACTGGCTGCACTTCCAAGGTCCGCTTTCAGTAAGCTAAATTCCCTTCTCATCATTTTCAGCGGGTTTTATAACAAGCAAGTGCCCTTCTTCTGTTTTTGATGAAACACAACCTGCTTTATTTTCTGCCTTTTTAAATTGCGTGTTGAATTGTTTTACACCACAAAGAACCACCTATAGACCCAGAATTGTGGTGGCAGCGTTGGCAACACTCTACTTCTGTTTAAATCTATTCAAGATGGTTCATTGATGCGGCTTGAACAAGATACTGGGCAGTGTTTTGCTTTTTTAATATGAGTATGTTTCCTCCAGAAGCACAGGGGTATTTACATTTTACATATGCTTCTAGTCCAGACAGTGACCACCTGTATTCTACATGTATTCTAGGGTCACAGGATTTCAGGTGTTTCATTTAGTAGCCTTGCTGATACATAAATTAGCAAATTTGGTAACGTTTCTAGATACAAAAGGATGTAATGAAATGTAAAAAATAAGGTAAAATGCTAGTTAAGGAGGCTTAAGAACTCCAACACCGTTCAATGATGATTCACAGACACGCGGCACTATTGTGGTCTAATGCTTGCAGTCAACAGATAAGGACAGTTTATTGGCTTTGACATTTTATCATCATGAAAAACAGTAAGGCAAAAAGTGGGTGAAAAGGTCATGATGTTTCAGAGTATTATTACATACATATTAGCTCTATAACTGGTCACTCATATCTCTTCAGTGCCTCTGTGAAGCTGAGGGTCTTGATTGGTACAGAATAAAGCACACTAAGGAGCAAAGAAAAGATTAGAAGAGTTGTGTTAGGTATGAGATATTTGTGATTTGTTGCTGTGCCATTTATGATTAACTTTGCTTGGCATTTCTGTGACATTTCTCTTTAGCCATTACATCATCTGAACACCTTCATTTATTATTTCTGAATGTTGTGACACAGAGTTTATCATATTTCGCAATTAACAGAAACACAGATTAATAACTCTATTAACTTTGTCAATTAATGCGGGCCATAGTGTACATCATAAAAGGGAATACCTAAATGTGAAGCTGCAGACCTGTGTATAATCTGGATGTCATGTCCAAGGATGCATGAAGAACTGACTACAGTTGTTATCTATAAAGCAGTGGTAAATGTATGCTGGATGCAGTAGATTAGTTCATGTTTTATCCAGAGTTAAATATAACTACGAGATCAAAGCCAAAGTCAAACGCAACTAAGAAATTAAGTCAGTAGATCTCGATGATGGGCAGAGCTCTGGTCCTGCAGGTACAGCAGCTTTTGAACTGGTGGAAGGGAGAAAACCAGAAGCAGGGATGCGGAGGGAGAATCTGAAGTGGCGCAGATGGACTGGACTGCAGTGACGGGATCGGCAAAGAACTGGAGTGGATGAAGGGACCAGGCGTATATTAGTAGCAAGAGTAAGTACTGTAGCAAGAATCACTCAAAATCAGTCATTATAGTTACTCACTACGTTTACCATGGGCTGGTGGTTTCTCAGGGGTTCTGGAACCTTCCAGAGACATGACTACAGTTTTTTGAAGAACCTTGAAAATATGGCCACTTGCAATTAACTTAATACTTTCCATCAAGGTTATTCAGTCGGCATGCCGTGGATCTGCTGTGGTTTGGAACTGGTAAATAAATCATGGTTCCTTTAAAGTATAATGGTCATTTTGTATTAAACTATTTCAGTTATTTCTTGCCCCTTAAATAATTTATTTTATTTTAATATGTAGATTGATTAATGCAATTTAATCAATATTTCAGGAAATGTTGAAATTTTTAAGAATAAGAATAGGCTGCCAACAATAAGGTTTATTTGACTAAGTATGCAAAGTATATTTTTTTATTCTTCTCTAAGGGACAGGGTGAAAATTCACCACTCTAAATATAATTTTAATGAAATAATTTACCAAGATGTTTGAAGTGTCAAGATCAGAAAATTCACAGTCTGAACACAGGCTAATTTTAGATTGCTTAATGAACAGGAGGGTAGCTAGAGAATGGGTGGCCACGAGTAGAACCGGCCAGGTGAAAGAGGCAGTTTTTCCTCATAACCAGTGTCCCTACAGCCTACCAGTCTGCATGTTAGCCAATTTACATCTATATGCAAATTAAACATAATAATGCTGTCACCCTTAATCACCCCTTGCGGCAAGGAAAAACGCTAAAGTATGAGAATGCAGATTCCTACGTGTTCCATGGTGGATCTCATCAGTGTTTCTGTTTTTTGTTATGAATAAATATACAGTGTTAACGTCAGAATAACACTGCCACCATCGTTGTTAATCTTCTTTTATTGGTGGAACAAGGCAATACGGCTTTCACTATTAGCAGATTCTGAGAATTTCTTTGTATCCACCATCATGCTAAGTGATGGTCTTCCAATGCATAATCGCAGAGGATCAACAGTGAGCACGTATGTTAGCGGCTATGGTGTGATCTACTAATCGCAAAGTCTGGCCTGCGTGTGGCATTCAGTCCACTTTCACAAAATAGCACTGCAAAGGTGTTGAAAAAAAAAATCTTGTGCATGCCAGAAGCCCAAACTGATGTCTCCAATCCAACTGGCAGCACGTTCTGTTTCTTTACTCTGTATAAGCCCCCTTGGCGGAAACAGTCCGGTTTAAGTTTGCATTCGCCTGCCTGGCGTTGCTGCTGTCATGTTCAGAGAATGGCTTGGTAAAGAGCCGGACTTGTTTCTATGGAAATGTAATCCTCAAGATACCTGAAGGAATGCTTATGTGTGTTGAGATTAGCTCTCTGGGCTGAGAATCCAAAACGTTTCTCTAATATTAATAAATCTTTCAGAGCGTGTTATTTATCTTTCTTACATGCAGCAACTGTTGTGACCCATAGGCAGAGGATCAAACTTAAATAAAACAAGAGAAGCACACAGGAATCCTGAGACGGCACTTTACAGTGTACTTGACGGGCGTTTAGTGTCCCCAGTGCTTGTATGGGACTAATAATATTCTCTCCACTAGACTAATCAATGCAAATGCATTTATTACAAAGCCTCTTGAGACTGCCCCCTGTTGTTGCAGTTCATAATGGGTTATGGCTCATTATCACTGTTTGTGTTTTATCAGAGAGTCTTGGTGAATGCTGATGCATTATAAACTTCAATTCTCCAACTCCAATACGCTATTAACATTTTATCTAAAATTGATATCTAAATCTTTGGTCTTTGGGTACTGATGAACTCTGCTTTTGTGTGTGTGTTTGTGTGGGGGGGGTGGGTTGCACAGATCACATTTGGGGGCCAAAATGTCCCAAAAATGTGCTAAAACATGAAACTTCTTTTTTGTAGGTCCCCATTGGGATAACCTCAATTTTATAAAAATCTGTGAATGCAATCAAAAATGTAAAAAAGCCACTAGTCTTGAATTTTGTTTGGTTACTTATGGTTAAGGTTTGGGCTGGGTGGGGGCTAAGGGTGTCATGTTGGAATTATTGTTTTCCCAATAGAAATGAATGGATAGTCCAAGATATAATTACAAACCGCTGTGTGTGTGTGTGTGTGTGTGTGTGTGTCTCAAGGACCAAAGGGTTTTTGTATATTTAGACATCCCATTCAACTTTTAAAACAGTGGTGTTTGTTCCACCCAGTATTTTCCAGAATTTTGCTTGTAAAAATATGAATGAACTTGTCAGGAGAATTCGGTTCTCATCTAACCTACTGACCAAGGGTAAAACCCTTTTTTGCAGACGATTTCAGTTACATACAAAAGTATACAGTTAATATTACAGTTGTTCTCAGTTGCTTTGGAGCATTTCTCAAATGTCAATTAAAATGTGAAAAACAAGTGTAATCCCCACATCACAAAGTCACTTCTGCACAGCAGAACATCATTTCTCATTGCTTCACGCAAATTTCCAGATGTTTTAGTACATATTTGCAAATGGTTTTGTACAATTGTCATCATTTGGCACAATTTTCAGATTCTTTGACCTTGTTGGCCAAAATAGAATACTGTATGTAGCTTCCCTTTGTAGAAATTTCACAGCCAAAACTATATAAGTATTTGATCGTTATTTTAGCCACCACATACCAAATAGATAACCAAGCTTTCAAAAAGATTTTACAACATATTCCATAAATTGCAATGATACAGCATTTTTGTGTTTTTTTCCCACAGTACACGATTTTTTGTTCTCGCATTGCCATTTTGCTGTTTTTGTGTTATACAGTGCTGTGTGACTTTTTTGTTTGCTATTGTACTGTGTCTTGAGATCTGAAGAAGTTACATGTGCATGCTTTCTCTTACCAGTGAACCTTACACACTGTAATGTTGAGCCTTGCAAGGTTGAAACTGTTGTCTTTCACATGAAGAAGTATCTGTTTGCTAATGAAAAATTATCAATGAGTGACAATAAGAAAGTGGGAATCGACGATCATTTAGAATGGTGGAGCTCAGGAGCATAATTACACCGACTTACTGACAAGCATTTTGATTTACGTGGCTAAATTATTTGCTTTTGAGACATGAGCTAATTGTTCTGGGTAAGTAACAGGTTTTGGAGCTAAACCATATAGTTGTGCTATATGCATGACCTGTTTTGATAAATGTCCTCATAGTCTTGAGAATGTTAAGTATGTTTCATGTAATGTGCCAAAGCGATCGAGAAAAACTGTAAAATGGAAGGGTAGCCTATACATTGGATGTAACTCAGACACCTGATGAATCTGACCCTGTACCCCAGTACTGAAAACACATCGATTTTCTTGGTTTTGTCATCATATACTGAGAGCACATAGTAATGAACAAGCACACAATATGGGAAGTGCAGAGACACAAATCTATCTGGACGGATGGACGGACAGACGGATGGATGGATGGATAAAGGGATGATATAGCTTATTGGTCCCAAGGGAAATACAGCATGTCAGGCCTTGAGAAAAACCTAAGCGCACCTGTGCAAACACAGGGAGACCATGCACACCCACACACACACACACACATACACACATGTACACCTAAACTAGAAGAGGTGTCTCTTGATGGAGGGTGATTTTACAGGTTGAGTCAGCTGATACTGGGAGAATGGATGTGTCAGTGAGAAAGAGGGACTATTTTAAGGACTTTTAAGTTAAGCTAGACAGCTATAATTTGGAGCAGGACAATATCTGTCCCTCTGCTTGCCTCTAACGTAATAGCACTAGACCTTGTAATAATGTCTGCATTTCACCATATGCTCTTATTATCTCAAATTAAGATGTATGCTGATGGGTTCTCGTGAGCATTTGACCCTTCCATGTGGCCACTGACTCCCTCATTAATCCATGTTACAGGGCGCAATTGATCCCCGCTCCTGCCAAATGAAGCTATCTCTGAGCTAATGTGCAGCTGAGTTGACACACACACAAGAGCCAGCCAGAGCTTGCTCTTCATTAACTCGCCCTCCGGTATTGCCCCCCCCCCCCAAGGAGTCAGGAGGGTAAGAAGGCAGCCATAATTGTGTGCACCTTGCTGCTATTACAGTCATTCGATTGGATAACAGGAGCCAATCAGAAGTGGAATGATGGCAATTTGCGACCTATTGCACAAAGTGAATAAAGACACTGCCATGCCCATACTAGGTCTCTCGAAACTACTAACAAATCATGGTTCGAAAAATGCCAGTGAATGTCAATATCATTCACATTCCCTACTGGAACTTTTCTTTTGGCATTTTCAAAGCACAGCCCAACACCACACAATGAAGTTTACAGCACTCTTGTCTGAGTTGTTCTTGTGCAGAAACTCGTGAAACAGTAAGTATGACACAACTGTGCTTGTTCTACTCATATGTTAATGATTGGTTCATACTTATAGCTACAGTCGTTTCGTACTATATAATGTTATAAGTTGACTAGAACAGTGGGATCTGCTGTTGGTGAATTAGCTTTGGAGCCATTATTTTTCATTACTCTTCGAGCAAAAGCAACTAAAACATGAAGGGATTTTACAAACGGGCACTCAGGAAATAGCTAATGAGATTAAGGAAAAGGGTTATCGGAGGAAGTGCTTTGTTGTGCGGTTACTATAGTGTGTCTAATAAAGAAGTGTTGACTCGACAGGCGTGAGAGAGCAGGCCCTCTGCACTTCTAATTCCATGTCGATTTTCTCGTCCAAGACAGAGCCCTAGCTATGTTAACGTTAATGATTGTGTAACACTTCATTTGTACTCGCCACATAAGCCATCACACATTGCATGTACTCGTAAAAAAAAAATAATGCATACGTGATGTGCAATAACACATCACACGGCTGTCATACATAGCCTTATGCCATACATAGCCATAGAGATGTTGGACTCCATGAAAGTGTATCATATTGGGCCGCCAACTCAGACCAGTCCAATTATATTACAATTTTTTTAGGACCCCTGAGCTTGGAATTGCCCTAATCTTCGGCCCCTTTGCGGCGCCCCTACTGCCATGGTGTGCATAAAGGACTAAATGACCTATGCTGCATCATAAGTGCTTTTTGCACGTTTTTAAGTGAACTGTTGCCAAGAATTTCTCAATGACAATTCAAAGAGTCAGTACAGCGGAGCAAATAAGACCCATTTCCGGTATTATCTCCTCAATATGTCTGGCCCCAGGCTTTTTCCAGTTTCGATAACATCCGCAGCTGTATTATAAAAATGTCATTTCTGTCATGAATTCCCTATTTTGGGAGTTGCAAAGACACGTTAATATCTTTACTACCACAGAAGATCTTCACCAGTGCTTAATTTGTAATCAAAATAGATGTTCAGCCTCGAGTTGTGAATTGGGGAGGAAGAGGCATCAAATTTGCAAATGTTAGCTAAATACACATGATAGTACTGGCGGCTTGTGCAAAGTAGGACTGTTCACAAAAATCGGAAGCGAAGTCTATGTGTATAGATAAACCGGGGATGTTGACATTAGCATGTTAATTCAATACAGTTTGTCTCAATTGCTTTGGCACATTTCATGAAACATACTTAGCATTCTCAAGGCTATAAGAGTATTTCTCAAAAGTCTGTAACTCACCCAAAACATTTAACTCATGTCCGAAAAGCAAATAACTCCACCAATGAATTAGTCAGCGCCTCTAAAATGAAAAGTACAATCAGCATCGTTTTAACCCCGAGAGTCAAAATGCTTAGATATACTGTCAGTATGTCAGTGTAATCATGCTCCTGAGCTCCATGATTTTAAATGAAAGTTCATTCCCACTTTGTCATTGTCACTGACCGATCGTTCTTCTTTAGCAAAGTGATACTTATTCATGTCAAAGACACCCGTTTCAGCTTTGCTAAGCTACTATATTACTATATACATTACTATACCTACAGTTCACTGTTGAAAGACGGCACTCACGTATATTTTTCAGATTTCATGACACTGTGGAGAAATGCTCTAATAGTCCTGAGAACGTTACGTATGCTGCATGAAATGAGCCAAAGCAGTTGAGAAAAACTGTAATGTGCAGCTAAACCTAAAACAGTCCAATGCAACTATCCTCACGCCTGGTGAACAGGCTACAGGGTCTGATACAGGAGATTATCAGCCTAAAACATATTACATAATGGCAAACATAAAACATCAATACCTAAAACATATACCCTGCATAGCCTTTGCAACCAAAATTCACTCCCCCAGCACAGCTTAGTTTAGAAATTCGTGTTTCGGATATGAATCATACCATTCTTCCCTTTCAGGCAGATCCCAGATATGTGATTCTTTAAAATTACAGTTCATCTGCACATGATAAAACATCAGCATTAAAAACGTTCCACGACTCGTCAGTTTATATACTAAAAAGCCACGGCAGTTTTTTACCGCAGTATGTGGTATTTATACACTGTAAAATGTCACGCTACCCAGCTATTAGCAAAGCGATACTCAATCATGCATTTAGTGATCAATAAAATTTTATATTATGATGCATGGCCATTTTTGTATGAGGAACTAATTAACATTTTGTTAATATTTTATGTCTCCTTAATGTTTGCAGCACAGATTTTTATCTCTTCAATCATGGTTCATTTTCAAATATTTTTATAGCCTTTTAGCCATACAAACACTGAAGGCTGTAGGTATCAGAGGCTGTCCTGAGGGACAAGGAACTTTTATAGACAGCTGTATTCCAGAACATTAACAAATGCCAGCTTAAATACTTAACAAGACCGGCTTTGAATCACTTATTTGTTTTTGTTGTCCCTCCTTCTGTTCTAACGTTTCCTTTCTGAGTCCTAATTTTAAACACTGTTATGTCAGCCAATAGATTTGGTAACACTTTACATGAGGGGGCACAAATAATGTACAGTAGTACTACACTCTTACTTAATGTATGTAATTAACCAGAAACTGTTAACCAGAAAGTGTTAGTTACGTACTTATCTGACGTGCATTCGTCATTAATCAATCATAACGGTTTGTGTAATTCATGTAGTTACTATATCTGTTCATGATTTGTACTTGAGTAGTAACTGAGTTATAAAGTTACTTCTTCAAGTAGTGCTACCAGAGGTTCTTAAGGGGACACCTACTATACGTTAATTTAATGGGATTGCAGAGATGAGCTTGGACCCCAGTCCTCCATCCGGGCACCCATCTGGTTTTAGCAGAGTGGTGCATCAAGGTTTCTAGTGTGTCCCTGGGGGGGGGGGCAATGTGACAGTGTGCTGAGAAAAGCAGGCCTCTCCGTCTCTCTGTATATAGAGCTGTGCTTTTCTGTGATCTGAGCAAAGCTTGGGAAAGCCAGGGATGCATAGCCAAGAGCTCCAGACTATTCCACCAGGAGTACTGGACACTCTGGAGGCAATCCCATTAGAAGTGACAAGCTTCAGGCTTACATACACGGGCTGGTTCCCTGAGCAGGGTGCTGACTGTCCTCCAGGCAGCCTTGGACTGCAATGAGCACCAGGTCTCCTGTCTGTTGCTCCCTCTGTTGCTATGATCCAGCACTGACTGTGTGCCTAGCAACACTCTCACAAAGCACTTGTGATTTCAACGGACCGTGGCTCAGCTTTGGCGATCTTTTGAGAAACGCCATTGGTGTGTGAGAAGACGATTGAGTCTTCCTTGGCTTTGAACTACCTGTAGTCCACACTGAACCTCGATAATCCATCACTGTCTGTCTGCCAGCTAAGAAATTAGAAAACAGCTCAATGATTTCAAGTAGTACGTTCAGCTTCAATGATGACTTATGTCAACATCCTGGTAAAAGTCAGCTTTGCCCAATAGGAAATAAGGTTTAAATTATCCCTATTAGACAACCCTGACCTCTGGCAATTTTTTTTCGCTAAAGCAATTTGACTCTCTTTAGAAAATCTGGCTTTGTGGATACCTCCCGATATGCAGATGGTATGATCCTGAACCATGACAAGGATGACATGTAATGAGAACCAATAAACGCAATTAATGACATTCGACACTAACTCACTGTTTCATTTCATGCAGTGGCTTGGTCATAACCACTAGACTTCCGTTATTAAATTAAGAAATTACAAATGTTCCCCAAGCCATATCCAAACTCTTTTTAAATGCATTTACAATATTTATTTTTTTATAATTTTGAAGATCAGTTTAAACTCTTGAATACGTTCCACCCAGCAAATCAAACTGAGTAATCCTACATAGCTCTGTGGATAGACAGTCTTGTATGGTATTAAAATACCACATTTGTATTCAGTTGTATGAAATTTGGCAGAAAACTGCCAGTTATATTTGAAAAGCGGACAATAAGAGGGAGCTGAGAAAAGGCTGCAGTGCGTTTGAGAGCGGCTGCAGAGGCGAGCCTGCGGACACATGGTCAGGGGTTCCGACCCGGAGCGGTCAGGCAGGGTCCCTGATGGGGGTGCACACAAAACATGCACGCCATCCTTTCTGATTGTGCACACAGCCTTTCTCTCTTCCCAGCCACATCACTCTCTGGGGGCCTCAGCTTATATAAGGAAAGGTCAAGATCTGATATTTGACCCCACCCTTAGCACAAAGAGACAGTTATTGCTTTCCCAGAAATTTTCTGATCAAATACATAATTCAATCTCCTGCTGACACGAGTAATCTTACTGAGAAGGGTGGAAATTGACCAAAAACGAATGTCTTGTAATTGTAATAATTTTAATAGATAGATAGATAGATAGATAGATAGATAGCATCAAAGATTATCCTTCAAATGCCTTGTTCATTCATTTTGAACCAGATTGCAAAGTCAAGAAAATGCCTTCTCTTGCTTATTGTACTAACGTCATGCAGATTGAGGCCATTGCTCTTAAAAGACTGTCACTTGAGATCCAGCGAGGTAAGCACAGAATTCTATAGTGACAACTTCAAGTATTTATAAAAGCACTGGTAAGAAGCATGTGTCGGTGTTTGACTGGCATACAGTGGTACTTCGTTTTACCTCCCCTGCTGAAACTCCAGTTGTGCTACACTCCATGAGTTTCTGATGCCTTACACACTCACATACCCTGTTTTATTTTTAGTGTTTGGTTTGTTTGTTTCATACTGATGTGAAAATACATTAAAGATTTCTTCCAGCATTTTCATACAGCCAAAATGGGGAAAATTAGATTTTTTTTTACAACTGACCTAATGCTTTCAGTTCTGAAAGAAAGATATTAAGATTCACGGGAGAATGGCATCAGTCCAACACGTCAGACGCGGAGAGAGCCAGAGACAGGATCTTAGCTGCATCTTAAGCGACACATTATGGGTTTTTGATCCGGATCGTGCAGAGCAGGTCACACCTCAAACCCGCCTTGATCCTCACTCAGATTAACAGTGTGCTAATCAGCACTATCAGGAGTCCTAGATAATACACTGATTCATAACGTAAAAACTTTTAATAAGAGACTCAGAGTATGTGAAATGGGATTTCTTCCTTTCACTTTTATCTTCAAGTAACATCTGCCTTGTAAAATACAGGTTTTGTGATGGTTGTTGTTGCCACTTCCTCAAACCACAGACATTTACTCAGTATGAAATCTGCAGTTGGGTAGAGGCTACGACCATGGCTCCTGTGGAGGGGGACTTGCCAGCCTCCATACCTGGCTGGGACCAGACAAGCTACCACACTGTCTAAAATATTATTTTCTGTTATGCAAACACAAATTTTTGGTGTGTAATTGGCTGAAGCTCATTCTAAAAGGACAAGGTTTTATTGTAATCTGGATGATAAATGCTAAATGTTGTTATTGTACACTGATATTGATATGCTGATATTTGTTTGTAGTGTACATTAACAATTTTTTGTTCTCAAGTTAATTAGGCCTAATTACAGCAATCATTTTCATATATATTCAGGTATTTGTTATTTTCAAGGCCTGTGTTGTCATTTAGCAGGGGAAGTGATGTGTATTGATAAGGAAAATTGAAATAAGGTTTAAAAAGAGCATTTTTGTTGTAATAAACATACCAGTCTTTGAGTACTATGAGGTTAACCTCAACAAAACAGGAGATTCAATTCATCCATGCAGTCTCTTTTTAAGAATAGAAAGTGGTCAGCGATCTTATTGTTGCCTGTTTTATGCAAGCACTCATCTTCCAATATCACGAAATGGATCAGCAGTAGCTGCAGCTCATCACAGGCTCGGAGTGTGTGCCATCATTTTGTTGTTGTTGTCAATGAGAGAACCAAGGACATACACACACCCCGGCACAGAGCTATCTATCTGCCTTAACAATCGCCATACCGAGTACTCAGCTTCAGCGAAGACCACAGACTTTTAATTACATTCTTTCTAAGCTCACTTTCAAGAGAGAAGCAAAGAGCACCTGTGCAATAAAACTTGGAGTCTTTGTTCAGAGATGTCGCTCCCTCAGACTGCCCACATACTGACAGTGTTAATGCCGTTGTCACAGTAGGCTGTTGTCAAGGCTTGCAGTGCTAGCAGCGCTGTCCTTCTTTATGGAAGGGGAACGGCGACAGAGCAGCGGTGTCCCCCCAGAGTCCACCAGTGTTCATCTCAAACGAGACAACATTTTCAACCAAAAAAAAAATGCCTTCGGGGGATTCAAATCCCTCATTATTATTTCATTTATTAGTTTTGAATCCCTTGGCTGCAGATGCCCCAGAACTTCAAAATTTCTTGCTTTTTATGATCCGTCAGCTTATTCTTTCCACAGGAGGAATGCTGCCTTGTGACGTTAAGTCAACTTCACTCACATCTTGCGCAGAAATTTCTTTTCACAAAAAAACCCATCTTTGATGTTGGATTTCCACACTAGAACAGTCTCCACACCAGAAAAGCTCACAAAACCGTGTATTAAGATGCAGGGGGAAATTGATGGTACCTGGAGACAAGGGCGTAGAATATAGAGTTTTATATTGGGGGGGGGGGGTAAACAAAATACATGTAAAGGCAAAACTGTGATTTGTTCTCTGCATCTATCCATTTTAATAAAAATCCAAATTTACTGGTATTAATCAGTTAATCAAATGATCAATTGCAGACTCCTGGAGGTTGGGGTTTGGTGGGGGTGTAAATCGTGATTCCATCTTCCAGAATCGCTACACAGGATCATAAATGTTTATTGTATCGCAGTTTCTGACTCGATTTCAGAACTGTTGCACCACTTGTCATTTATTTGTTTGTTTGTTTAATTCTGGGATTGATCTCCTATGTCAGGTGCAGACCAAGACATTTATTATTATTATTATTATTATTATTATTATTATTATTATTATTATTATTATTATTGCGCTATTTCCAAGAGAAACACAATTTCATCTTACTGTATGACCCATGCATCATAGAGATGAAATGACAGTAAAGATCCTCTGATTTTGAGGGTTTTTGTTCTACTTGATATTTCAGGTCTTTTGCCTCCCTTAAGAGCCTTTTTCAAGGGCATTAATACCATTTCCAGTTAGGGCAAACATTACAGTCACATTGCCCTGAGTCGTTGCTGGTAGTCTAGAGCCAGGAGAGGTAAGAGAGATTTCGTATTTCCATTTGCTTTTGGACACACATGCAAATTGCCTCCTATTGGCATGCATCCCTCCTAGTAATTACAGTACAGAACCATTAATCTCAAGTCTTATATTGATTACTACTGTAATATAATTGCTACTGTGAAATGGGGGCCCTTGCTGTGTCCCTCCTAAACACTAATAATTCATACATGCTTTGCAATCAAGATTTCAAAAAGTCATTCTTCAGCTGGTTAGCACCCTTAGACAGGATCCTATTTGTACCGGTATTATATTTGCATATAAAATTAGATTTTTTTTTCTTTTTTTAATTTTAGCGCATCAGGAATCCACACCTTGAACACAGATGGCCATGACTTCCCTGTCATTAGCTTCCCTGAAGAAAAAAAAAATGATAAACAAAAGCTAACGCAATGAGAGAGAAAACCATTAGTGCCACATTGTCAACATTATGGCGAGGAGGGCTGTAATGTAATGGAATGAGGTTTGGTACATTTTTGATTGTTCCGCTTGCGATGTGACGGCATTCTCATTCCCTGTTCTTAACCGTAATCGTCTTCTTCAGTGTGCAGGGGTCCCCGAGGCCTGGACTGGGAAACACTGGCCTACATGAATTCTTTGGACATGCCTTGGTGGATGGTGGCCTGCAGTGCAGCGGGCATGTACACAAACCCCAAGCAGATGCATCCTTACCAAGGAAACTCTGAGAAATGGTTGTGTTTTCAAATCCCACCTCACGGGCACAATCTACATCTCTCCTGTGATATTGCTGTTTGCCACATAAGCAAGTCCCATAACTTAACAAGTTTCTTTTAGCATAAAATTATCCAACTGAAATATAAATTATAAATTGTATCCTGTGCTCCCCCTGACACTGTACTGGATAAGTACAGTAGTTCTTGTAGGTGGATAGATGGATGGATGGATGGATGGATGGATGGATGGATGATTGAATACAGAACAAAATTACAGATGCCACCTAACACACAGGAAGCCTAGTTAAATTTGTAAGAGAATCTTGAAAACTTTCTTGATTTGAAGGACTTGTGATGCTTAGCTATTGGCAGACCTCAATGTGGCACCCAAATTCAGAAAAACGCCGAATATTAGGAACCGTGATGCCGCATGATATTGATTGTCTTAGACCTCGATTTCTCACGTATGTGGATCATGGGCACTATCTTGACCTTTCACAGAGCAAAGCCCCCATTTGTCCGTCTGTCAACAGCTCAGAGACACATTGTTGGTAAGGAGATGGATGACCGCACTCTGCAGTGAAAGACGGCTTGGGGTGCCACGCATGATGTAAGGCCTCGCTATGCCTTGGCTCGCTTGAATGAGACTGACGGATGCAGAAAACTTCAGGCGCACTGTGCCCACTCTACTTAGTCTTCTTTAAATTTTATTCAGGATTTAACAGCCTACTTCTCTACAATGACAATAAGATAATTTGTATCGAGGCTTTTTTGGAAATTATGCATATTTTGCCTTGTCACAGTTCTCTTCTCTCCTGATGGTTAATGCATGGTACTTATTACTGTGTATGTTACAGAAAAGAAAAGTAAATAACTAGCAAAGTTAAAATATAAAAATTGTTAGACCCCCCCTAGCAAATAAAATGTGGTACGCATGTACAGACATAATTAAGGATGCAAAAGATTTCTCTCATTTATACTTAATTTGAATTCAGCCTATTTGAGAGTTTCACAGTACATTCTATGCAATATTGCTTAGATATGAACCTGAATATCTGTTGAGATAAATTGCCCTTTCTATGGCATTAATATTAAGAGGCACCATGACACTCCGCTCATTCCTGCTAATGGCATCAACTCTGGTGCTTCCTACTATGAGAAAATTGTCCCCAGTCATACGTAATGTGTCACGGCGACCCGCCTTGGTTATGTGGTCCCATACCTCAATATCATGAGCAGTAATACCCTCCATTTCATCAACAGGGAGGCCTGTCGGCTTAGAGTGATTTCCTGAATTTCCATCTTTTATGGATTTGTTCATGCACATCTGCATTTCCAGACAGTTCATTGTGTCACCATTAGCCTGCTCCTGCTTTAGTATTTTCACGGGGGTAGCGGCGAGGCCGCCATCGGTACTCTTCTAACAGCGAGGTATAGGGATTGGCGGTGGCACTCTCACACGGCAGTGCTGATAAAGTTACGGAGCCAGCTCTGCTGAGCTGGACAGCTCTGAAATCCTGCCTTCTCTCTGCAGCACGCTCTGAAAATGTGCTTCTGTGTTGGTCAAAATCCATATTAACAGCAGCTCCAGTCATTTATGTTTTTCATGATCAAAACAAATCTGAGAAAACAGTGTGTGTGTCACGCCCAGCCCCGATCTCCCTCATGTGGACCACACCTCCTTGTTAACCCCGTGTGGAATCCTCCCGTTTGCCA
>JAODLD010000144.1:15379550-15398226 GCA_026781065.1 Mormyrops boulengeri | reverse complement strand
TTAGTCCACGTTCTGTCTAGTCTTCCCCAGATCCGTCATTGTAGTGTCATGGTGTATCGTTTCCGTTGCTGTTCGTCCTGAATTAAACCCCGTTTTCCCCATAACCTGGGTTCGCTCGCCTCCTTCCCCGCTCGCCTCCCGCCTGATCGTGACAGTGTGTATGTGTGTATACATATGCAGAAAGGAGATGCCTTGTTTCTCTACCCTGTCCCTCCCAACGCCTGAACCAAACAATGAAGGACAGCAAATAGCTGATATACAGGTATGTTGGTAGCTGGAAGTGAACTGTCTGGGGGTCCCGGAGGACTGGCTTGGGAAACACTGCCTTTGAAGAACCGTTATTTTATCATTTTTCAAATGATAAATGATTTGATTTATATTTGACAAATGATGATGATTTATCGAATGATTTTATCATTGTTTATGCTTTGAAGCCTGTTCATGTTTGCAGTGATCTTACACATATGAACATTTACATTTATTTTTTTAGTAGATGCATTTTTGTCCAAAGTCACATGCAAGTGACGCTAATAGCATGTTTGAAACATACAGTCATCAAGGGGTCGACTAGGCATAAGATACACGCCGTATAAATTCTCTTAAGGTTATGAACAGTATGATTATATCTTCTGTGGCGACTGCACTGCTTGAAGCATCAAGCTTAGCTTTTCATCCCAAAATGCCTAGAAGGATCATCACACATTGCATTTCTACATTTGGAAATCTCAGACTTCATAGTGCTCTAGCTGGTCATCATAGACTCTAGAGCAGGGGTGGGCAATCTTATCCGCAAAGGGCCAGTGTGTGTGCTGGTTTTTGGGGTAACCTTTAGGTCAGCTGTTCAAACCCAGTGGTGAGGACTCTTCAGCCAATCAGTCCTCTAATTAGTGATCTAATTACTGTAGGGAGTTGCAGTGAAAATCCGCATATCCAACGGCCCTTCTGGATAGCCCACCCCTGCTCTAGAGACATGGTCAGTTACAAATGGCCTCCTTTATGGTTTTTATCACATTACAATTGGATTTTAGATTTAATTAATAATCTAAATATATATATTACTTTCATGCATAATCTTAAGCCCCTAAGCCATGAACTCATTGCGTTAAATCTCAGTGGTAAAATTCACAATGATCCATGGAATAAATGAGCTATTATGACAGTTTTGCAAATTATTATTATGTACATATTACAGTAGATTACTCTGAGATACAAAAACCCTTGGATACAAACATAAAAGACTAATAAATTAAGGAATCTCATTGTAAAAGTAGAAATACAAATGTGAAAAGAGTAAAAAAAAACAATGTCCTTTATTTTTACGCTATAATAGAGGTGCCATAAAAAGGATCAAATTGCTGCCCAAATTTGTTTTCTCATTTGGGGCAGTAGCGGAATCTGTGACATCTTAGAGAATCCTATTTATTGAGTTCATTGTTTCTCATAACTCCTGGCAATATCTTTCCACTTTGAAAGGAAACACAGGCAAAGGGAAAATTAAATAAAAACCAATATAGTAGAGGCAGTGTCAGGGTAATGATAATACAAAAAACCTTGTATAATATGGAATTTCTGCTCTATATTCAGCATAATTCAGGCACTGCGGTACAAAACAGCACTCACAGCGGGATGAACATCACAGGCCTTGACTGCAACCCAGTATCACACACATCCCACGCAGAAATCTTACCCAGACATGATAGGCAGCAAACAAAAACTTGTACTGCATGAAATGTGCGCCGCATGCTATTTAATGGGCTTTGGGATTGAAATACTGGGTTATAGAATAGCCAGCTGTGTCCTGGTCAACAATCAGCTAGACACAGTTTAATTCAGTATATATCTTTTTGGTTCGTTTTGAGGAATGCAGCGTATATAGCTTATCCCTAGAGTGTTTGATAGTGTGGTACAGTAGGCTAGTGGACAGCACACCTTCAGTGTTGCAGGTTGGAACCTGGCTCGAGATGTGCTGTTTGATTTATTTCCCCCACTTTTTTGGACTACAGTACTTCCTGCAGTCCAAAAATGTGGCCCTTGAATCCCCATAGTGTGTTAATGTGCGCTGTTGTGTGTGTGTATGTGTGTGTGTGTGTGTGTGTGTGTGTGCTGTATGAATGTGTGTGTTGGGCGTAAATTGCACACAGGGTATCACCTGCACTGAACCCTGAGTTTCCGCGGGGATGCTAAAATTTCACTGTAGATGTCACAGAACATGGTTGTTTTGTAAAATATGCATAAAAATCCTTCAAAACAGTAAACTTGCAGAAATTATTGCCTGGCCACATATAACACACATATGTTGTAAATAAAATAAAAAAGTTTTCTTTTCTAGAATTTGGAAATGAATTGTCTATCCATGTACCCATCTAGCTCCCACCTTGATAACCAGTGCAGGGTCCCCGGCGACGTAATGCACGATGCAGGGCAGCGCTCCGGATACCGGCTATGCCAATTCATCACATACACTCAAACATTCCAACAAATAATCACAGCTAAGGGCAAAATATCAATCACTGCTATGATGTCTATTTGCTACTTGGAATCCTCCTTAAAATCCATTTAGCATGAGGTTTTATACAGTAGCAACTACAAGACATTAGTACAGGACTCAAGAATTCAGCTGAGTAAATACTAAAACATTTTACAATTAAATATATAACAAAATACATGCAGATATCGATGAATATTCCATAACCAAGGCTCTATATCGCTGTCATTCAAAGTAGGTGACTAATTATTCCCTATGTAACCTTTTTGTACTACACAACAATGCCTTTTTATCATTTCAGCTGCTGATAATATGAAGGAATTCCTTTAATCTTTTAATTCAGCATAATTGCTATAAGATTCCCATAAATCAATTTATCAGGGCTACTAAAAGCCTTTTACTTTTTGAATAACTTATTTCACGATTTAGCTTACAAGCTTTGCTTTTTGTCATGGCTAGAATGACATCTGCATTAGTTATGCTGTCTAAATTGGAAAAAAAGTTCACAATGAAAACTTAATACAGAGATTTTCTTTAGTTTCAGTTGCTCTGCCAGAAGATGCTTTTATGTTTGCAATTAAGCACTGATTTGAAATAAGCACTGATCGATTGAAAGTAATGAATTAAGCTGAAATCCACAAATGATCTGACTCAGCGTGGCTTTCCGCCGCTAACATTTTCTAATTTGCCTTGCAGGTTTGACGGAAGGTAAACGGATGATCAAAGTGGAAAGCGTCACATCCAGCAGAATGGTATTGATGGCGGTAAGCGCCCCTCCACACATCCCATAAGCCACCCAGCAACAGGACCAGCACATCCGTCCGGTCACCATAATCATGGGAGCCAGTGATTTTCTGTTCACGAGCCTCCGTTACCCCCCCTCCTTCCTGCTTTGCGTGGGTCACCCCCCCATCAAATTGGCACTCTAAGTGGGTAATAGGTTTCAGACTGCTGGCCATTGTGAGGAGGGGGGGGGCGCCCATTAATTTGAATACAGACACCAACCTCTTGAAGCAACTTGTGGTGCTTAACTGCTTATGTCATTGTTAAGTGACTTAACGTGATGCTTTTTCTTCGCATGAACAGAGCATTTCATTCCAAAATGGGGGCAGTTCATTGAGCCTTGGATTTGGGTCTAGCCACATACACAGTGTAAAGTATATGTTAATATGAAGAATAGTTGTGAAAATGGTGTACACAATGCCATATCTTCTGGGCTATGAGCTTCCCGAAGACAATTTAGAAAAAATTGTCTAAATTGTTAGTTAGAATAGCATTTTTCTGCAGTCTTTGAATAGTGGGGCAGCTACCATGTTTACCAGGGAAAATACGCTAGTCTGATCAAATTACATTGTAAATAAGGTATAAAAATCAAGTTTCTAATGCCAATTCACCTATACTTGTTCATATTACAAAAATCATTTTAAAATAAGTTAAGAATCTCACCTGAATCCGAAATTGATTTGGATATTGTTGACTATGTATTTTATTTGATGGTTTTTGTGACAGATCGATTATAGTGACAAACCGCAGAAATTAATATTGATCCCATTGCTATCATCCATGTTTTGAAAAATGTCAAAGAAAACAGACGGTCAACCCAAAATATCCAGCCTAGATTTCCTACAACTGTTATTAGACTCATTATTCCCTGGATTATTTTCCCTTCTTCAATAGCTGTTGTTTGACAATAATATCCGATTTGCTTCCGGAGCACAATAATTATAAAATTTCAGCGTAATTTGATAATTACTATTCTAATCTCAAATGTATATTTTAATTAAATGGAAAACAGCTTTTCTGTAATTCATCACTGTCAATATTTAGCTGTTTCTTGCCTTACACTGAGATAGACAAGATTTCCATATTATTATGATTCGTCTAAATGAGGTTGACGTCTCCCTTGCATAATTCAATAACTTAAGTACATGTTTGCGCTAAGTTTTTAAACAATGAGGTGCTCAGTAAATAAACTTTAACCAGCCAACGGACAAAAAGATGAAAATTGGAGTGAAGTAGGAGATGTGTGTTTGTTTGTGATGACACTTCATTGTCAACATCCAACAGGAGATCAGGCGTAAGGGCAAAAATGACAGCAAAAAGGTAGCATTTACCATGGTTAGCAGAACAGGATAAAGGAGACCATAGTGGAAGGCAAAACCAAACCAACCTTTCATTACCATTAGAAGTCTATAAGGTGTCCATAAAAGCGTAAATCATTTCTCACCCTTGTGTACATGATTTTTGTTTAATTAATATGTTATGTTCCCTTAATTGGTCCAGTGGCCATTTTCAGGCCAACGCCACAGGTATTGCTAACCAGCACTGGGGCTGCATTCTGTTTCTTTCTTTCTTTCTTTCTTTCTTTCTTTCTTGTTTATTTACCCTTAATTGACATGTTTTGTGTGTGTCTGCAAGTTTCGTCATGTGACAGTGCTAGCAGGGACATCTCCTTGTACATTCTTGTCACTGTGCTTGGTGAATCAGAGCACTTCTGATTCTCATTCCATTGTTATCATCTATGATGATAAATGCTCTTTTTTAATGTAACTTCATTGTGACTCATACCAAGATTTCAAAGTACAGGCTGTAGGTACAAATTATGGAAATACAGGCACATTTTTCTAATCTCTTTCACTTTCTTCTTCTTGTCTATTATTTTATATTGTTTGCATGCAATGGTATTTTTTAGGAAATGTAATTTTCAGAAACATAACAGAGGATGCATTTCGAGTGAAAACGACCTTCGCTGTGTTTCCCAAATAGAGGAATTTTTGTCACCTCCTGCCTCTCGGTGTACACGGAGCTATATGGCTCTCAGAATTTGTCATCTACCTCAGAGTAGTCTCAGATGTTCTGGAACATTCGTTGTAAAAATTAAACATCAAAACCGTGCGAAACAGATGCAAACGGAGCATTCTGGCAGTCAATGCAGCATGAGTCAAGCGAGAAGTGGGGGACGGGGCAGGTCAGTCAAATGGTAGTTTGTGTCGGAGAGAGTGATTTGACACATATGAACATAAATTAAATGCTACAGCATAGTAAATGAAAGTTCTGTCCTTGAAGGAGACTAAACAACCCTCAGGACACTGCCCAAATACATGTATAAGCCAAACAGATCAATAATTTTGTCAGCAGATGACAAAGGATTACACTTTGTTATGGTTAATCAAATGAGAGTTCAGAAAAATTGTATCAACCAAGAGCAGCAATTGAGTTACAGCCACTGAAGGACATTTCCCAATAATCTAATTTACCTCTCTGTGTCCAAGATGTGCAAATTTTTTCAATTTTTCTATCCCAGTCCATGCCATTTACACCCAACGGGCCCCAAGTAATGCTTCACGACAAAAACATTAGGCTTCCTAAAATATATATTTATAATTTTATGGTGGTTCCTTTACTTGGGGAGTTTGCCATTTTTTGCCTTAAAACCGCTAATTAATTTAACTAAAGGAGTGCCAAATAAATTCCACCTCAGAAAAACAACAACAAAAAGCTATCAAGTAAATTTAACGCACGAAGCCGAATCCAAAAGTGATATATCAATATCAAGTAAGAATATTCAATGAAAACACAGATGTAGAGACTGGAGCTTATGGGCTATTTTGCCAGTATGGATACACTGACTGAGTCCTGTTCAATTCACAGTTTACATCCAGGCCAATATGACACATTCCAGCCAGCGTCCAAACATATGCATGTAGTATGTGGGGAGATTCTACACTCAAGGCATCGTCTCTTCTTCACATTTGTTCACAGATTCAGGGAGTGACGGAGAGCGACTTCCTCAGTTTGTGGTCACACTCAGTTTCTCAGACTTGGTTTCCGCGACAGATGGCGGTTCTTTGTAGCAGACAGATCCTTCTTCCTACCAGACAGATTCAAGAGAGATCTTAAAATTTTTGACTCCAGGGAAGGCGTCTACCTCTCCGGATCCCCCAGGTTCGCTATACTAACGCGTCCCAGTGATGCCCCCCCCGGCTGTGGCACCAAACCGCTTCGCAGTCTCAACATGTGGCCCCACGCCTCTGAACTGCCCAGCAGTGGCTCCTAAACAGTCGATCAGCGGCTCCAGGGGAGTCTGTCAAACTGCGCCACCGCTGTGCTCCTACTCCGTGTGAGATACCTAGTCCACCGAACATTTCCATCTACTCTTACAAAATCATTTGATCGTGTTCTGCTATTTATACAACCAGCTTATGGTATTATGCACCAAGAATACTAATTACGGACTTATTGTCAAGCAGTTAACAATTAGACAGATACTTCCTAATGTCAGTTTTTTTTATCTACGTGCATTAGCTGAATGCGTACACTAAACATTGTATTACCTGCACAGAATGCCCCCTTAACCCATCCACTTTAATGGCCTTCAGTTCCGTTAATAAATAAAGCTTACTTTATTTTTTTATCAGTGCCTGTGAATAACTAAAATGATCCCATTCCTCCCTGCTCTTTGTCCACTGGCTGAGTTATAACTTAAGGTCCTTCTGGCAGACAGTGGAAACCGTTGTGCCATTTGGTTTGGATTTATCTAGAACGGAGCAAGGCCAGGGAGAAATTTAGTGCTGCTAGGAATGAATATACCTTATATTTACTACATCATCCTTAATATTACTCTTTCGGGGCAGGAAGGCCATTAATAAAACTTTGCAACCTGAACTTAATGCACTTAATGAACAAGTTTTTTTTTTTTTAAACCAGAGTTTGATGTGTCTGGATGCCATTTAAAGTTCATCCATAAAAGACACATTAGCATTTTATTGAATACACTTGGCACATGTGGACTCTGTATTTGGATTATCATCTCCTGTCAGGCAGGTTCATCACCAGGGGATTTCGTTTGTGAAAGTCACATGACTGCTTGGAAAGTCACACGCTTCTCACGGGCTACGTGTCAACAGCTGATAGTCTAAACCCATAAATGTTTCTTTTAAATCTTTCCCTCCATCAGGTTAACATGTTGCCCCCCTCTGATTAATTTAAAAAAACGGCTGGGTTTCTACTGAAATGGGACTGCACTTCAAAACTGAAATATTGCATGCTCCACTAAAATTAAATCAATTCAAGGGTGGAATTCGGGGTGATTTCATTCATTTATTTATTTTCATGGTATTTATTGTTAACTATGCATTTCTAGATGATGACTTCATTAAAATGTGGGGAACATGGGTCAAGAGTTTAAATTCCCGCACGCTGTCCTGCCCTGCGGCAAAATACATTGAGCGGAGAGCCAAAATACAATTTCAGAAGCATAACAGGCATTAATTTGTATTTGTATTTCAGTAAACAGATTATGTCAATGGTTTTGGGCAGAATGAAATTCAAAGCCTTTTATAAAACACAATTGATACCGAATGCTGAAGGCATGTTTACTTTCTCGAAAAATGGATTAATGTAACAACTCACTGATGGCGCCAATAAAGCCCAACCCTAACACTCCAGTGGAAGTTAATTTTCAGGAATGTCCCTCAGACCGGTTTCACTTTTCCAGAAACTGTGTGCTCCTTTAGCCTGAAACCTGGATGCTATCCGCCGATTTGATGAGCCAGCAGCTAGCTAGCTATTTAATGCCACGCTACATGTTTGATGCTGTTTAGCTCCTATTAGTGCTTTGTGGCAGATCTGAGAGGTGGCTGGTTTCTCAAGCAGCCGATTGTCCTCGTCTCGGCCTGCAGACACAATGGGGCGATTCATCCTTCTCCCCATTATCCTGACAAACGGGCGACTCCGCTCTGGTCGTCTCTGTGGTTGGTCCACTGCCTCTGTTATGGCGTCAGTGATTCAGTGCTAATTGATCTGGACGGACGCATGCTTGTTAGGCGGCTGCGCCGTGGTGAAAGGGGCCCCCGCATTGAGAGATCACTCCATCAGAACTGCCGTTGTCAGGTTGCCAAGCAGCCGAGTTATCACATAAACGCTCTGCTCTGTCGTGTTTCTTGGGTAACAGAACCGAGGGGTGTGGGTGGGGTGGGGGGGGGCAAATTTTAAGGCGAGCTGTCAAAGCCAGCTATTCCTATTCATTACATTTTATTTAGCAGATGCTTTTATCCAAAGGGACGTTTAATTGATAAAGCAGGGTCAGCCAGTCCCTGGAGCGATTGAGGGCTAAGGAGCCCGATGGTGACATCACTCTGCCCGTTCTAGGATGTGAAACAGCAATCTTCTGATTGCAAGCACAGCGTCCAAACCCACTGATCAACATACAGTCTGCTTATTCCCACAAAACAAGTGGACAAGATGGAGTTTTTAACTATGGTCTTTGAGAAGGAAGGTGAGAATCACCATTCCAATATGTATAAAAGTTCCTTTTAGAACTTTATTTGTCGCCGGTCACCTTTACGTGAGTCATAAAATGTCTTTGTGAGTCCTTTGTCAAAACCTGTGTCCTTTAATCAGCTGCATTGTCTCAGTTTGGCAGTTTCTGTTGATTTTACATTATATTTTTATATTACGATATTACCTGACATTTTCAATAGTCTTGTTGTTTGCATGCGCCGTACAGATGACAAGCAGCTGGGAAATTTTCTGAAATAGAACTTTTTGTTTTAGCTTTAAAACTGGAATGAGGGAGCATTATGTGCGGGAAAATGTTCTTTCCATGGAAGCCAGGTGACAGTACAACAGATATTCGTAAGATAACTTGTTAAAGGGATTTTCTACGAGGAGTGCTTCTTTGCTGAAACATCATTTTTATTATTGTAACCGCACAGCATCTTCAGTATTATAGCAGCAGTTCTGTGCATCTTGTCTTTATTTCAGGTTCCTTGATTTCTTTCTGCCTTTAGCTGTGAATGCAGACATACTAAATTCCAGAATTCCTTTGATCAGCTAGTGGCCATTTGAAGGACAGAGCCGGGGCCTGTCTGTCTCAGCCACTAAATGTCAAAGGTCAACAGGTGTTTCAATTAGTGACCTCTTCAGGCCATGAGCTGAGCTTTGACGCTACGTGAGTGTCTGAGTCCATGTGCATGTGTGTGTGGGGAGGTGGGGGGGTGGGGGGTGTCTCAGTTTGACATTTAATATACTGCCTCTGCATCCAGCCCATCTTTCCCTCCCTCATACACCATCGCTCACCGCCACCACCACCTCTCTTTCCCTTCCTCTCGCAGTTTCTGTCACTCGCACCCTCCTCTTTCTCGCTCCTCTGTCACGCTCTGTCTTTTTGCCTGCCACTTCCTCGCTGCCTCCCCGTTGTCTTTCTCTTCTCGCCTTCGTGTTCGTTAAATTCCTTCCTTTGTCCGAGGCCCCCTTTCACCTCGTCACACCGAGTGGTCCTCACCCTGATCTGCCCAGTACAATCAGTGCCCAAAGTTTTGGTTAAAAAACTCCTTCTGCTACTGGATAAGCCAACTTTAGAACTAAATCCCTAAGATGTCCTGTACACAGGGCATTGGAACCTACAGCTCCTTAAGCCACACAGTCATAGCCTGTTCTCGCTGTCTGATGAAAACCAAGCTTGCCCACTTTTTGATGATTGTGACTTTTTACTGTAGATAGAAAACATCCATTCTCCTCTGTCTCCCAATAGCATTTGACATCTAATTGACCAATGTTTTGTGTATGTACTAGAGTAGTTAATATTCATATTCATGAGGGTCGTTTGTGTGGATTACTGTCCAACGCTAATTTTTAGAACTTAACATTGATAGCTAGACAGCTACCTAACTAATGTCATTGTTAATTGTGAATACGAAGGTATCTTGTGGACACTGATATATTTGCCAAACTGACAACAACCACATACAGTATGTCCATTTAAAACATTAAATTGTTCTCTGACGGCTGTGCATACATAGCTTTTTATTTGCAGTGCTAAGAGTGTCTCAAAATGTTGTTTTAAGTTTATTTTGTAAAGTAGTTTCCGAGAAAAAAAGGTTTTCACATTCCTGAAATGATGAATTTTTGGAGATACATGTTTTTCATTGGACAGCAGCGATATAATCCCTGAGCATAAAATGCAGTTAATGTACTAGAGAACACATGTCAGCAACCAGTAAGGCCTGTAGTACATACATGCATGTTTCATTAATGTTTTCAATGTGATATTTGATATCTATTCCATTTGTATGTTTGGAGCTAGCTATGTTCACAATGCAATGTCACACCGATGGAAAACAGGCATTTATGTTCGCGATTTAGGTGCATAAATGTTAAAAGGTCAGCAGACCTTTATTTAATATGAAAGATAAAAATTACATGGCAAAGGGAAACACAATTTCTTTGAGAGCAGTGCTTCTTGTTACCAGAAAGCAAAATAACACTCAAGGATATTGATTTATTACAGATCCACTTTTCTCGAACATTTTTTTGTATATGGAAGTGAAGCCCCCTTTGAATACTTGTTATAAGACATACAGAATAAATACGGGTAAGAATGTATACCTATTTCAAGCACAAACAGTGACTGCGAATACATTCTGCAGTTTCCTTGCTGGAACAAGGCAAACACCCAAGCCTCCGAAAAGCATTAATTTCATAAGGATGGTAGAGCCAAAAGCTAATGTTTTGGATGCTGTCCATTTTGTACCTTCCTCAGAAATTAGTCTTTGAATTTGTTTGGCTCCTTAGTCAAGATCACGTAAAAATTCCTTGCCACTCATTTAGCCACATTATATTTTGTTAGAATTTATTTGCTGCTGTTGTTGCAGTAATTTTTCTCTGTAAAACCCATTTAGAAAAGTAGCTGAACCTTGTCATTTTTTTTATGTCACCAGAAGATGAAACCACATCTCCATAGTTAGGTTAATATTAAAGAAGCACAAAAAGTCACTAAATAAAAGTTGGCAATCATGAGCAAAATATTTGTCTTTATTTGTAATTTAAACATCATCCCTCATAGATTAAAATACTCCTAAATATGAGCTTCTTTGATAACACTCAGAATCTTTCTGGTTGTTCGGAATCTATCAACAGATTTCATGAGCTTTGAGAATGCTTTAGTATGAGAGTTTACTTAAAATGTATTTTGTCCTTGTGTCATTTTGACCTTTTTCACCATGCAGTCCTATGTCATGACCTGGCCTGGGTTTCAGCCACATTTGTGTCACAGTCCCTCCATTAGAAAGCCAAAGGCTTATCTAAGAGCGTTCCAGAGTCTTTCATACATAGTCACCCAGAAGCCCAGAATGCAAATTCAGTGTTTCAATAACTGTCGTGAATAACATCAGCCCCCTTGCCTGGTCTTGCCTCTTGTTTATTTGATTGTCAAACAGCAGGTGGTAATAAATAAACTGCATATTAGATGCAAAACGTGTTGTTGGAACATTAACCCTGTGAGTTTTGCCTGACAGACATGAACACCTTCAGTGAAGGAATATCAAATTATATATTGTGCTCTGTGTGTGTGTGTGCGTGTGTCTGTGTGTCCGTATGTGTGTGTGTGTGTGTGTGTGTGTGTGAGAGAGAGAGAAATAAAATAGCCATGCTATTTGACAGGACTTGTGATTATTTGAATATGAAAGATTTACTCAAGATGTTTATGGATTTTTGCCAGCAGATCTTGATTAAACTGCCATCGGTTTATTAACAATCAGGGATATGAACACCCTACCCCTCATCCCACCTTTCAAATTCAACCCCCCCCCCCCCCCCCGCACACACCTAGTATGGCTGCCTTAATGATGCCGACCTGTGCTTCAGTGGATGTTCTTCCCAGCCCTGGGCACGAGTCAGCCCCACTACATATAGAAAAATGACTTTTTATCTCCGAAGCACACACAAAGGCTCCTTATTGTATATGCATTGAAAACAGACTTTGGACGTGATAGAGTCACCAGCAGGCCACCAGGCGAGGGAACGATGGAGGATCTGATTAAGTTGTCAGGGAGTTGACAAAGAGCACCTTCCCCTCTGCCTTAAAAACATTGGTAACTGTACTCTCATACTGGGATTTCACTATACGGTTACAGATTAGTCTGAAAGCTTGGTCTTCCCAGGCTCTTTCGCGAGCAAGAGTTCTAGTTCATTCTTTTAATGGAAAATCACTTTAAAAAAAAGCGTAGTAGATCAAAGTAAAGCCATAGCAAAGCACGGAAAATCACCAATAAATGCTACTAGCATAAGGCATAAAATGTCCTTATCTTTGCGTACATTTTGTATTTCACATATATTGTGTATAAGGCGGTTTCAGCCATGACATCCCCAGACTACTCTGATTAATGGATCCTGACACACAAAGCTCTGGTCTCCCTACAGGTACTCTTGGGGTTTACATTTACATTTGACTTTACATTTACATTTTACATTACATTAACATTTTACATTACATTTACATTTTACATTACATTTACATATTTAGCAGATGCTTTTGTCCAAAGGGATGTACAAATGAGGCAAACAGCACATTGTGAGAATACATTCTGCCATGGAGTTGAGTAGGCATAAGTGCGGCTAGGCTGAGCTTCCAGTGAATGTTCAGGTACTAGAGTAAGCAGTTATTGGAACAGGCGCTACACAACAACTCAAACAACAAAGCAAGAACCTAATTCGACTATTCAAGGACTAGAAGTGCAACATAAGAACATTCAGGAAACGTAAAGATTGGGTTAGTAGAAGAATCCATGGAATAGACAGCTGATTCTTGATGGTGGATATGGAGTGTCATTCCACCACTTTACCAGAAATATTCTTACTCTTTTACCATCTAGCTGTAACCTTTCTCCCAGCCACTCCACTAACCCCCCGATGCACAACTTTTTAAAATTGTGACTTAATGACTTAGGAAAATTATGGGTGCCGAGGCTAACCTAGTTGAGATCAGCTGCCTTAAACCTTATCCATATCTATTAAGGCACTGGAAACTCACTTGATAAGCAGTTTCTGGGTCTACTGATTTGGGGGCGTGGTGGTGCAGCAGACCCACCTTGTGAGCTGTGCCATGTGAGCTATACCATGTAACTGGGAACGGACGTGATGCATGCATTTGCTGCGGTACCGCCCCTCGCAGTTTTTGAAAGGTCTATTTAATGAAATCAAAGCAAGACTTTGTCAAATGTCAAAATTACAAGCAGCCAAATGGACACATAGCTCGCTATGACGAAGACTACATTAGGATGAAAGGAATACTTGTTGGCAACAGAGACATTAAAACCCAGGAAGATGCTCTCACTGACTAACTAACAAATAGCCAGCTAACAAAACAATGATTATCGCTGCTGATTTCTTGGTTTCTTTAATTAATAATTAACCTTCAAGGTCGAATCCCAAAGCAAGTGAAACAGCGTGGTGTTATCACAGCCAAGATGAGGTAACTACACCAAGAAAGGATAGACGATCTCCTTACTTAACTGAAGATCAAATTTGCATAACTTTCTCTGTGCGTTTTTTTTGTTATTTTTGAGATGATCCAGTGACCTAAAGTCAGGCTCTGTCGTCAGAGAATACCAGTCAAAAGTCTGAACACACCAACTGAAAATCATTTGTTTTTCAACAAGATAATGCCCATTTGCACCCTTGAGGTTATGTAAGTACAGTATTATCTTGTGAATAAGGAAAGAGATGGAATGCTGAGGCAGATGACCTTCCCCCCACAATCCCCCGACCTAAACCCTATGCAGCTGGTTTGGGATGAGTTGGATCGAAGAGTAAGAGCAAGGCGCCAACTTGTGCCCAGAACTTTTAGAAACTCCTTCAGGACTGAAGTATTCCAGGTGGCTACATCTGGGAGCTCGTTGAAAGAATGCCAAGAATCTGTAACGCTGTCATCAAAGCAAAAAGGGCCAATCTGAAGAGTCCATAATTTAAGAAAATTGTGAGACACTGAACACTTTTCTTAGTTGTTGAAATATTTGATATGTATTCATTTATTGCCTTGAGGCCTTTAACTGTAAAGTGAATGACATAGCTAACAAAGGCATTAAAAGCAGGTGTGTCCAGACTTTTGTCTGGCACTGTATGTTGCAGTACTGGGAACCAAATCTCACTCAGTCCTCCTGAAATCCAATGAGGAACTTTTGTTAAATTTCCAAAATTCACTACATCTGCAGAAATTTTCTCAAAAACGTATCCGGTGGACTGAGTGGATTTTGGAAATTTGTTCCTTAATTGCAAAACAAAAGTGTTTGTTCAAGTCAATTTTTTAGAGACCCTGTTTCAAAAACATTAAGAAATGCAAAAGACAATAAAGTCAAATCACGTGAATTTGATTGAACTTCTCAGTAACAGGATAAACTAGATGCTACTTGATCTGTCTGTAAGCCTAGTGCAGTGTACACTGCATTTGACAGTTTACAACACCCCTCTGCAACAGCAAGCATGTTAGGCTCTGCGTGCGCATCCCTCTGATTCACACCTTGCACTCTTCAACCACCACTTTGCATGCACTAGGGACACAGTGCTAATTTGGACCCTTGCATATCTCTCACCAGAAACACCCGGCATCCATCAGGGGCCCAACGGAGGTGCTAATTCTAAAGGCATTTTGAGATATCCTCACGTTGTCTGATACCGCGCCGTTTTTTAAGCGCTCAAGAACATCTATGACTGTCTTTCAGCATATTCTTCGGATATCTTGACCTATTTATTCCTTTACACTGAGGAACTGTGCATTATTAAATAAAAAAAGAAAAACAGCAAAAGAAACATGTTTTTATTTGAATTAGACAATCATAGAGGACATCCATTTTATATATATATACACACACACACAGTTTGTTTCGTTTATTTTACCTCCCAAATGTATTGGTATCCAAACATGGACGTAGCTGTGGGGTTTTCTATATTTTATGCTTTTAATCAGTACAGCTTCTTTCCTTGACACTAGTATGATTAATTTATTTTTTTTTCTCAAAACTTCAGTTCTGCAAATGGCTCACGGGAGCACAAACTAATTAAGTGGCGTGTTTGCAAATAGCAGAGACATACAGACTTTGGGTAAATTTAATTTGAGGCCACTTCCCTGTGCCGGCACGCGGGCTGGGTTTGTGCCATCGCTGCGAGGGGGAAGGACGAGGCGGAAGCGGGCTCATGCAGATGGACCTCTGACAGTTCTAGGACTAACTTCTGCCTTCCATGGGGAGCACATGCCTTTACTTCACGGACCAGCGAACAGGCTGCATCCTACATTCCACATATGATCTGTCCATTCAGCTTCCAACCGCTTATCCATGACCGGGTCACGAAGAATCCAGAACACTTAGGGTACAAGGCGCATGCACCATATTCTCATTTTATGCATTAAAATACTGCAGATTACCAAACAATATCACAGACTCCACTGGGTTTGTGAGATTAGTTTACAGAGCCAGCTTGTAATTGTCCTCCTAAGGAATCAATTTATTTTTTTAAGATATGGAAAAGAATAGCCTTAAATCGTACATTGTTTTGTTTATGTCCTTCAAGACAGTGCGGGCCGGTGTGTGGCTCAGTGGGCTACACCCCTGTGTTTGTGATCAGAAGGTCACCACTTCAACCAACCCTCAGCAGAATGGTCACATGTCCACAGCCCCTTGAGCAAGGCTCTTTACCCCCAGCTGCAGGACAACTGCACACTGGCTGACCTTGTGCAGTGATGGCCAAGCTTACTGTTACTTGCATATCTGTCTTTGTGTCTCACTGAGAAGAAGATGGGGTAGGCGGAAAGAGAATTAGCAATAAAGTTCAAAAATTGTTCTATTCTAGTAGAAGGAAATGCAGGGAGGTATACAGAGGTGAAGCCACAGTGCTGAAAGCTGATTGGCCTCCACAGTCCCCCCCCCCCCACTCCCCTGTCACTCACCAATTCAAAACATATCTTTGGCTAATTATAAGCTTGTCCCCACTTATACCTCCCACCTTAAAAAAATCCTAGAATCACCCCTGAGGAAATGTAAACAAAAGGCTGTCAGTGTGTGAGGTGTGACAGATAAGTGATATTACAGTTCGGTGTGCTAGCCCACAGATAAAGTCAAAACAGATACTTAAGTGTTCAAGGACCTGAATGGGCTCTGGGACTTAGGGAAGAAGGATCCACCATCCAGATCCTAGAGAGGGCACCAGGGAGGGGAATCTTCTCAAAGGGTTTATCGCAACCACAGACCGGTCCATCACACAGCACAGACGTACTATGGGCAATTCAGAGACACCGAATCACTTTGGATTACAGGAAACTGGTGTACCTAGAGCAGACCTACACTACACAAGGAGAAAATAAGAATTCAACACACACAGGATTCAAACCCCCACCAGTTCCAGCCCACACTGATACCTCACGCCTCCAGGACTGAGCGTTGGAATCTTGTGTGTGTCCAATTCTTATATTCTCCTCTTCGTCAATGTTTGTCTATGACTTTTTGATTGAGTGTATTAATGCCTATGACCCTTTAAAAAAAATTCTGTATATGTTATTAACTGTATAAGCATTGTATGTATTTAAGTGACCTCAAATTTCTTTTACTTTATAACAAGTTATTGATGATAGTCCACTGTGACTTCTGGTGTTCAGATACAGCATAAACGCCAATTCCCAGCATCAAATTAAGAACGTCACAGGGAAGGTTTTTGTTTATCTGGAAGGTTGTTTGCTTTTATGATTAAGCACACATCGATATTCATAAACACCCCACACTGCGGTGAGATGAATGTGAAAGATGTCATGTCACTGCATTTAAAAGATTAATACATCTTCAGAGTGGGTAGCCCCCTGAGAGTCTGTTAGCTTAATCAACAAAATTTAATCCCAGGGGATTTTCGTCCAGGTCTCTTTCCCAGTTTACATTCATCTTGTGACTCCTTTCCTACTTGGTACACAACTACTGATTATGCGTCCAATTCCCGCTCCTCTTCTGGGTCTGCGTCAGTTCCATTTTAAAGCTAGTAAGATCTACAGCTATTTAATTGTACCCTCAAAAAAACTCAGTTTTTCATTTTCACTCGCTACTCTTTTCACACGACCGTATTTTATACTTGTAATGGGAATTCGCCTAACTCTTGCTAACAGTAAAACTGCTGGTTTACTGCCACGTATGTTTGTGTGTGCATATAGCCATTGTAAGAGGGAGGGTAAAGTCAGACAATAAAGCCATTATTTCACCTGTGCCTTGTTACAGATAATATAAAAGGCTTTAGAACATATCCTCAGACCTAGATTACTGAACCCATACCTAGCTGTAGCCCTTCCCAAGATCTAGCGTCCATTTGGAGTTTCTGTAGGTTCCCCGTAATTTGTTTCATTCCTCTCCATGGATCAACTCTCACACCCATATTTTACGCTTCCCTGCATTTAAATATTTACTGATGTAACTCAGCTCATCAGTACGTCCCCTGTTGGGAGCAATGACTTTTATATTTTTAAAAATCAAAATAAGAACTGGAATGTTTTGGTCTTTCATTGGCATTCATCAAGACCTTCCTTTATCCTATGATTTATTAATATTTAAGAAAATAAAAAGGTTGATCTGATTCATTAATTTTGTGCCATGGCATGTCTGAATAATCAGACACCTGGATATTAACCCACCTTGCATGTATAATTAATAGTATCAGTCTCAGGTGAACCTGATTATAATCTTAAATGGTAGAAGAAAGACTTAAGGTTGTTCTGTTCTAATGCGGACCATGGAAGCACCTCTTAAGTCTACCTCTAGCCTTGAGAATATTACGACCTCCCCTGAATTTTAAATAGCCGGCTCTTATGGCACACTAAGAAGCACAAATGACTTGCGTGTATCTGACCCTTTCAGAAGCAGGGGACCCAAAGCGGCGTATGAATGATTATTGTGAATCCAGTTAATAGAAGCTGCTCTGGATAAGGGAATCAATTAAATTAAGAGAATGTAAAATGCAGTGTGGTTTCCCTTTATCATTTATTTTATATGCTTATTATTACTCGTTGTATAAATACACAGTAAGGGCTAAAAATGTGCTTGCAGATTATTAATATAATGGCACACGTGCCGCTTCAGAGGCGTCGTGTTAAATTAGAAACATCTCCGGGTCTCCCATGGCGGCCCTCTCGGTCGGCCAGCAGAAAGGATGCTCTTGTCGTCGTTTCCAGGTGGATCCTCCATGCCCCACCAATCTCATCTCCTGGCCTCCCGGAGAACTTCTCCTGTCACTGATAACCCACCCCAGGGTGTTAGAACCCCCTCCTTCATGATGAACCCAGCCATTTTTTTCCGAATGAATTGCGGGGCCCCGGGGGGGTGTTTGGGGGGGGGTGGGGGGGGGGGGGGGGGGGGGGGGGGGGGGGGGGGGGGGGGGGGGGGGGGG
>JAODLD010000144.1:15347772-15365555 GCA_026781065.1 Mormyrops boulengeri | reverse complement strand
TATCACATATTATATATATATATATATATATATATATATATATATATATCATGATTTAACTACTTAATTATAATGTTTATCTAGAAATTTACATTTACAGACTTTCAAAACACACAGTGGAAAATTTATTAGATCTGATTGAAACACGGTCAAATCAAGGTTTTCAGTAACAAGCTGGTAACATAATTATTTGATCGATAATAATCTCCTGCTGAAGAGTGATCTGAGAAAAGAAGAAATAATGACCCTTTCACGCTCTGCATCCTACCTTGACTTTCTGGGTTTCTGAGGGGCTTATGGGAGTGAATGGTGCACGGATTGTACATTTTACAAGCAATAATATGCATGAAATCACATTTTAGAAATTAGGACCCTGCTGATGAGATATGACCACCTGAATCAGCTGTTTATATGGTTTCTGACTAGATGAATTAAGCCATTACTATCACATGCCTTCTGCCTGTTGATGCACCAATCAGCTTCAGGCAACAAAACTATGAACGGTTTGTCAACAACTGCTGGGCTGTAGAACATCCTGGGAATTTCTTGTTGTCACAGACTTCCTAGATTTGTTGTGTTAATCTACACTACAATCCAGTTAAAAATCTGATATGTTAAAATAAACATTGGTCACAAATATGCCAAACCCATGCAATTAGTATGTTTAGTTTTGTGCTACATGCCTTTAAATTGTGTCAGTATTAATGAATTTTCATCTTGTAAACTTTTCTTAAAGAACCAACCTGATCTGAATTAACTCAGGTGGTCCCTTAATTTTCTGATGTTTACATTACAGTCATAGCAACTACTATGCCATTGTGAAAATAAATTGTGCAAATTATAGTGAACATGTCATGCTTATGTAGAATCAGCATTAATTATGAAATAACCATCTAACATCTTGCACCTCTTGCTCAGAAAGATAATGCTGTGACATTATGCTGGATCTATAAACAGTAAACACCGGTATTCTGTCATCTTCAACAAATGTCACTTTTAATGCCACAAATTCTGAAATAAACTAACTTCCACAGTGAACCAAGAAGAGCAGGGGTTTCATACATTATTGGATGACGTCAGGAGATGTACTTTCCAAGAGCATCATGTCTACGAGGAGATGTTCTACATGCTTCTATCAACACCGGCTTTCAAGGTGATTTCCGCTGCATCTCTTGGGATCGTTTCCTTCAGGATCATTAATTTTAAAGCCGTCGCGCTGTATTTGGACGTGACAAATTGGGCAGAGATTTCTTTTCAAGGCCGCCATTTTTCCCACCAAAGCGGAGGCCCTCCCCTGGCGTGGCAGGTGCCGACTGGTGGGGGCAGCGTCAGAACCACTTGGCAGTCCTGTCAGTCCCGAAGGCTGCCCCACGAGGGGGTGGTGACTGCCAGAAGAAAAGAGTGAAGCAAATCAATCAATACAACTCCCCAAACTGACAAAAAATAGCAGAGGCTCAATTTACTGAGAGCAAAATGGAATGTCATGACTTAGCGACAGTGAAGAATAAGTGGAATTATGAAAAGAAGACGTATCATGATTAATTTATCAGGTAATCCAAGCATATCGTGCATGTATTGTCGTCTCTATATAGTTCGAACTCTTTATGGCCGAAAAACATACAAACATCTTTTATTGTATATAAATAATCTGTAATAGGAGCGAACATTATTAAATAGAATTTGAATTGCTTTTTCTAATGAAGACAATAATGACTGCTCCGACCATACCTCTCAAACAACAGAGGGTTAGGGATTATTTACTTGTAAGAATTGAGAATTTTTCAGTCAGCACTCATAAGGCTGTCCCTTTTGATCAGAATACACCTTCAGTGTGCCGGGGGTGTTGACACTGACAGACAACAAAATGTATTTGTCTTTTCTGCATGAAGTTATTTTATATTATTTTATTTTATTTTTTTGTGGTACACATTTTCCTAGTGAAAAGTCTCCAAGTGTGAGATTTTCAGGAGGGCAAGTCGGGCACTGATATAGGCTACTTCATATTTTAGGATGTTTGGATACATTGCAATCCATCTGTATTGTTTTATGGAGTCTACAAAATAACTTTGACTGCAAGATGTAAAAGAAAATCTCTTACATCTTCCATCCAGTATTGTTGCTTTCATAAGGTATAATCTCTTGTCCTGTTTTTCCAAATGAATCCATCAATACACAGTGAAAAAAATCACAGGACAATATTTCTGTGATTGGTACCATGTTCTGTAGCATGGACATGCGACCTTTGTCACAAATACTCTCGTGACTGTGCTCATAAGTGTTAAATTTAGAATTGTATGACTCTTTTGCCAGTGCCAAAAGGTCCTCACCCCCCTGTACATGTCAGTGCTTTTCGTCCAGTGTTCCTCTACCTTCTGCCATGTCCTTGCTGGGATAGATGGATGGTCACGCCATGAGCTGGCTGTGGATAGCTTCTGCACAGGGAATAGCAGTATGTCCAGAGAACCAACCTGCTGTTCTTATTATTTTTCCCGCATTTTCATATCAGTACGGAATGATGATTTACATGCTGTGCAGCATTTTACGTTACAATCTTTCCCCTCACTCTGAGAATGCACATACATTTTTTCCCGGCACTATCTGGAGATTACTACATTATCAGGAAAAGGGTACAGCCCTGGTACAATTCTGTACCCCAAGGTACAAACTACATTAATGTACCCCCAATGGTACAAAAATGTTCCTCAGAGTCCATTTCCCTACCGTAAAAGGTACAATTACCTACAGCTAAGGGTGCATTTGGCAGAACCTTGAGGGTGCAACCCCAGTGAGGGTTGTACCAAGGTACAAAATGGTACTCTTTTCTGACATTGTGAAAACTGTCTGGAAGTTTATGTTTAATAGGGACCTGCATGTGTTTTTAACATTTGCCAGAGAGGACTCAAGATAAACTTTGGGTGCATTTTGGGTGAATTTTGGGTGCATTTTGGGTGCATTTTGGGTGCATTTTGGGTGAATTTTGGGTGCATTTTGGGTGCATTTTGGGTGCATTTTGGGTGCATTTTTGCTTGTTCTGTTTACTTTTGGTTTTTGAAATTGTTCTGATTGTTGTGCAGTTTTACCCAAATTTCACAACCTATATTTTACAAAGAAATGTACATAAAGCTCACAAACTTACGTTCTAATATATGATTTTGTAAAACACGGCTTTGCGACTGGTGTTTAAAATACAAATCTTTTGCTATAAAAGTAATCTTTATCTTCTGTAGGTGAACTAAAATTACACAAAGCACCTTAAGTGTCTCATAATGTTTTCCTTTTTTTGGGGGGGGGGGGGGGTTGGTAGAAATAGAACATAGAAGCTACTATAAGCCTTATTTTACAATCCTGTGCCAGTTATTGTTTAACAGGGTGATGAATTTACCAGCTTGTATATTTAAGTATCCTTGACGTTTCACCTGTAACTGTAACATGATGGATGTGCTGTGTAGGGAGCATGGGCGTACCTTATGTACCACCCCCCAATAATGAAAACCAGCCGATACAACCCCCTGGACCCATTAAATGGGTGGATACCTGAAGCCCCCCCCAAAGTTATGCCCTTGGTAGGCATACCAAGTTAATGTTGGTAATTAATACTACGAAACCAGAGTAACTGAAAGTCAGCGGAGCTCGACATATTCAGCCATGAAAATGAGCCGTTTCATTAAAGAATTATAAGTCTTAGGTATTCACGATCCGTATAGGCTGATGATGACGGATAATAACACACAGTAGCCCCGAAATGGCATGTTTAAAGTTTTCTGTACATGGCACTATAGTTGTTGCAGTCCCCTGCTTTCCACACACAGTCCAGCGATCATATTTCGTCCCTTTATTAAATTAAGGCGGGGTGATGCAAATAGGTACATTTATAGATCATACATGTTATTTCAAACAGGGCCGGCCACTTTCCGTGGCTCTGTAATTGGTCGGGCCGGGTTGTTAATGCAAACGACGAGGGCGTGCCCCGGCTATCCCTACCATTCGCCGGCGTGCGCTTCCCTCGTAGCCCGACGAAAGCTACACCTTGGCCGTGTGCGGGTCAGCGCCGTGCCGAGGGGCGGTCTTTCTCTGGGGCTTCTGCGTTCTAGGGATTACAAACCTCTGCGGGACTGAAATTTATTGTCTTGCCTCGGTTCCCACTGTTGCGCTTGTGTGTCTGTGCCGAAACACAAGGATTGTCTCCCCGACTTACAAACCTGCAAGCGATCTTTTAACAAAACCAAGCTAAACGAACAAGGTAATGGCCCGATCCTGTTAAGTGTGTTTTATGCTGTGATCATCGCTTTTTTCGTGCATGTTATTGCGTTGTTATCCTACACACTCAGCTGCTGCAGCTGCAAACTTCATGCGTACGATATATATCACAGACCCCCGTGATGTGCGGATTTAATCGCTTTAATATATACGGCTTTTTTTTCTGCGTTTGGTGCAAATACATTTGTTTTTGAGATTAAAGTTGTTACATTTGTCTGCTTCTTTGTTGTAAAGCGAGTCTGCCGGCAGTTTCTTTGATTTTAGGGCACAGTAAATGTAGTGCGGACTGTCAATACATCGCCAAAGCCGTCTCAAGTACTCTTCAGTGTCAAACCAACAACATACATTAAAAAATGTGCATTGTGCGTTTTCAAAGCGAAAGTCAAATGCTCGATAACCCCACGTTAAAGACAAGTAGCCTACTTCAGTTTGTTTTTTCTTTTAATTAATAATTTGAAACTGATTTCAAGTGGCAGACTGATTTAATAATGTTATAATGACAATTAGGTAATGTCTTAAGGGAGAAAAATGTAGTGAAAATTAAATGAACTATAGTGAATATGACGACAACGTAATTTAAATACTATTTGTGATATTAAGGACATTGTATACAAATGTACTTGGGGGTATACGGCTATACAGTTACCCGCAGACATGAGTAGCACCAAAACTGATAGGAAAAATTAATGATAAGGACGGGAATTCTGCTAAGAGTTATAAGGTTATTTTACTTTATGCGTTAACCTTCACGGCGACTTTTTTATGTGTTTCTCACTGAACGTCGTCGTTAGGACGTCTAGGGTGTTTGTTGAGACCGATGCTGTGCTACTTCGCTGTTAAATTTACGAATAACCAGTTTGAATCATTTTAGAATGATGCCGATATGAACGCTGTAAACTGCGCTTGACCACAAGCGACGTGAAACACTGCATGCAACTTCTGCGGACACTAGAGTTTATTTTTATGGGAAGACCAAAGAGCTTACACAAGGAACGCCAGGGTGGACACAGATTGCCGTTATGTGTTTGGTTTATATGGAAAAAGACATGTCAGATCTGTTTGTTCGTGTTCATTCTAAAACCCATCACCGAATTCATCATACAGGGAGCGAGTACAGTCGTTTATTCTGAAATCCCCATCAGAGGTCCTTTATTTTGAAATCATCGGAGGTCTTTGTTTTTTGAGTTTTTTCGATAGTTTGTTTGAAATGAATCGTAATATGGAAGGTAACCTACACATAGCTGACAATTGCATTTGTGATAGGTAATAAAAACGCATCAGATTATTTTGATTTGGGAGTTCAACGGTCGAACAATGGAGTTGAATTGTTCAGCTAATGTAATTTTGGTCAAGCAAGATTGCAAAAGCTCAGTTTTTTAAGGTCAATATACGATCATTGCAGTGACAGTGTGTATATAGGCTATTGCCATCAACTTTTTTGGCTTTCGTCTTCATAGCATATATACAGTAACAATGGTTTTTCGGTAACTATCAGTTTCAGTGATGATGGTCTGTTAAAAGCGGAGACTTGATATTTGAGAGCACTAATGAGCAACAACGCGTTGCTTTTTTGCAATTGGCGAACAAATTGAATGGAGAAGACTTAATTGATAGAATTTGATCTTATCTTACCCAGTAAATTAGTTAACGAATGCCCGAGAATTAAAACCTAGTTCGTTAAGTGGGTTTTAAAATAGGCTACAGCGATTAAGTTGGGTCTGCAAATGTAATACTTTTTAGGATGTCATATCATTCGCGAAGGTGTCCGTTTATAAATTACGCCGGCGAATGTATTCGTGTTACTATAGGCTAATGTTACTTTTAAGTGATTGAAATAACTACTGTGTAACCTCACGACTAAAAGAGCAGTTTATACAGTTGCAGAAACACCGATGCTTATCCTAGTCGATATATAAGATAGTAACCTCACTGGGAACCAAACATACCTGTATCTAACCACAACAACCCATTTTGTTTAAAGTCTTTTTTCATCATCAGACACATGAACCAAAACAACAGTATCTGTGTTAGCAATATATATTAAACAAGGATGCCAGAAGGGAGTTTACTCATTTTTTCCGAATAATGAAATATCTAATCTGTTTTCTTTGTTGCCTAGGTAAAGCGGTATAGGCTATCCCTAAAACAAATAAAATGGTAAGATACGTAAAGTTTAGCCGTTTCATTATATGAGACCATAAACGATCCTGCTGATTTGAGATTACCTGTAGGTAGCTAGACCCCGACCATCGCGCACGGAGGCTGTGCAGCATAAAGATTCCATATATGTAGGAATTCATGTGTGTCATGGTTTTCACATGAACATTGTGATTTAAAATGGGTAATTTGGCTTCGCTGTTTTTCAACAACATTTACCGTGTACTTTTGTTTATGACTTCATTTATATGGCAAAGCCACGAGGTAGTTTGGTATTGATACGATTTCCATATAGTTCACTTTTTCGTTAAGGGGTTCATGCAAAAGTATTGTAAGCCACAGGCTGCTTATTGATGGCCATATTTATTCAATGTTACAGAATTAGGGTGTCGTTTACTTTAAAACGAATTCGTTCCTCACAAAAGTTCAACTGAATATAGTTTAATGTGATGTGTCAAAACTTTAAAAAGTGTTCAGTGTTTTGGTGTCTGATTTTATGATAATTATTAATTATGTACGTCACATATAGACGCCGAATGTGTGCTCGCGTGAATGACAAAAAACGAAAGAAGGTCATTCTCTGAGTTTTAATCCACAGAAAAAACCTTTCACACAGCATTGGTCTGGAACAGATGGGACATGTAGCAATTTGGAGATTTTAAAAAAAAAAAAATCTTTTCAGTGTAACTTAAATGTCACCTGAAATGAAATGCAGATTCCCCAGGCTGGCATGCTGACAATCACCCTGTTTGAATCTTTTCAAATTTTGCTGTTTTTCTCCCTCCCAAAAATCACCTTTGTTTTAACCTTGAATTTGATTAAATCTTATCTGCATATGTTTCTTGCCTCATGTATATTAAGATAAATTGGTAAATGCAGCTGATTTATGTGTGTGTCGGTTAGTGGTTGCAAATAGAGGGCCATTTGAATTTATGCTGCAGTGCTTTGGAATAATTCCGATCTGTATTTGTTGAAAACTCAAATTTTCCAAACAATTTCTCAAGTACGGTCACAGTTGAAGAGATGGTAATGTACTGTTCAGGATAATTCCACCATATTTTCCAAGGGGTTCTGCTCTTATGACACTGCTGACCATCTCGCCACTTTGTTTCTTGATTATGAAAGAATATTGCAACATTTATATGTGAAATATCATCTGTCTGAAATACCCAAATACCCAGTCAGTATTTGCATTAATCATTTTGGAATGTATTCTTGCTGGAGGTCTTTATCTGATTTGAAAATATGGAATATTTGTTGTGTGCTACATTGTTTTTCTTTATCTAATCAGCAAGAAAAGGTATAATTTGTGAGCTCATACGGTAGTAGTGATCTTTGTTACCTAATAATAATTGATACTTTATTAATCCCTGTAGGGAAATTGTCTTTTACGCCTCCCTTAACTTGCTCTTTGCAGAGTAAGTTGTCCGCGAAGGGCTGCCACCTGTAGCGGCGCCCAGGGAGCGGGGGATTTAGGGCCTTGCTCAAGGACCCGCAGACGTGCTGAAGTTGGGTTTGAACTGGCAACCTTGTGATTACAAGCACACAGGCTTAGCCCACTGAGCCACATGCTGCCCCCAAGCCACACGCTGCCCCCTATCTTTGCCTTTGCATCCTCCTATTTAGTGTTGAACTCCTTTAGCTTGGCACCCTAACATTTGCTTGGGCCCTTGTTTAGAGGTCAGAAAGTCCTAATTGGCAACTGTAAATCTGAGGAATGTTCAGTGGGTTTTAGACATCAACATCTTTGTTCACATTTTGTGGGTTAGGGCCACAATAACCCAGGTATCGTGAAGAGGCAGTCACCTCAGACCCCAAGCAATGAGTGAAGTCATGGATGAAATCCTATCCTGTTGTATCTGCTGCTGCTAGTCTTAAACATCTTGACCTTGTGCACAGAGGATTTGCTATGGAGTAACAGGTCTTGAAAGCCAAATGTTACCCTCTATCGTGGCTGTTTATAAAATCTGTTTCAAGAGAGATGATCATCAGATGACATTCCCGCTATGATCCCACAGAGAATGAATTTAAGCTTGGTGGCTAGTGTGGTTGTTCCTCGCTCTGGGGCTTGCAGATGATACAGGCTGAGATGGTGCAGGCCTCAGTGGGTCTTTTTGTTCTTTTTGAGGTTATAAAACTAGGGGACTTTCCCTGTCTTGATGTGATTTTCTGCGTACTACATTTGACTGTAAAAGTTCACTGTGGCAAAAGTGTTGTGCAGCCTGGCCTTTATAACTACAAAGTCGGGGATTCAGGGGGGAAAAAAATGAGAAATTTTTGCCACATGTCCAGCAGAAAAGGTTAATGGCTTCTCTTGCATCTCTGAAGTACTTGGCCTTGACCAACAACGAAGTAAAAGACACAAAATTTTAAGTGAGCATTGTACTGTAGAGTGCTTTTACCATGCCGAGAAGAAGCTTAGCCGTAGAACCATGATCAAATAACCATTCCCTTTATTTGTGAACAGCCTCTTCCTTTTGGATGCCTTCCTGCACCTCAGCCACTGATGGTCGTAACTTCATAGGTGTAACTGGAGGTGCTCCTCTCCCAGGATTGTTTTGTAGTCATGTCTGCCCTGGACACACACAACTGCTTATGGCTGTACCTTTAATGGCACATTTAGCTGAGGGTGTAATTTCATTTCCATTTTGAAACGGTGCAGTTTAGTGTTAAATTAGGTGACGTCAGTGGGGAGCCAAGGATGACTGTATCTTCCTAATGGTTCCGGGGGTAATGAGCGCTGAAATCGCCTCTGCACCGGCACCAGATTGCCGTGTCCCTTCGGAAAAGATTGCTCCGCACTCCGACAGCAGTCCTTGGACTCGACTTCCACCTCCCAATCTCTCCTCATTATCCGATCAGACGGGCAGGTGGCTGTGGTGTGTCTCTTGCCCTCTGTTTTCGGCTTAAACCTCGTGGCTGTCCCCCCCTCCCTCCCCATGAGCTGTCCTTTCTGGACAGATCACCAACCTGCAATGGCAAGCAGATGGCAGTGCCACACCTACTGGATGGGTCCTTATTTGTCATCCCAAAAAGAAAAAAAATCACCCTGTCATTGCTAACCCAGTTTTTTTTTCTCCTGTGTCCTTGCCCTTCAAGTCTAGTGACAGATGGAATGGGATTCAAAACTAAAAAAATTTAAAGTTAATTCACTAGTACAGTCTGGAGTGTGTGGTGTCGCATCCATGGTTACTCTAAGGGATTCATTTCCTAGATCCTGATGAGAGGACTTCTACCAGATGCCTGGTGTCTCATCTTGTTCTGCACCTTGTAACTGAATGTACATATTCAGGTACCTCGCTTTACTGCATTATAGGGTTAGCAAGGATTTCTAAGTGCTGGAGTGAAGGAAGAAGTCTGACTGCTATTGCCTACTGATATTTTTCGTTCAAATGTACCCTCCTTGGCACAGATGGCTCTCCTTAGTCCTGTGGAATTTTTGTCAAAAGCTCTTCTGCGAACAGGCATGTTTTACTAGTTAAAACAGTGTTCGAAGGTCGTTTAGTCAACTGGGAAGAGAGACCAGATAAAACAAATTTGGAGCATTAAAAAACTTATTTAACTGCATTTTACGTGTCCCAGATTTTGGTCTCATAGACTCATAGAGGTTATTTAATTGTAAGCTTTTTTTTGGTTAAAAACTAGGTGCAGGAGATAAAGAAACACTCAAGTTGGACTGGTGACAGGTATTCCAGCCTGATTTTCTTAGCGAGTCTCTTCAGGCTGGAAGACTTCCAGCAGCCATTTCTCAAAAGGCTTCTCCTGTCAGGCCGAGTCTAAAGGCTGACGGTACAACACGTTGCTGCTTCAGATGACTAACATGGGGGTGGCGTGCCGCTAAGGGGCCCCCAGGAGCGATAGCGTTTTCCCGACGAGACAGGGTTGCATCACGGTCGCCATGTTTCCACTTCCGTCTCTCAACACTGTGGCTCCAGGAAAGATGGGCCTCGGTGGATGAGGACACTGTGTCTTTGGTGAGAAGTTTGCTGGTTTAGATCCGGGGGTTGCCAAAGTGATCTTCACCATTAGGCCCCTGAGCGAAGCCCTTAAATCTCAAGGGACTGTTCTCACCTACCCTGCGTTCTCAAAATAGAAATGCATGCTGCTTTGGATAAAAGCACATGCGAGAAAATAAAATGCTTATGTTCCAGGACTTGGGTGGTTACATCTATTGGGTTTGCCAGGTGGGTGCAGTCTTTGGTTCAGTGAAGGTTCGCCGGGACCTTCTCAGGTAGCCACACCTGCCCGCTTTCACTGACAAGGCCGCCACTCTGTGCTTCCTCCTCATAGTCTGTCAGTCTCACCTTTAGGCATAAATCTCATTACACCGGAACTTCTGTGTACCCCCCCCCCCGTAAGCGCTAGCCAGCGTGGCACGTTTTTATAAATGCATCAGGTCTCGTGTCAGTGAACTATGAGCGACGACTCGAGCGTTTTGTTCAAATGCTGGATTCAGTTTAGCCCTCAGAAAAAAAGGGTTTTCATATTTATCAACAGACGTCAGTATTTTGGGATGAATAGCACCGCTGTCCTTCTGGGGGATCTGATGGTGGTGTGTTATTGGCGTAGCCCCTGCATGAGCCATGCCTTCACAAACTGTAATAAATGGGGTTTGTTAATCTTCTTATTAAGGCTGCTTATTCATTAACAAAAAACGGTGGTGAGGTGGTGCTGAAGCTGCCCCCTGGTGGAACCGTTCAGGGGGTGCAGATGAAATGGGATTTTATAGCTGCTGTAGGGAAACACCCCAGGAAGTCCCACTTGTCATTCTCACGTCTCCAAGGTGACGTCCCCTGGCACACCGCCTCCGCACGGAACGCCATCTTATGGTTTAACAGTTTAAGCGTGGCCCTCAAGTGTTTGGGCAGGAAAAGCAGTGTTTAGTTGAGGGAGATGGTCAAGGCACTTTTTTAGCCTCCAGCTCCCCTCCAGTATGTTGCTGTTTAGTCAAACTCAGAGGATCAAGTAACTAGAGCCTAACTGTAAGCAGGTACTGACACGTAAAACTGAAAATTGGCACAGGTCACGTTTCATAAGTCAGAATGTTTTGTTTTGATTGCCAAATGAAGACAAAACAAATTTCATGTTTTTTTTTTTTTTTTTTTTTTTAAGATATGGGTATCCCTTGACCTGATGAGTGGGGACCACACTTTCATTTCCACACTGGGTTTCCACCATTGATTGTGGGATTTTTAATTGTGTGATGACCTTTCAGGAATTTCCTGAATCGTACCAAGCTTTGATTTGGTACCTAGTTTAGTGGGGTTTGAGAGTGAAAGTAACCGACATTTTAATACAAGGCATAGGTTGGCAGGAAAGTGTAAGAAATATCCTTTAGTTTTGTGGGGAAAAAATGAATGCGACATTTCTGGATAGAAATAATCTGCAGGCCAGTTTTAACACTTTCCTTTGGTAAATGTCCTTACTTGCCTCTACAGTACCTGCTTTAAGTTCTGGAGGCTGGTCTGATTGACCTGAGTTATACAGGCTTCTAGTTCTTGGTTTTACCTTGAATTTCATAAATGAAACTGAAGTGCAGCTAAGCTGTGCATAACGGGAAACGGTGCACAGCCCAGGGTGCGGCGTGAGCCTCGGGATTCCCGGAGCACCAGCCGCTCCTTGATGACTTGACGTTATTGATTTCTCTGACCCCTGGGGTATGAGGACCGTTCCATTTTGCATTCCCAACGGTCTCTTAATCACTCCGCTAATGAAGGAAAATTGCCCCGCCTCATCGATTTAGCTGCTCGCCACCTATGAACTTTAAGGCCTCCGCTTTCTCTCTGCATCCTTCTAATTACAAAAAGTGGCTTCTCTGAGACGTTCACGTCATAACGTGCACAGGCACTAACTGTAGCATGCCCGCGGTTGAATCTGTTGTTGCTTCAAGGTCCGAGCTTTACAATGCTTCATCGTCACCCTCTATAGACAGAGCCAACTTCATTAAGTAAAGCTGTACTCCGTTACGATGATTTGTGGATATCTACATGCTCAGTGCCGTAGGCCATGCTCTGTTACCACCACCGGTCGTCCGTTTTACGCCAGTTTCAGCGTGGCAGCTCTGTGCCTGCCTCTCTTCTCTCTTATCCTTTGGCCCTTTAAGATGCGGCTGAAGTGCCGGTACTCGTAAACAAAGGCTGAGTCCGTATGAAACGCGGCCCGGAGACCGTTCCAAGGAATTTAAGTGAAGGGGAGCAGGGGCAGTTGTTTTTGGAAGGTGACGCGTAGACTCTTGGTGGGCGCCAAAAGAAACTGCTCAGTGTAGATGGGGGCCTGCGGTTGTTGGATGGAGTGAGGGGAGCAAAGAGAGGAAGAGAAGAATCAGAGAAAGAATGGAGGATGTACCAGAAGGAAGAATAGAAGGGTGCTACCTCTTGAGTTGCCAGAAAATCGATCACCAGAACTGTTCTTGTGTACAGAAATGAGCAGGTGGCTCCTAACACTCCTGTGAGTGGCTTTACAAATGAAACAATTTACACTTTAACTTATAAACTGTTTGTTTATTTTCAAATTAGCTATAGCTTCCTTGGCTCACTTGAATCTGAATGTCCTGCTGTCTGATCTACTGACACTTTCATAGCTGGTTGTATAAAAATATATCTACGTGCCCAAATTGATTAATACACGTTCAGTTGGCAAATATCTGATTATACTAACTCAAGAAACTACACTTTAAAGCCTCGCCTCATCATCTATTCAGATATTGTCTTAAATATTTGCATTGTATTATTCCCCAGTGAAGAATCGTGATGAATAATTGAGCCAGTGTAAATATTGAGATGCACATCACGCAAATATGAGCCATATTAGATTTGTCCGTGACCCTACATTCAATTTCGAGCTGTCCAAAAAAGGAAGAAAAAAAAAAAGTGGTTTCCTTCAGTCTTGCAGGAGAACTTACCGAGAGTCCTTCCAGAGTCACTGAGCACATACTATATATATGCTAATTCAGTCCATAAAGCAAAGAAGGGGGAGCATGTGACAGGACGGGAAATCGTACCCGAGTCAGTACTCTCCTTACTTGTGTTTGGATGAAACATCTGGCTCCCAGAAGCGGTACACGCCACAGTGTGTGTGGGTGTTAGCAAGGCTCTGTGGTTAAGGGGTGGGGGTTGTGGGGTTTGCAGCCCTTTTCCTCGATTTCAGCACACCTCGCCCCTTCAAGCCCCTGCTCTGCTGAAAATGGGGCTATTTTTAAAATGGACTCGTCAGAGGAGGGCTGAACTCTCCTGCCCGTGGTTTTCAGACAGCCGAGCTGGAACAGAACCCCCACCCCCATTTTTTTCTCTCAACATCGGCACACGGATATCAACTTTTAACGGTTACCGAACTGCGTGGCCCCTTTAAATAGGAGTCCTGTCAGGAACTCATCCCCCCACACCGCCACTTCCAGTTGATCTACGTGGTCTGTTCCCCTCGTTCTGCTTCCCCTACATCATCACTGTGGTTACGCGGGCGGGGGGCAAACTGGCAATTGACGCTATATGAACAGCTCAAAGTAAATAAGTCCCACTCAGAAGATGGTATTTCCTTCCAGTGCTCTATCTCAATCAGACCCCTAAACGCGTATCAGCGGCTTAACCCAGGGAAACTTGGATGGCCGACGCCAACGTGGAAATGAGTAAAAAATTGTTTCACTCAGCTGGACTGTTTATTACTACCTGTGGAGCCTCTACATGCATCCATGGCAGTTTTTACTTGTTTATATAAATATTTATAATATGTTTCTGTGTGTATACACACACATTATATATCTACACTAGGCTTGGGTAGCAGGACTTCAAAATACCGCATATTGCTGTGATACCGGGGAAACCCAATCTATATAATTTTTTCCCCGCTCCCCTGTGTGTGTTTATGAAGGACAGTGCATCCACTCAGAAGTGATGTAGGCTAATTTTATAAGCTGGAAAAACAGAGCCTGATTTAAAATAAAAACAATGGGTGAATGACCGGAGGAAACGGGGATGCGTAGCAACGCTTTAAGGGAGAAAAATGACGATTGAGCGGCTAATTGAATGCACGTCGAGGGGGAGAATAGCTATTAAAGTACATTGCTTATCACAGCCGGTTACTGTTGCATATTGTCTGATTAATCATTAGTCGGGGCGGCTGCCTATGCGGTGAGGGAGAGCCTGTTTGTTATTAATTCGTATTGGGTGATTCAGTCAATGAGCCCGTTTCAAACCGAGAACCGGAGGAGCCATTCATAAGGAGGTCTCTTTTTTAATTATGTTCCCCTTAATTGACTGTCTCCGCTAATGTCTGTGTCTATTTTACAACCATGCTTCACAAAGCATGTGGTATGTGTGGATATATTGAGCTAACCGGGGAAGTTTATTTATTTTTTTTACGTCCACTCACTCGAATTTGTTCTCTGCTTGCTTTATTTATTTCTTTAATGTACTTTAGGCTGATAAATCCTTTTGCTAACCAAGATGTCATCTGAGTACTTGAGGTCTTGTAATTTTAAATCCCATCGCAGGTACAAACCTGCTGCTTAGATAAACGCAGCCGTTGTGAATCTTGCGCCAAAAGCCTGTGTTTTTATTTTTTTATGGTTGGCCAGCATGGGAGTGATTAAGGATAGGGTTTAAACCTGAGGGCTTCACGTTATCCCAGGTCGGTTTTCCGCAGTATTGTTCAAAGAGTGCCGTACTGTGCAGATGAGTGCAGTTGGTAAGTTGGCGTGAGGGTCGGGTAAGCGGCCGAATGCACGAATCGGTCCCTAACCTTGGCGCTGGACTTGTGTTGATGCGGTGTTGCGAGACTGGCACACGCGGTCTCCTGCTCCTCGCTGACAAGCCGCGGTCTGTCGCGTCGCAGTAATGCTGGCTTGTGATACCGCACATGGCAGCTCGCTGTGGCTGCGGCTCTGCGATCTGCCTGCGCTGAGGATACCTCATTTCACAACCCCTTATCAGGAGCGGGGCTCTGCTCCTCCGGCTGGTCCAAAATTCAGCCCCCTCCAACCCCACCCCCGTCCCTTGAGAGATCAGTGTGTTGACCTTTTAGTTTAGCTGGCAGCATGGGAAGGGTATAGCTCCATTGAGAGGTGCCCGCCAGCTGGACCGCAAATCTGTGAGTTCTCAGGTGCTGGACTGCTGCGAGTCAGCTGTCATATTTGAATGAACATGTCCGGGGAATTTGCTCGTCTGCCCCCTGACATGCAGAAATACTTCTAAAAAATCATTGCTTTTGTCTGCATCTAGGCATGAATGATGCTGCTTTTAGGGAGAGGGTGCTATGTTCCCGACCGGGTCAGTTTCTGAGGGTTGAGTATGCTGAAGTAATAGGCAAAGATCCAGCTTATGATCCTCCTGCTGATGTCTCACTTCAGAATGCTCCGTTCTGCTTTTAAGTGGCTGCAGTGGAAGTAAAGTCCGACATCTAGCTAGTAACATATTCTGGCTACTTTGAGATGTCCTCAGAGAAACCTAAGTCAGCTAATGATTGTTTGAAATACACACGACATTGTCTTGCACGCAGGCCATGGATTTGGCAATCATCTGCGGCAAGGAAAGCCAAGACTTGTTGCCTTTGAACCTTTTCCACCATGCCAAGACCCTCCTGTTGAATCTTGTTTGGATTGTCCTTGTGGCCGGAAGGACTGCTGCCACTAATTACATTCGTTTAGTTCGGCTTTGAAGGCAAGTATTTTCAGGTTAGCGTTTTTTCTCTAAACTGATATGAGCCCTACAGGTATATTGTAGATTGATTTGACGTTGGTTAAGGGAGCGGCCTCATATCATTCTCCCGCCAGGACTGAAGCTCAGGGCAGTGGTGCATTGTGGGTAAAGAACAGATTGAGCGTGCATAGAACTCCTGGAGTGAAAGCAGATGTCACTTCAAGAGGCCTGCTGATAATGGAGCAGACTGCTGTGCAGACACAGTAGTTTATACGCCCATTAGTCAGCACCCCTGTTAGAACGTCTGGATAGATCAGGAACAAAGAGTGGTATACACAGTGAGTCTGCAGAGTGACTATTTGGGAACCCTGATGTGGAGCTGTGTCCCACCAAGAGGGAGAGTGATGCCATTTTTAAAATCACACCTCACTCCTACAGGATTCCAGCACCTATTAAAAACATTCGAGTGTCTGTGTGTTTTTAAATGCTTGTAATTTACATTAAAATTAAATACACTTGCCTTGTTTAAAAAAAAAAAAAAACAAATCTGGTAATGCATGACTGTATATTGAAGCAGTTACTTAATGACATGCTTTACTTTCAGGATGAAGAAATATTCAGGTATCCGAATGTAATTTCTGTTGGGTTTGGTAAGGCTTACTCATTGTTAGTCCCTGCACAGACTTGTTAGAATGAACTATTATCCAGGTCCCTTAGGGGTAATTCTCAGAGGCACTGTCAGTTTGCTGTTGAAAGATTTCTGTAAATGTTAGTGCTGGTCCTAAAATTTTTTTTATTTTTTTTTTTAAGTGACAGTCATGTCAACAATATAGTTTCCATATAACCAGGACAGCTTGCATTGTTATTGTTTTGTGATGTTTTTTCCAGACATAATTTAGAAGCCGGAAGGATATTGGAGGAGAGAGTGATGGAGATCCCTCCCTGTAAATCTGCCGTAGCGCGGTGTCTGTTGCAGTGTTTGCTTTTAGGGTGTAGGCTTGGATGCACAGCAGGAAGTTTTGTACATGCATTAGCCAAGCAGAGCAGCCAGGCCCGGGCGGCGTAACGTAATCTCGTCGCTTGGCGCTATCGTCTCGCTCAATTCTGCTTGCTTTGCCTAATCAGGATAGATTAAGCTGGCAGTCTCCTCCCGGAGCCTGCTGCGACTGTTCGCTTCCTAGTCTGTTTACAGCCCCCCCCCCCCCCTTTGCCCAAGAACAGATTTTTGTGGCCTTATAGAGAGTTTGCTGAAAATAGTTTGGGGATGAAGTGAGTTCCTGCCAAAGGCTTTGACAAAACAGACTTGATTACAGAGCCTGGTGCGTGAGACCTTGTCAGCTGCGTGTCAGTGCTGTACAGCTGCTCCAGGCTCCCCAAAGTAAATAAATAATCCACAAGTGGTTCTTGCCGCACCAGCTAAAGCGTAGTATGTGCCGAAAGGGTGGCTTAACGATCTCTTGTCCCCAAGGTCGTACATCTTATCTGCTCAACTTTTTAGAACAACATTTGGTGTCGTGTATTCCTGCAGAGCACCTCTGCGTCAACCTTTTGTCATTTTTTGAAAAGAAACATTAAAATGTTAAATTCAATTACATCATTGCGGCTATAGAGAAAAATTAATCATTCATTAATTCAAAGTGCATATGCACTGCAGTCTTTATATAGGTTGCCAGAACGGCCAATGCTTGCTGCCGCTAACGAGTGCCGCCCCAAGTGTTTCCCGTCCCTTAAAATGGCAAG
>JAODLD010000144.1:15264429-15332378 GCA_026781065.1 Mormyrops boulengeri | reverse complement strand
GCGCTGAGATTATACTCCCTGCCTCTCGGTGTGGGGGGGGGGGGGGGGGGGGGGGGGGGGGCGCCCCCCCATGTTTTCCGCAAGGGCAGCACTGTTAGGCTCTCATGTGCTCCCTCCTTAATGGTTCTGCTGCCTTGTCCATTCTTCTGCCCATCATAGCAAACTGGGAGCGATTATTCTAGGGGGTGGCGTGTGGTGGTAGGATGTTGTGGGTGTGATCGGAAGGTCGCCGGTTCAAATCCCCTGGTCAGCAAGGGCTTAGGAGAGAGTATGAAATTGGGGGGAGACACAGTTTAATAACTTATTGGGCAGTGAGATTTTACCATTGACCCTTTAAAGTGAGACCTTTAACCCCCAATCGCTTCAGGGATTGTCTGACTCTGCGCGCTACAAAAAAAAAAAACATGTTGCATTGGATAAAGGCATCTGCTAAATAAGTAAATGTAAAACTCCAGCTCACCTGCATCCATACCTTCCACAGGCCGGTTCCCACCAATCTACTGGTTCTGTAATGGTATTTGGTACCATGGCTCTTCAGGAGGCTTCGCCGGGAACGCCACACCCAGTTTCGCTCTTTTTCTACCACCGCGGCTCTGGATCAGCACAATCCCACAGGTAGTAATCACTCTCTGGCTGAAAGGCAGCCTGAAATGAAGCCATACATCATGGGATAAACGGCGGAAGGAAGCGAATGGGGCAGAAGAGGAGTGGGCTGCGGCGGAGCATCGCGGAGGGGTTGGGAAATGCGTGTTGGCATTAGTCATTAGTCCCCCGATCTCACTTTCTACCCTCATTCCTCTGCAATGTGACCTTCTTTTTTTTTTATTATTTTTTAAACGCACCTTCTTTATCATCTTAAATTCCCTGGTTCCTTTCCTCAGAATAAACTTTTTTTGCCCACTAAATCAGTGATTCTCCACCCAGTACTCGGGGACCCTCAGACAGTCCTCATTTTTGCTCCCTCCCAGCACACCAATGCCAAACATTCAGGAACACTGAATACCTGGCACAGGTTCCCTGGGAGCTGGGTGAGATCAAAAACGTGGACTGTCTGAGGGCGCCCAAGGACTGGATTGAGAAGCACTGAAATAAATTATGGTATGATACACGAATAACTTGGCACAAAGGCTGGTTATGGAGGCCACCTTTGTCCATCATTCACCTGTCTGGGTCTGACATCAGAAAGCCTGGTTACCATGGACACGCACTCCCACCCTCCCATAGCTAGTACAGTCGGTCAGATTGATGACCTACAGCACCTTCAATTATGATTTTTTTCTCAAGCGACTTCGAAATACTCCGTCTTTTTTTTTCTGGTTGTATATTAATCATACTTTTCAAAGTCGTTCACACGTTCATAAAAGCTTTAAACAGTAATGCATCCAGCTTTCGAGTTTTAAGGTTAACATATGCGTGAAGAAAATGATTTTATTCAGCTATGGTTTAGTTTTATCGGAGAACATTGAGCGTACGTTCCGCTCTGGCCCCAGCCGGCCTGCTGGGGGAGCCGGCAGGCCCTGTCTGCGGATGGTGGGTCTCTGCTAGGTCCTCCATCAGAACAATGGGCTGCGGAAATGAGCCTGGGAGGTGGCATCAGTCTGTGTTAAATGGATGTCACAGCATCTCACGGCAGAAAGTAGGGCAGCTCTCTGAAGGACATCCGGGTGGCGCTGGGGCGGGGACGGAAATGGAAACGCGCACACCCCCCACCGCCACAGCCACCTTCATTTCCCGCGTCAATGCAAGAAGGTGCGGACCACTGCGAAGGGCACCCGGGGCTATTAAAAAAGGGGGCAGGGGGAGTTATGGAAGACCTCTATCATGGATTCTGCTTAAATAGATACATTTCGGTCTTTACAGCCAAACGAAGGCCACAGTTTAGGGTCGTCACAATCAAACCCACGTTTTATACGATTCACCTGCAATCCGCTACGTTTAGTGTGCCCTTAGACTTCACCACTCGCTTAGCCGACTTAGGTCTTTCTGGAAGGTTCCAGAAACAGATTTGCAGCTTCTAGGCTCCCGTTTTAAGGTTTGTTGTTCCTCACTTTTTTTTTCCAGGTGTCGAGGCATGGTGAAATGTAGCCCAGCATCTATAGTTATGCACCCCCCTCAGGCGGGTCTAGACCCTGTTTATGGGGAGTTCAGCACTGCTCTTTTTTGTGTTAGCTCCCCTGAAAAATAATTTACTGATTTGTCTTTTATCGCATGTATTTCAGACCACTCAAAATTTTATCATGGGGGACATAGGGGGTGGTGTCCTATAATTGACAAGTATCAAATCCGGATGACACTGCCGGCAGCAGGATGTCACGTGTAAACTCTTTGTCAGGGTGAGCTTGTAGGGCTTTCTGAAGTACCACAAAACATTTAGACAGGAGTTGTTTACTTGTTTACTGCGGCGACCATCTGCCCGTCGTCACAAAGGCCATCCTGAAGGAGGCGCTGGTGAATGTGTGCGAGCATCACGCCATTAGTGGACCCGCTGACTTGCAAAGCATTTGGCAGGACGTCGCGCAAAACAGCAATTTACAGATAATGTAAAACCGCCATGGCGTGCTTGTCACCCCCGTGCCTGTCCCACCCCTGTTTTTCCTTCCCTGACTTGGTCATCGAGCAGCACCTCATGCTACTGGCCAGGTCAGCGTCTGGACGTCCCTGTGGGTTTTCCTGGTTGACCTCCCAGTGATTGGCTGGCCCCGGCAGGGGCGTGTGAGGTCATCACTCTCTCTGTCACCGCACTGCAAAGGCCTTCTGCTGAGTCAAGGCGGAACGTGGGCCACGGCTTTCTAAGAGGGGTGAGGCCAGATTAAATTATGCTGAGGCCTTGTGTCCTGCTTGTAAATAGCCCTGACCTTAACATTCTACATTTTGGCTCATGAAGGAGCCACTGTTGTTAGGAATGTGTTTGTGGGGAGATGCATGAGGTCCAAGTGTGAGTGTTTCATTGCAAGCCTGTAATCTCTGCTGCCTCTGGTACTGTAGTAAAACCACAGTAAATCAGCTTTTGTTGTTTATTTTGAACAGGAACAACTAGGGTTTTTTATGGTGAGGGGCATAAGAGGGGCCGTAATTCATACAGAGGGGCCAGCCTTATCATTAGCTGATGTTATGAGTTGATTGATGGGGGAGGGTGATCTCTCCAGGGACCAACCAGCTTTCAGCTTAGCCCAGTGCCCATGTGGGCTTGCCGCTGTGTATTATTCTGCTGGTTTTGAATAGATGCAACAGTTTATGGGATGTGAATGCTTTCCAAAGTGATGTGGGTTCGTACTATTTGTTGACATGCTTGCCCTTCACTGGTTGATTCCCTGTTCGAGGTCCCTGCTGTGCACTGTCCAGGTAGGAATTATCTTGACCCCACACACACACACACACACAAATGGCGGCTGCTCCAAATCACCACCTGTTTACTTGGTGGGAGGCTGCTATGGCCGTACTCGTGCCTTGCCCGCGAGTTCAAGGGCTCCGAAACGGGCCAGCCGTCTGGTTGTGGGGACCGGGCCCGTCTTGGATGAAGATGGATGAAGCCATCAGGCCCTCAGATGATAAATTACAGGATTCAGCGGCGCTTCTCTTTTATGTAAAGGAGCCGCTCTGAGATGTGGCACTTTCATCAATCAGACTGCTCCGGCTGTAATTTTATTACAATCACAGACAGAGAAACGGTGAGAGGCAGACAGAGGCGGCGTGGGGCTGCTTTCACTCACTCGCACGGGACTTAGCCCTCTGAGTGGGCTCGCCCCCCCCAGCAATTAGGCCTCCGTGTCCCTGAAAGCCCGAGCTCTAATGAACTGATGTCCCACCCTTTTGTGAAATCGGTTTTTGGCTGTATTGGATGTTGTGCGACTCATTTGAGAATTTTCGTCTGAGGGAATGTATGCTGCCCTACAAAGTCAGAACACCGTAACTGCATATTGTATGAAAATTATTAGGAGTTATGACCGATTTCAAGTCTTTCTGGCCCCGTTTTATCTCATGATGAAAAATTATCATTCAGCTATGCTCAGTTTCAAGGAAAACTGTGAAAATTACAGTAACATCGGTACAGCAGCTTCTTGCCGAGTCGCCAGGTTATGTGGCTGTCATTTAGCTTGTATCGCAGGGATGAAGACTGAGCCAGAGCCCCATTTGTCCTCAGACAGAACGTACCCAAGATGGAGCCTCCAGTCACCAACAGTAATGTTTATATTCATGATAAATGCAAGAAGAAATGCTTCACGAAATCCAGACCTGGTCTGCAATTCAGATTTACCAAATGGTCAGATCAGAGTAATTTTCCTTCACATTTGAATGTATTGTGATAATAATAATAATAATAATAATTTAAATAATTTTAAATATTTAAAATCTGGTAGTTGTCGTTGTTCGATAGGGGTGGAGTTCTGAATTTGCTGTTGACAGTCAGGCCTGATATTATATTACTCCAGCAGGAGTGGAAAGCTGATGACTTGATGTGTGCGCTTGCAGAGGTCAGTAAACAGCAGCCAGCACACGGTGCGGCAGATTGGAATGGAAATCGCTTTGCTGTTCTGGAAGTCGTCATGCTCACGTTGCCCCCTGCTGGAGTTTGTTTTGGCAGTGGCTCTGCTAGCTAAGTTGTCAGCCATGGCCCAGTCTTAAGACCCGCACAATGACTCTGGGGAGGCCCCCTCTTCCCCCTCCAACTCTCAGCCTCAGTGTCTGTCGTTCGGGTCGCATTTAAGGACGAACCCGCGAGATGCTTGCGCTCCCTGCCTAGTTTTGGGGGAGAGCAGAGCCTCCTGGTTACTGTTCTTTTTGCAAATAAAGCTTGAGGTGTTAGAAATATGATTCTGTGCTTCTCTGAGCCCTCTGTAACCCTGAGAGGTGGGGGTGTCACACGCTGGAGCATACTGACACAGAACCTCCTAAGCCCGGCCCCCCAGGACAGAGCAGCACGGGCGCCATGTAAATAGGCTGCAGACATCAGTCGCGCTGCTCCTGGTGGCCTGTGACTGGGGGCTATCACGCACCCACCTGCCGGCATGTCACCTGTTCTCCCTGCCACTGGGGGGTTTGTTGCCGCCATGCCCGCCCCCACTCCAGTCCCTCTCCGGTCCCGCCCCTCACCATGATCGAATGTTCTACGCCAGTTAACATAAACGACCTTTCAGATGTTTTCCATGGTGGAAAACGACGGAGCCCCGTGATTCGGACAGAAACGGGTAATCAAAATTCATGGAGTAAAGGCCGTGGTGGCCAGTCTGGAACATTCTTACCATTTGCCGTTGGGCTTTTTCCCTGGGAAAAAAGGTTTGTAGATGCCTAATCTTTCTCTGTTTGCACATTCTGAAAGAACTGAAGAACCGTGCGTGGATCAATTCATGGTGTAACCAGTGCCATTTAATGGGCAATGGTGAGATGTTTTTTGAAGAAGCATACCCTGGCTTGGCTTGGGTGTTCCCCGCCTTACCCTCAGGAGGCCTGTCCTGGCCATCGCCTGGCACTGACTGGGTGACAGCATCACTCCAGTTGGCCTTTTGGGAGTTTAGTGACATCTCATTCCCATGAAGAATTCACTGTTCAGATTCACAGACAAACTCATCTCCTCTTCATTTCGTTCTGTCATGTATTTTTATATTATTATTTTCACTATGATTTCTCTTGCCGGCATTCACTTAATGTAATTATATGGTGCGTTACGGTTGGTCTTTACTAATAAAAGCCTAGAATCCTACAATAATCCTAAGTGATAGATCAAATTCCTGTTAATTCACCTTTGCTTCACATCCACTTACATTTATAACAAGGGCAGCAAGACTAAATACTAAAAAGAAAATCGAGATTTCATCAGACTCATATTTCACAGTAGACGAAAGGTTTTTTTTTCGCTACTTCATGGGAGCAGTGGCCACATTCGCATAGGTTTGAAAGTTGGGTTTTATCTTTCCCGATTGTACCTTTGACCTCGAATTGCCAGCTACTTTGGGGCCTTCCAAAACTCTAAATTTCTATCCACCAAGCCGGTTGCCTTGATGCACTAATTGGGTACAAGAAATCGAACCCTCTTCAGCTGCTGTCCTAGGGCTTAAGATCGTCCAGTAATTGACACAGGAATGGGAGTAAATACTGCTTAACTTTTCTTCTGTAACATTTGATCTTCCCTCTGCCATCTTCAGGTTGTACTTGCTTTCACTGTGTGCATGGCTTTGAACTTTGATAGTTTGAATGTTTGTGATCTTATGTTTTTTTTAAAGGACACTCCTTAACAAAAATATGTATTAACTAGATAAAAGGCTACTTATTTGAACGACTGTAACTGTGATCATTTTTGGGAAATGGGTACTTGCTTGTAAACCGATGTTGTGGTTGAGGTAAATCTTTCCTGAATGGACTAAAAAGTGCCATGTACGTTCAGGAACAAACATGGTTTAACAGAGACAATACTGTATATAAGGTTTAATTAAGAAAATTTTAGCTGTAAAAATGTCACCGATTAGCGCTCTGGGCGATTTATCTACCCTGTACCATCTGAATCGATACTCTCTCGGTTTCTGGCTGCCTGTTTGATTTAATCAAAAAGGGTCTGAGGATTTCAGGCACATTTTTTATGACATTCTGCACCCGCCCACCCTTCCTCATTTTCTAAGTAATCACCAGCTCCCAGTGTGCTTTGCAGCATCGCGATGATGAATGGAACTCTTGCTCTGCCTGCTCCCCCGCGTCCGTTTTGGCAGCACGGCGCCTTCGCCTTTTTGTGCGGGCGACCCTTACCAGGGCGTAACGGCGGTCGGGTGGCCCGGGCTGAATGTGCGGTGCTTTGCATGGCAGTTCTCAAAAAGCGTTCATGTTTCAGTGAACATAAATTGGGTGCTCCAGAAGGTTAGGCTAGAGTACTATTTAATTTTTCGTACCGTCCAGACTTTATACTAGTGCTGGGGTGTACCTAGAAATTCTGGGCCCTCCGACAAAATGTTCCTCCCCCACCCAATTTTACATATTCAGAGGTCCCTGTCAAATGCTGCCCCCCCCCGCCCAGGGTATCCATGCCCCTCCAATGCCCCAAAACCAAAGTGTGGTATTTTGTTGACATTTTTAAAAGCAATGCTATTCTGTGTTTTTTTTTTTTTTTTTTTTTTTTTTTTTAATCTTTGCCAATTAAAATTGGGGGTGGTGTTTAACACTTTGTATGGAGAGGGTGCACCCCACAGCACTGCTATGAAATAAAAATCTCTGAGCTGAGCCAAGTTGCAAAAATAAGGCGAGATGTTTTTGCTTCTGCTCTATTGCTCCAGCTTAAATAACTCTAATGAACTATTGCTTTGTTATGGGTGCACAGAGGTATACAGGGGCGGGGCCACCGGGGCACTAGCTCCAGCTCAAAGCTGATTGGCTCCCGGAGTGCCCTGCCCCTGTCATTCACAGATTGAAAATGTATAATTGGCTAACAATGATAAAGCTCTCTGTATGAGTTATGGCCACTTATTCTTCCACTTTTTAAAAAAAAAAAAAAAAATCTCTGAACCTCCTAAATGGAAGTCTTGGGTGTCTTGCTTTCGGTTTCTGAAGCTGATGTATTTTTACAGACAGATTTTAGAGCTAGTTGTTTTATTAAATGGAAACTGTCCTTATGCGAGGCTCTGAGCTAGGCCGTACCAGGTGTCATCAGCCAGTAGTTGCTGCTGTTTAGCTTTTGCAGGAAGATTGAGAAACTTGGTGGTTCATATCCACTGGGGCCTTACTGCTGGCTGCTGAATGAGTCCCTCTTGTGGATCAAATGACTAGATCTGTTTGTTTTGAGTGTGTCTGAGTTTTACATAAAAATTTCCAAAATGGAACTCGAGATTAGACCAATATTTACACATCTATTAATATACGTGTATAAATGGGATTATGTTTTCTTTTTGTTTCATTTTTTGTTTGCCATTCTTTCCTTCCCCATTTTTGCAAAAAAACTGAGTGTCTTATGTGCTTGAGAGAGAGAATCTGTGGAATAATTTTAAATCAGTGCATGTAAATATAGGACTCATTTAGTACAGAGCGTTTTGTCAAGTAGTGACTGGTCTGATTTAAAGTAGTTCAGTGGGATTTCTACTCTCATCCCGGTGCAGGTTTTTTTACGTCCAGGGCAGCCGCACCGGTAGGCCGCCTGGCAGCCACGATTTGATTTTATTCTCCACCACCTATATCAGAAGGCCAAGTGCACAGTGCTGATTAACTGTAGATCTGTTCATTAGCGTGGCGCATGAAGGTCATTCGGCACAGTGATGCTAGTGTATTGGAGTTCAGATTATGCCTAGAATATGATGTCGCTGTATGACAGTCCTATATTTCTGTCCCTGTTACTAGGGCTGGTCAATTCTGTAGGTCACATAGGTGGGCGTCTAAAACTCCATCTTCTGGGGAGCGCTGGCTTAGCAAGCTGCCAATGCCCCTGGAGGAATTTGCAGTTATAAAGTAAGATGTGTGGTGTTAACATTGTTTGCATTCATGCAAATATGCTTATAAATTTTTGTATGTAGTGTATAGACTGCATTTGGTTAAAATGGGGGACAGTTATTCATTATTAATGCACATTCGTATTTTTCCCCCCAATTGTCACATGACTTGTAATTAAGGCTTCAGTTTTTTTTGGTAGATGTTCACTCCTTTCAAAATTGGGGGTTTTATTTATGAAGCAGAGAATCAGTTTATTGTGTTTCATGTTTTTTGTGTCTGTCTTTGGCTGCCTGCTGAACTCGGTCGCATCTCCTGCTGCTGTCGGCCCGACATCTGCTTGAATGTCTTCCATCTAGTCGCTAAACACATTCCTCAAGATAAACATCTCTGTTGCCAGCGACAGCGGAGTTTTATGGCTCATTTTTACATCCTACCTGCTGTAGCCAGCAGAAAATAAGGAGTAAATCAATGCTGGGATTTTTTTTATGTCATCCTTTATAGGCTTAAAATCGTGAGGCTTGTTTCTGAACTCAGTCTCCGGTCGCTGGACTTTTGGAGATTCTCTGAAGCCTGCTGAAGTGTAGTCAAGGTGTGGGTGTGTCCCCTGGGGTGGGTGTGTCCAAGCCGCTTTCAACCCGCCCCTTCCATGCACACACGTCGCCTTTTCTCTTCCAACCGCTCCTTTTCCATTATCATGTACTATGTATTTCTTTGCTTATTTCCCTGTAAGCTAACATATAGCTCTTATTCTGAAATGGTAAAATAAATGGACTGCATTTATATAGCGCTTTTCTACTCCTGCGAGCACAAAGCGCTTTACAATACATGACTCACATTCACCCATCCTCACACTGGTGCAAGGCGCCAACCTGCTCACCGGGAGTAATCTGGGGTTCAGTGTCTTGCTCAAGGACACTTCGATGGGGTCAGGAGGAACCGGGGCTCAAACCTGTAATTTTCTGGGTGCCAAACGATAGCACTACCTCCTGCGCCACCATCGTCCCAACTTGCAATAGCAAATGGTTCCATGTTAAAGTTTCACATAGTTCAAGTCACTGCCCATGTTTCTGCACACGTATCAAATTTTTTTCATACTGCTATTCCAGCAGACATTATACTATGATTTATCGTATTCTCAAAAGCAATGTATTCCGGTATTTTGAAATATTGATGATAAAATTTGATCAAGGGTCCCCATGATACATTTGCGGTTTACCGTGTTACCATAACAGGCGTCAGACCGATGTGACACACTCGCACACTACCTTCACTCCTCTTTCATGCGGTGTGTTCACTAATAAAGACACAGGTCTCCAAATTGGGAGTGTCAGTCCACTGCACATCACGCTTGCTGTGATTTATAGGTCCTGCCAGTTATTCCAATATGGCTGCTGCTCTATGTTGTTGCAGTTTTGCCACTAAGGGGCTGAAATTCCGCTCTGATGCAATTGCAAATGGTTCACTAAAGGTACAAAGCTTTGATTCCCATTGTGTTACACACAGCAAGATTATGTTAGTGGCTTCTGAAGCTGACAAAATCCCAAATATGAAGCAAACAATATATGAGAGAGTTAAACAATATACAGAAGTAAATTTTATATATAAAAATATTCAAAGAAAACAAGAATTCTCCAGATCTGCATGTCCCAGGTGGTGCTTAGTAATACAAGCAAGACGTGCTTGATTGGATGTGCTAATGGTTACACCAGGAAAGCTGTGTGACAAAATAATTTTAAAGATGTATATGAGAAAAGTCTAATTAGCAAAACTGTTTGTTTAGGTTTGGGAGGTTAAGATCTGCCTGGCCTCTGCTCTGCTATTCATGGCTGGCTGAGAGCCTGCCCAGGGCGATTGCAGGTGACGTGGTCTTCACAAACGGCCCCCCCCTTGGTGTTGGAGCTCTGTGGCTCCGTGGTTACCCCCCCCCCCCCAAATCTGTGTGCAGAACTTGCACATTCTTCCTGTGCTTAAGCCAATTCTCACAGGCTGACATGGAGAACTGAATCATTGATGGACTTTGGCTTTGACCAGGACCACATCTTATACCTGCATTTATCCCCTGCCTTGAGCCCTGTGATGGACGGGCATCTTGTCCCGGATGTCCCCTGCCTTGAGCCCTGGGATGGACGGGCATCTTGTCCCAGATGTCGCTTGCCTTGAGCCCTGGGCTAGATGGGCATCTTGTCCCGGATGTCACCTGCCTTGAGCCCTGGGCTAGATGGGCATCTTGTCCCGGATGTCACCTGCCTTGAGCCCTGTGATGGGTGGACATCTTGTCCCAGCTGTCACCTGCCTTGAGCCCTGGGATGGACAGGCGTCTTGTCCTGACTGTCCCCTGCCTTGAGTCCTGGGCTAGATGGGCATCTTGTCCCGGTTGTCACCTGCCTTGAGCCCTGCGATGGACGGGCATCCAGTCCCGGCTGTCCCCTGCCTTGGGTCCTGTGCAGCCTGGCAGAGACTGCAAGCTCACTGTAAGCCTGCGCTGGATACGTGGTTACGGATGGATGGATGGATTGGATGGATGGATAATTTTGTGTTTCTGGTCCTTCTGTTGTAGGTCCTGTATTGCTCAAGAGGAACTTATCCTTGCATTGTAATACTATTACAGTACCTGGGTCTTACTCTGATCAGGAGTGTCACTTCCTCTCTGTCCTCTGAACCATCAGTGACTCCTATGGTCACCAATGACGGCCCGCTAACAACTTCAGCACTGCTAGCACCGTTTGGTTTCTCACTGCACGCAGTTTCAGTCAGTCATCGCTGTCTTTATTGCTGCTTTTACAGATTGGTATTTTTAAATGCTATCACAGATGGATGAAAGCGTACATTTTATTAATGGATGTGCATATTGTGTGTATTGTGTGTGCACGCGTGTGTGGTGCATGTACACATTACATTATAAAAACCTTTTATTTTGATGACATGGGGACCATTTTATAAAAATCTGTGAATGCGATCAAAAAACTAAAAATGCCGAAGGATTTGTATTTTGTTTTGTTACTTATGGTTACTTATGGACTGGTTAAGCCTTAAGGTCATGTCCCCACAAAGATATAATTAGACAAATTTGTGTGTGTGAGTGTGTGTGAGAGAGAGAGAGAGAGAGAGAGAGAGAGCTATTTTAAGTGAAACCGTTAGCGCGGATGACACTTGTCCTGACTGGCGGGCAGATCTCGCAGCTTCACAGGAGGCACGACTGTCCTCGTTTCAAGCCAGGCCAGCGGTGCTAGTTGGCACGGAGACGGGCAAAGGGTCGTCGAAACGACAGTGGAATGAGGCTGGCTGTCAGCCGACTGGAGCAAGTGACAGGGCGTCACTGGGCTGCCCGGGAGTCCGGGTCGATCTCGATTTGCCGTGGCACAATATTGTGGGGGGACCCTGGGGTCAGCGAGGGGGCGGGTGCCACGGACTGCAGGGGCAAGAGTGCAACTTGTCTGAGCCGATGTTTTACAAGCCTGTAAGTGACTAGCGAATTAGCCATTTATGCTGAAAATACAAGGTGCATGTTGAACACAGCAAACATATCAGTAAAACCTGAGGAAGAAAAAGCCGGAGATGGAACAGTTTGACCCGTATAAACAGAGTGTGTTAATGTGAGAGCAGGGTGTGTGAGACAAATCTGCCTGCAGGTGCCTTGTGTGTCGAAGGATAGATGTTAGCATGTATCAAGGCTAACAAATCAGACTTGCGCTACCTGTCTGCGAGAAGGCGATCTGTTCTGGTGTAATTAATCGGCTTGGGAGAGCAAGGCCAGACGCTGCCCATCCGGCAGAGCAGGCAAACAAGCGGCTCGAAGAGCAGAAACGCCTTTGGCTTGACCTGCTCATCGACGGGAAAATGAGGGGCCGTCAGATCGGAGCAGGGAGTCGCAAACCACAGGCCGCTAAGCTACAAATAAAGCGGACGTGTCCACAGCGCTCTCGCCACTCTAATTTCATGACAAAGTGGAAAGTTTCCCCTGGCCAGTAGCTGAACCTTCCCCCTTCACACCTTTCTAGGTGCTTCAGCCTGTAATTGGTCCAGAGCCATCGTTTACACTCAAGAAAATGAGTTGGTTCACAAATCGAAGGCTCTCACTCTCTCTCGCACTCTCATGGGGGAGATGACTCCATGAGCCTTTAACAACCAGGTACATTTTGTGAGGCACAGTCAGGAAGGACAGGTTCCTTTTTCGAATAATAAGCAGTTGAGTTTTGCATTTCGGGTCTTTCCGTTTCATAGCAAAATCTTTCATCCAACTGTCGGCATGAACTGCCCGAAACGGCACACATTGTAGTAGAATGTGAAAGACCAGAAAGTCACAATTAAATGGAAAATATTGTTTATGAAGCTTCATCTTTTCAACATTCTGATACCAAATTGTATCTTAATGACTCATATTTTAGGTGGAAGAAGCAAGGAAAGAAAAACGACCTCTCTATAAATCTCTCTCTCTCACTCCGTTCCCCAAATCCCATTAAAGAGGGTTTCATTGTAATTGACTGAGAGACAGATAAGGCACGATGGCTGTGTTTGGGGTAATGAGCTTCCGTTTGTGATTTGTGACTCTGAAAATCCTATTTCCTTAGCAGACTGACTGAATTAAAACTTTCCTGTTCTGCAGTTTTCTGGGCACAGGTCTGCCGGGAAATCACAGGTTGTTGACGTCTGCCTTTAAGGTTGTGTTATTCAACTTATTTGCATAGATTGATTGCAACAACAGAAGAATTTTTTTTTGCTAACTATAATTATAATAAATGGAGCTAAAAAGAGTTAAAACAACAAAGTTTTTGTGGTTTGTATTTCAGATGTATTGCACATTGATAGCTAGGGATATTACTTAGGGTTTAATGGCTGTGGCAATGATCATTTTTAAATTACGCAGCCAATGGGACACAGCCAGTGTGCAAAGACATTTGTGCTAAAGTAATGTTTAACATCCGGCACAATAACATATCGATTCACAAACTTTTTCTTGACCGTTGTCCCCCTTGTGTTAAAAGTCAATCTAGCATTTTGCTATGGTTTTCATTAGCAAGCCGGAGGGGAAAGGTCAGAACGATGTCTTTGTCACATGCCAAGGCCTTTTTAGGGGGTGGGGAGGGGGACAGGCACGCTGGCCCGACAGGATGTGGATCTCGGTGAGTGTTGGGTCCAGAAAGCCCCTTGCTGCGAAGTGAAGGGTATTTCCTCCCAGCATGCAGTAATGAGTGTGATGGCACCTGGCACAGAGTGCTTCCGTTGGCCAGTCAGGCTGCTGGCCACTGACTCACACCTTAAAGTGTAACCAGGGGCGACTGGTAAATGGCAGCCAGTGGAGTTGATACATAAACACACATGCCTCCTCTCACACGTGCACACACCGTTTCTATAAACAGACGAATACCATCTCACACTTTAGGGGTGAAAGGTTTAATTTCCCTTATTTGAAAAGGTTTTGTAATTCTCCATTTCTCTCTTTGGGAATTATCCATAGTGACAAATGTTATTGCAGAGTCCTTAATTCAGCTTAATAAAAGCAATAATACAATACACTTTAGATCCCCCTGTCTTATCAAATTCTGTTGCCAGAAGGCGATTGCTAACAAGATACTTAAAAAGTAATTGTCTGAGCTGAGGGGTGTAATATTACTGGAATGGGTAATTCTGCCCTGTCTGTTTTTCTTTTGGGATTTTTAAGTTAGTGATCTAAATAATAAGGATGAGAGGAAGATGCTATCTACTTTAGCAGTTTGTTTTCTCAAAATGCATACCTCTGAGTCTAAAGAGTTGTTCGATGGCTATCGGTGACTTACCCGTCTAACTCACAGCTGGGGCTTAATGGTTAGAGCAGCAGAAGTCCTGCTCTGTCTGGGGGACTGTGAGCAACTGATGCTGCGATACTGAGACTTTGAGGTGCACCGTGCAGCATCCCAGCCGGCTTCCGGAATCCCCTGCAGCCTCTCCACACTGAGGATTTTGGCTCGTTAGGGTTTTTGTCCCCCTCCCCCCAACGAAGTGCAATTAATCCAATTAGTAATCCATCAGGACCGGAGGCCAGGCTCTCCGCGCTAATAGGGAATATGACAGCAGGCCTGCATTATTAATACTTCCATTTGAGAGGTCCCAGAGCGGCAGGGCAGCGGCTCCTAAGAGCCATCCATCACCACAGTCGCGCAGCTCATGCGCAGCCTTCCGGGGCTTTTAAATAAATTGCCAGCCCGGGGGGGGGGGGGCAAGGGGCATGGAGCAGGAGCCGTGGGTTTTGGCATTGGGCAGACTGAATGCAGAGAAGCGAGAGGGGAGGTGGGTCGCTGTGGAAAGCGCCGTGGTCAATGAGGCACGGCTAAAATGCTGTTTAGCATCACGTTGAGTCACGATTCCGTGCAGGGCTGCAGTTTCCGCTAACATGGAGTCAGTCGCTCCAGCGGAGTTAAATCTGGCATGAAGAGAGCCTTTCCTGCAGATTCTCTAGCTGGCTTTGCTCATACCTATAATAAAAGTTGATCTGAATCAACTTAAATCTGTGAGCGGCCAGCGGGTCCATTCTGTTGCTTCAGTAGCATCTCTGGCTGTGTCGTGACCTGCCATTTTACATTCTGATGGAATTTTCCAAATAGATTGCATTGCTAAATGTGTAAACGGGTTAACATGCTTTTCTCTCTCATTCTAATCAACAGATTTGAAGTGTTTCTAATGCATTCACTCCTAAAAGTGCTCAGTCAGAAGTTTTATTATAGTCATTGTCAGTATTTTAAACCGTTTTGTTGTCCTTTCATTGGGGGACATCGACCGTGTTGTTTGCCGTAAACTTTATCAGCTGATCCCACTTCCAAGAAGCCACTTGGTCACAGCTTGAAGGATCACGTCAGGTCTTTAGCCTGTTGCCGCAGCCTCCGTTTAACAATGGCTAATTTTGTGCTGGATTCACGTAACCGGAAGCGTGCATGTTGCTCCGATTGGCTGCACTTACAATAAGGTTACCCCTTTGAGAGCGAGGGGAATCTCTTTACCGTGCTGGAGGCCTGTTTGGTTTAGCAGCTACAGTGTTGCTGTGCGGTCACAAGGGCCTGTTTGGCCCTTTCCTGCACGTCATCTCACTTCATTGGGTCATTAGTTAACATCGTGACACTGCACCCCAAATGCAGATTGTAGTGACTGGATAGTGTGTTGGCTGTGAGGTAGGCACATTGAGACTGTCTCTCCAGAGTCTGGGCCACCTGTGCCTACGCTCGGATCGCCCTTTGCTGAGTCCTTGGGGGATTCAGGCCAGACCCGAGATGGATACCTGTGGTGCTGGATGGATCAAACAGATGGCATTAGTCATTTCAGCTAACTAATAGGCCAAGATGAAGTCGCCCTTGTTAAAATAGTCAGAGGTCAATCATTTCGCTTCTGTAGTGATGCTTGTTTTTAACTAGGACTCTGTTTTGAGAAAATACACATAGATCTACTGTTACATCCTTAAACTTAATCAGATGGTCTCAATCAAAATAACTCCAGGGGAGGCCTGGTCAACAATGGGAATCATGGTTTATGAAACTTTGACAGAAACCCTCTTTTCTTCTCTCCACAGCACCTCGACCTGCTGAGACTACTGGGAAAAATAGAAAGGCCGCTGATTGGACACCGCTGCCTACCATTCCAGCCGCGTGGGACAGTGAGTGCAGCCCGAATTCTCTTCTTACTAAAGTGTTATTTGAAATAAACAGGTCCATGAATGGGCAGAAGTCACACCGTTGGCTGCATGTTGGCCTTAATGTTGCTTTTCCTCACACCATTTGCTGGTACAGTCTGCTTGATTGGTCAGTTCCACAAATGTATCCGATTCCAGAACAACGCTTTCCTTCATTGCATTTATTCTAAAGGCACGAAATTGAGAATAAGAACATTATGCTAGCTGCCTGCAATGAAGGTTTTTCGCTTCATGTGTCAGGAAAACGTCTGGCCAACTGCAAAACACAAAACAAATATGTTTTTTTTACCTATAATGCGCACATTTCAGAAGCCTAATGGTCAACTAAAACCCCAGTGTTTCCAGTAAAGGGAGCCCAGTGACTGATTTATAGTCCGAATTTCATCTGCCGTCGATTTGGGACGTGATCTCACATCTTCCCTGAACCTGGAGCTGCAGTGGTCAGTTGTGTTTAGTGCTGGAGTGAGAGGACATTGGTTTTTAGGGGCAGATTGGCCAGACCGTGTTGCTGATTAAGGGAGAAGGGCAGAAAGATTGGGGTACCTCCATGGGACGTGTATGGGACTTTATTCAAAGGCCTTTATTCATTAAGCCCTGCTCACCCCTGCAAGCCGAGAAGGAAGTCCTTGCGAATGGACAGTTGTCATGCCAGCAACGTGTAATGACAAGGAAAGATATTTGTCAGTATGATTTAGATCTGCCGGCTCCCTCCATCCATATGGCTGTGTTATCACCCACCCACCAGACCCAAAAGATAGAGCTTGTTTTGAAACTCCCTTTTTATTACATTGGTGTTGTCATTTGTGTAGTTTCTGCCCCTCTGAGCCGTAGGTTAAACAAAAGCAAACGAACAAGCTCCAGTTCCTCAGCGTTCACCAAGTCATTGTCCACGTGTGATTCCTTCGAGTCTGCAGAATTGTGATTGGCCATCTCGCTGATGACCGTTAGCCAATAGCAAGGCTTCCTCCCTGGACTGAATTTCACTCCGACAAACGCGAGTTCCCTAACCCCATCTCCAAGCCAGCAAATGCAAATGGCCTCCCTTTTGTCCCAAAGAATTCTTCCACAATGTAACGGGGGGGTTCTCCTCGCTTAAATGTGCCGTGACAAATTGGCACAAGGAAGGAGCAGATGGTGGCTGGGAGGGACGACTTGTCACCGCATTGCAGAAGTGACACAAATTGATCTTCCATCGCTGTACACGCTCCGCTGGTGTAATCCCGAAATTCTCCCCTCCCTCCTGCCCCATTACAATCAATGATCTGAGCTTCTAGATTGTACAAACTGTCACAATCTCTCTGCGTCAACTTCTTTGGTGGTGGTAAGGGGGGAGATTGCAGGGAAGGTGGCCACTTTTAGCCCTGACATGATTCAGTGGCGTCTCTGTCTTGGTAACAGAGCGACCAGCAGCCGTAGCCTAAAGTAACCAATCACACTGACAGCCTGCATTATGCCATGACACGACGTCTGCTGTCTGCTGTACCGCTCCGGGGGCATCTGCTCCACAGGCAGCCATGAAACCACACTGCTGACCACCGGACTCTCGAATATTTATGGATAATAAAAGCTAACGGGCGAAACCTAGAAGGGGAGTCTGATGTCATGTGATTCTTTATATTGAATTGATTGGTTGAAACAAAACCTTGGTCTGGATTTTTACTTTCTGGTCCTGACCTTTCCACCTCCGGTCGTGTGTGTGTGTTTTTTGTGTTATTTTGCTTTAATACCTCACATTTCCAACACTTAAAAAATTTCAGAAATGCTTCTGTCTGTATGAAGTGAATGGTAACTATCTGATATATTTTTCAAAGATATTATGGTTTATTTGTTATGGATTCAAAAGGAATATTTAAATCACACTGCATCAACAGAAGAAAATGTGTAGTTCGAAAGGTTTGGTCTTGGCGTCAGTACCGGGGAGGTTTTTGGAAGTTTTTGGAAGTTTTCGTGTGTGTTGTGGGTTTGTTACATAACATAGCATTTTCATTTATATTATATTTATTATATTTGTAATACTGCCACTGGGCTGGCCAGTGTTAAAAGGCAGAAGTCCTTCCAATTGCATTTGGGTTTCACGGTAAGGAGTTCTCTCTAGCTAATTATATCGAGTAAAGGGGGGAGGCGACGCTGCCCCTCTCTGTAATTGAGTTACAGCGGCAGTGGAGCGAGATCAAGCGCAGGTTTTGTCGTAGGTGTTGCTGATAATGGCTGGCTTTGGCTGCTGTCACCTCGAGATTGGTGGGGGCGCCTCTCTTCTCAGTGTCAGCCCGAGATTAATCTGTCGCTCTATATATCGAGTGCCGCGCGCGGCGTACCGTCTGTGGGCGGACGTCGATGCTGCTCTGCCGCTTCACGGCCCAGGATGTGCAGCAGAGGGTCTGCGGGTGTGTTCCTGCCTCTCTGTGGGTAGCAGTGTCACACCTCCGGGATGCGGGGTTTGAATCCTTCCTCCTCTGTCTCTTTTCTTTTTCTCTTCTTTCATTCTTTCTTTTCTTTCATCACTTTTTAGTTTTTTTTCTTTTGTTCATTCTTTCATTCATTCTTTCTTTTGTTCTCTCTCCCTCCATTCCTCCCTCCCTCCCTCCATCCCTAACATTGTGTGGGTTTCCTCCATGCAGTTCAGGTTGCTCCTGCAGCTTAAACTCCCAATTCCCCGTGACCCTCCCTGCATGCTGAATCGCTATGGGATAGCTGGACTAATCGCTTTATAGTCTTAAGGCCATTGGCTCCGGTTATGAAGGGGTTGAATATACCCAGAGATTCTACAGTCATCTGCACTTTGGAGACCTCTGTGCACCTGAATGTTTCTTGGCCTAAATCTTCTGCCCTTGCAGTTTCGTGAAGAATTTATGGTTCCTGTGTAGCCCTGGGCAAGACGTCCATCACAGAAAGAGCGTCTCAGAGGATGGCTGCTGGGCCTTTAACATTCACGCCTTATAACTCTGTGAATGCTGAGGTCCCCGTACACATCCTTCATCGTTTTCCGGATGATGGTGGCTAGTCTAGTGTATTGTCGGTTCCTCCATTATGGATTATTCAGAATAAGGTTCTGGTGTGCCTCAATCTCATACCAGGAGTCGCTGGGCATAAGGCTGGGGACACCGTGGATGGGATACAAGTCCATTCTGGGACACATGCACACTAAGGGTGATTCAGAAATCTCATGTTTGGAAGTTGGAAGAAAACCAGGTAGAAACCTTCAGAGATTCAGGGGGAACATGAGGGGTCTCCAGATGCAGAGCTGGGGTTTGAAACCAAGCCCATGGCCTTGGAAGGGTGTGAGACCATGGTGCTACTTGTTTAGTATTTCACTTAGTGTTCAACTTTATTTTAATACTGCGTCAAATCATTGCACCCGGGGCAAAACAGTATTCATAAACGCAGACAATAAGCCACACGTCAAAACGGAGCACTTCTTTGAATTTGCTGAATTAACTAAATTAAAATAGTCAAATGTGCCGTAAATTAAAATTCTCAAAAATAGATGTATTTGTTTCCAGTGGGCTCATTTTACCAGATGGTTCAATTCAATTCACTGGACTATTTATTTTCTTTAATTAAATTTAAATATTTTGTTGGGGCTATTCATTTTTGTATTTATCATTCTTCATAACTGCTGCATTTATTATCTGTATGATTAAAAGAAAATATAAACATCAATGTGTGAGAAATTTTGGTGAAACAAACAGCCGATCCTGCTGAAAATTAGCATTGTATATTTTTTTCTTCGTTTTTAGCTATTCCTTTTAGCACAGATGGGGAACATATTTTCTCTGCCCTTTCCTTTCCTACATTTTCACATTGAAATTAAAGTCTGGGTCAAGTCTCAATCCCAGGCCTGAATTCTTTTCATTTCCCAGTCCTCCCCTTTAGAGCTGATCAGAGGCAAAATTGAGTATTTGGTTATATGAAGCGCGTCAAGTTGACATATTCGGTTTCATATCAGAACTTATCGCCGCTCTGTGCTGACAGGTCGCTGGTCTCATTCTCATTAGTTTTAAACAACGTGACCAGACTTTTATTGTCTCACGTCTGAACTACTTTGTCACTGTAGCCATTTTTTTTTAGCTCAATACCTCTACTGGGAGGTACCCTGGCGACATCACTGGCTTTGCAGTTTCAGCGTCCAGATTCCTGATCGGCTATCTCCGGATGAAGGCAACGAACACCAAGACAGCAGATCCTAGCCGGTGCCTTACGGTTGATACGTCAGCGCCATTTGGCTGTGGGGACTGTGACGCTTGCATGATGCATGGTTGCGGCACCCTTGAACAGATTAAGGTGTTTCAATCAGATTCAGGGCGCTCATATAGTGTCTGTTCTAATTTTAGACAGTGAAAGTTAATTTGTATCTTTCTGCCTCCAGGTTCTTGCCTCCAGGGTTTTACAGAAACCAAACCCTCACTGCTTTCTGTAAGAGGCATTTAACCTTACTTCAGCCGTTGATGTTGTTTGATGTTATAAAAGAGGTCGAATACAGCAGGTGTTCTGCGTAGTATGTCTTATTGGTGCAATATTATTTTTCTCTGATTATTTTGCTTATTATTGTAGCTGGACCCCAGCCTTTTTGATCTGACCCTCTTTGACTGACGCGGGTAATGAAAAAATTATATTTGTGTATGGATTTTGCCTTTAGGGTTCTCACCCACAAAGCAGTGCCAATAAGGCATCAGCGACCAGCTGAGATTGTAAGACCTGGCTCGGATCGACTTTCCTACGTTAATGATCACCATCCCCTGTTGTCAGAGACATTCTGCGTCTCTTGAGTGACGGAGTCTGCCTATTTTGGAGAGATCTGATACTTGGATACTGCGAAAGCTGACATGAATGGAAGAATTGAACAAAGAGCATCAAAGATGCTTACTGTGCTGTAGTGGTTTGTGTTTGTCTGGACAGCACCACTAACATCTTTTATGTTGCTAAGGTCGCTTGTCCTTTTAGTTTTTCCCAGAAGTTCTCTGGGCTTTACTAAGCATTTTATTTCAACAAAAATGCTTACCAGTTTATAGGTTTTGCTGAGGACACTAAAACAACGATTTGATTAGTCTTCTCAATGTCTATTTTTTTTCCTTCTACATTCTATAGTAATTTTATGATTCCCAGCTACCTAAACAATATCTTGGACCAAGTGAACTTTGTGGCAAAACATGGTGTTCCATTTGCTGATGAGTTTGGGAAATTCCGCAAGGGCATAAGGTAGAATGGCTTTCTGAAGGATTATAAGATGCCTGCCTGTATTGGTTAGGGCCTCCTTTTACCAACAGAACAGCCTGAGGCAATTCTGAGGGATTCAGCACAGTTCAGGAAACTTTCCTTGAGGAGTTTGGATGCTGACATTGTGGCACTTGTAGCCTCCCTATTGGATTTAACAAACGTTAACTGCCCATATCCCTGTGCTCTCACTAATGAGGAGCTTTCTGCCACAGGACTGCCACTTAATGGATCTTTTTTTGTTTATCACACCATTTTAAACTTTAAACACTGGACTGTGTGGAAAATCCCAGGATGATGGCTGGTTCTGGAACCGTCACCAATGTCTGGCACCAACGATAACACCATCCAGAATCACTTGGATCATGCATAGTGCCCTGTCTAAAGCTGTGTCGAACAGTAGCTGAACCTCATGACCCTGTCTGTGTACTACTTGTACTGAGTCACTGGTTGACGAGTCTCTGTTTGTAGGAGCTGGTTGTTGGCATTAACCAGGAGTTGTATGTGATGAGGAGGCCACTGAGTGTAAGTATAGGGATCTTATGTCGTAGCTCTCACATTTCTTGTGGTAAACCTTGCAGATGTGAAAATCCGCATGTGCAGGTTATATATCAAGAAAACTGTCAGCACAGCAATGTTAAGTCACACTAGAGAATCCTTCCCCCACCCAGAATGATGGTATATAGCCCGACCCTGTCAGCTTTCCAGAACTGTACTGTATAGAATGGAGTCAGAATTCCCGATACGTACAACATGCTGTCTTCCCAGCGTTGGCTTCAGTTGAATTATGGGTCCCGGTTCCCTCTCACAGGCAGACTAATGAGGATTTCAAACCCAGGAAACAAAGCGCATTCGTCACACTTTTGCGCATAGTGGTGTTTCGTCCAGCTACATGTGGATCCTGCTGTCCCTCCCATCACAGGAGGAGCCGTTTATCTGCGGTTTGTGTAACCCGCCGATGTTTGTATAACCTTGGGTCGTTTAACGCGCGGAGTGGGAGCTGATCTATAACAAAGCCTCCCCACCTCAATATCCTCTGAAATAGTGTTTGATTCTGGTCAGTTAGTCATTTATAGGTTTGTTTGTTTAATTGTGTATTGGGTCATTTGTATTATCACCCTGAATTAGGAACGTTTTACTTACAAATTTCTGTCTATTTTATCCCCTAAAAAATTAGACTTGCCTGTTGCTTTGGTGATAATTTATGATCTCGTAATCTGCAAGTAAGATGGAAGAAGAATAGAGAGGAATGTGAAGGGCAAGTGAGCAGAACCCCAATTAGCACTGTACTTTGAAGGGACAAGAGCTCGGAATCAGTTTTGGGATTTGCCGAAATGAGATTATGTTCAGTGTTTCGGCAACCCTAATATCTACACTGGGAGCTGGGCTTGGGGGGTAAAGCCTCATTTAGCTTGAAGCCAGTTTCCACCCTGTGGAGGAAGAATGGTCCAAGAGTCTGATGAGGGATGATAAAGCTCCACCTAGTGGATGACAAGTGTAGTCTTCTGATGGCTTGAAGTAGCTTAACCAAGTTTTGTTTGACGTTGGCATTAGGGGATTGCAGGTCATTTAGGCTGATGGTCACAGACAAATATATGATAATATTTTGGAAAATGTCAGGGGGAGATCAGGATTGAATAGAATTTCTGTCCAAACACGAAAATCCTGGACAAATTGTGTCCCGTATTGGTTCAGAACGGGACACAGTATTTTATTTCTCATTAACAGACAGTCCCATAAAATGCAGGATGGGTGACAAGTCTAGGTTTTCAGTTTTAATAAACAAAGATAGTTGAGGCCTTGGGCCTTGGGCCTGTGACCATGTAACCCCGTGCCTTAAAGCGGCCCTGACTGCAGGCTATTGAATTATGCATAAAAATATCTTCCAAAGCCAGGTTATCAAACAATAGTAGATTCTGCTAAATAAACAATACCAGCAACTTGATTTTTAAATTGGGGGTGGGGGTGTTTTTAATTCTGCTGTGAAGTTAATGGATACCATGGATTGAAAGCATCACATAAGAGCAGTGGAGTTGCCCCCGGGTCTTGTTCAGTGGTTTATTGATGACATCATAATGGAAAACCAGGTCATGACCTGCGCCTCCCCCCATGTAGCCCTCTAACACGCAACAAAGTGCTCCAGTGAAGCGGCTCTTGCAGTGGGCACCAAAGAACACATGTGATTTTTGCTCATGGAATTTTATTTACACAAAAATGGTCTGAGGGCGGAAGGAACAATGATTGGTTCAGAGAGAGAACCAATCATATTGTGGAGGAGGTGAGTCCAACCAATCAGATGTCTTGATTCCCCCTTCCTGTAATTACTTGGACCCACATCCTCTACAATATGATTGGTTATATGTCTGAACCAATCATTGTTCCTTCTGCCCTCAGAACATTTTTGTGTGGCGAAAACTCCCACGAGCGTGATTTTTGTCACATGATGCTGGAACATTGGCTTCATGCCGTTGAGCCAGCATGCGACTGAAGGAGGGTGGAAGTGCAGCTCGGTGGGGGTTGCGGAAGAGGGGAAGAAATATATGTTTATGTTTACATTCATTAGTGAAAGAGCAGACATAATGATGAAGTGCTCAATCTCACAGGGATGGTGAAACGAGCAGCCATGACGGGAACATCCCTCCGAAAGCAGCCGTACCTCAGCACCGTCTTCTATGTTGATTTATGTTTTGCTGCGTTAGCGTCGACTGTCCTCATCGGAAAGTCATTCTTTTAAAAAGTGCGTCTCTCTATTCCGTGCTGACGAGAGATGGAATGAACAATGCCGCTGTCATGCTTTCATGCCTCTCGCCTTTTTTCTCCCGGTTATCTTTGTTTTTGCCGATGGTTCACTTGGTCTGTGGCAGTTTGATTTCTTTCGGTCACCAGTGTCGCAGCGGAGGAGAAGTATATCCTCTGCCTGCCTCCGATATGCATCTCGGATCATAGCGAAGGATGAACAGGGAAATAAATTGGGTACCAGCAGCTGATGTAGTACTTTTTCATTAAAATACTCTACATTCCAGCATTTTGTCAATTTACGATAAATCTCAACTTTTCTATGGCCCCCCAGGTGCTTGAAGGAATGGAAGCGATTATTTAACTGAAAACTGCTGAAAAACATTAGTGGCAACATCCATGGAAACAAGTAGTGTTGCTCCGATGTATATTTTCAAAATCCCCACTGATTTCTGTTAAAGGGTAGTTTTTTTAAATCAAAACCATAACACACTTTTTCTGGAGTAGCTAGTAGACAGCCGTTCTGATTTTTTTAGGTTGTGTTGATCATTGCTCATCTTTAAATTCAGTTTATGTTGAGTGGAATCCAGTGGTGCTGGAAAGAAATGAATAGTTCTTTTGCTGATAGTCGCATCTATGACCTCATTTCCCATAATAGTTTGAAGATCCTCGCCAAATGATGGAAGACATTGGGCCTTATGGGTAACCACCAGGTCTCCCAGGTCGACATTTGTGTCAGATTGCCTTGTTCCTGTCAAAGGCCACTGGGCTGCCTCTTCAATGCTATGGTTTTATTTTTCATTGCCCCATCCCGCATGTTGGGATGAGTCCAGTGTACTCTGAACCAGAATCAATGAAGCCCCATCCCCCCCCCAAAAAAAAATCTGGGAGAGCACTTCATGGTTTGCTTCCAGTATTGTCTTCTTAGTAAAACACTCCCAATACCATTGTTTGGCTGGAGATGATGCCTCACAGAGTTCTGCACAGCACGGTACCGAGGGGATTGGGCTCGTATGTTTGCGCACAGCGGGGTACTCGATCCCACCAGATGTGCGCAGAGCTGGCCGCCCAGACTTTTAACGGGACTGAAGTGCAGCCAGAGGACATGATGTTTGATGGCAGTGGATGTGGGCACCATGCAGAGACCTCTAGGCACTTTATTCACCGAGGGCTGGAGTCTCCTCAGTTCTGCTAAGTTTTCCACCCAAGGGCAGTGAGCACTAATGACCGTTCCATGGGACATGTCCTACCTGTGCTTCAAAGCAGTGTTTCCCAACCTGGTCCTTGGAGACCCTTAGGTAGTCCACTTGTGGGCCATGGGAGAGAGCAAAAATATGCATTCTCTGGCAGGGAGCTGTGAGGGAGCAAAAATATGGATTCTCTGGCAGGGAGCTGGGGAGGAGCAAAAACTTGGACCGTCTGGGGGTCCCCAAGGACCAGGTTGGGAAACACTGCTTAAAAGATTCCTTTCATTAGTGCCTTTTTCACATCAGAAACACTGAAAGAGATTAAGATGTACACAGTGCGTTCCCAAACAGCTTTACGTAAGGGACAATCCCATGTGGTTTTACAGGTACGTGAATTTGGATGATTCTTCTTTTGTCTTTGTCAGCATTTCTTTATTCAGGGGTTTGAGAAAAAGCAAACTCACTAAACAGCGACCGTCGTCGCATCTGTATTTGACGCTTTCATCCTTCGTCTCCCTGACACACGCACAGCGCTTAGGTCTTGCCTGTCATCCTCCACCATCGTTCCGTTTATGTTTGCGTGCACCTGCCCTCCTCACAGCTCATGGGTAATCACGGATACGCCTAGCGCTCAGCCTTGCTGTGGGGTTACCCTAGGTGCACCCATCCCTGTCCTGCCATCACAAGCGAGCGGGTTTTCCAGATTATCGAGCTGCCCTTTGTGCACCAGAGGACGCCGCACCTGCTGTCTGCTCCGCAAATCTAAACTAACATGTATAATCTCCCAAACTACCCGCAATGTGTTCATTTCTGATCAAGGCCTCTATGTCCTTGTCTGTACTATGCTTGGGAAAGTTTCCCGTTGGCAGTGAATTAATAACTTGTTAGTGAAGACAGGATAGTTAAATGAGATGAGATGAGCCATGTTTTTGTTGTGTTCCTCGAGTCTGTGTCAGTCTTGCATGGAGCGGAAGCGAGATTGTGTGGCCAAGCTCCATTCTTTCCAATGGTTCCTTAAAAGCATACATGGTGTTATCTTACTGCGTCGGGAGCCTGTCACCCGCATGCTAATGGCTTTGTTCATCTCCGGCTCCTGAAACGAAGAGGATGAATAATACGTCAAGGAAATTCCCCCAATTTGATCCTGCAACTGCCTGCTGTCTAGATAAAACATCCTGAAGCTGTCAGATCTCTCTGCCAAATGACATGCAGTTGCCGTGACAGTTTTAATCATTTGTCGAAATAGACATTTAATTTACATGCTTAAGGATTTACATGTAATTTACATGTTTTTTTATCTTCCAAGTACTGTTGCACTTTGTCATTGTGTCCTTGTTCAACTGCCCTGTGTGCCTTTAATTGCCCCTCAGGGACAAATAAAGTTATTTTGAACTGAATTGAATTGAATTGCGGTTTAGGGTCTCCCACCACAGGTTAGGAGCATTGATTTCGAAACTCTGATGTGTGACTCCTCAAAATCGCTTTTTTGGTTTTTAAACTCCAGCCGGACAAAAAAATCTGGGTCGGGGTGCAGCGATTTTTGATCTAAAGCGAGCATCCTGAGCTGTTCCCATTAGAGAGTGGATAGCAGTCAATACACAAAAGCGGAAATGGAGCTAAGAAGGCGGATCGTATCCCTGCTCTGCCCGCGCTGAGCTGTGTGCTGGCATTTCTCACTTTTGGGAGCACGGGGGGGTTCTCACTCCTCGGAGGTTCCAGCTCATTGATTCAGTGTTAAATCCCAGGCCAGGCTGTAAGAGGAGCAGAGGGCGCGCCTGCGGACTGACCCGTCTGCTGCTGGCTGGATGGTGGCAGAAGAGGGGATAAGCGGTATCAGCCATAACGGGATTTCCTGTATGTGCACGCTGCCTCGTCGGGAAAGCCCTGTCTGCCAGATGTCCATGCGATACACTCATCCCTTTATATTCCTGCTTCTTGCGGAAGACAGTAAGTAGTAAGCAGTGAACCCCCTCCCAAAGTGAAGGTAAACAGGGGTCTCCAAGTCATGCTAACTGCGGAGGATCTCTGTGTGTCAAACTCATCCTTTGCTACCAGAGATGTTTACGCATGTTTGATCTGATATGATGTGTCAGGTAGAACCTGAGGCTTTCTAACCCCATTTGCACCGCAATGGGAATCTCAAAGTCTGGAAGACATCCAGCTATCACACGTGGTAAAGCTCTCCTGGTTGACCAGGAATGGCCTCTCGCGACCTCTCTACATTTAACGGAAACTGAAATCTGCCCACAGCACAAGAAAACAGCAGCAGACAAGTGCTCTGATCAGTTTGAGGGTTTTTTTGGCAGTAGACTGCTCTCTGTGGACAACAGTGGAATCCCTACTCCACAATTAATTAGCCGTTAAGAATCACTTAGAAAAGCTATCTCAGTATGCAGCAGGACTTCTGATTTGTCCTTTGCCTCATATATACTTGATTCGGTTTTGATCAGCAGCGCCAGTGGAGCTAAGTATTAGCATTCTAATTAGAGTCGTTCTTGTCTTGGGGGCAGTTCCCTGCACAGAATTGATTTGGCAGATGAGCAGAGCAGTGCCTGATACATTGAGACGAGCAACGCAAGGACTTGGGTGTGTAGCACCGCTGATCTACAGCCATCTGAGTATCGTTACGACGTCGTGGTTCGATAATACCGGTGCGGCTTGTCACGGCTGCTGTAACCTGAAATATGACATGGGCCACCTGGCGTGGGCCAGTCACTTTACATAATATATCTAAAATATGTCTATATTATATAACGTATGTATTAAATAACTTCTCTTTTGTTATTGTACCCAATTTCCATACACTTCGTCACAGTGACTTTTAATGGCAAGTTTTACGCTGCGTAATTTTTATATAGTTTCATGAATCAATTTGAATCACTATGAATCAATTTTTTTTCTTGAATTCACGTTTGACTCGTGGATTGATGCTGTCTGATATTTAAATTGGGGTTTCCGTAGAAAAGCGAGTCGAAGTCCACTGTCAATTACCTTCTAACAAGTCATTTGTAGGCCCCAACTCTGAGGAGTTTTTTTAATGACCGTTTCAGCATCGGCCTGAAAAAACAGATATTAACTTTGACAGAAATAATTTAGTTAGAAACCATTCAGTAAGTCTGACATTGATAAGTAAAGTAATTTCTCCCTGAAAATGAAATTGCTGTACTTATTATCCTTCATTATTAAGGTAATTTTTTTCTTTATATGTAATATAAGTTTTTTTTTTTTTTTTTTTTTTGGTCTTCATGCTGTCTTGTTTTTAGTTTACTTTCCCCCCGGTTTACTGTTGCTTTATTTCCAGAAGACCAAAAATAAAGAATTAGCTTAAGGAAAAAATCCATATTTACTGTCCTCTGACAAGCGTGGGTTTAAAGAAATATCAATACGGCCAACTGCAAAGAGCATGACATTGTTTATCTCTGAAGCAAACATTTTAAAGTGTTTTTCCAGTGTTTTTTATATGTATTTTTTACACTTTCATAATTATTTATTCGATCTCAGCATTTTGATCAGTTCTGACTGTTGTGCACTCTGTATTTTAAACTTCTTAAAGCTAAAAATGGTGTTTCTGATTTCCCATAAGCTGCACTACAACCATTTAAGAGACGCATCCACAAAAAATTTAATATAATTATAGATTTATTTTTAGTGCTTCTACCTATTAGTTCTAAGTGTATTTAGCTTTTGACTCCACTATTTAAGGCTTTTACACGAGAAGGACGTGATTTATAATACTGAACATAGACCTCAACATATAAATTCATGTAGCAATTTCCGGGAGGTAGGGAAAATACAAGCTCATAGCAAGAAATTCTAGGCCCCTTGAGAAGACGTTCCCTTGGACGCCCCCCCCCCGCAGTCAGAGCAGCCCCCCCTACAGTAGGGCCCCCTGCTAGGGTATCCATGTGACGCCCCTAGATGCACGTGGCTGTCATAGAGGCAGTTTTAAAACATGTGACACTTTGCACATGCGAGGGTAATTCATAACAAAATTAGAATCGATCGCAAAATTAGCCAGGCATGCCATCTACGGTTAGCCGCAGGCCGATCGAGCTTCTCGGTGCCACTGTGTCTGAGTCGCCCGGGTCATGTGATCAGCCGTCGATCCCCAGTCCATCACACAGACAGGCACAAAAGCCACAGACGGAGCCGCAGTAAAGGTATTGGTCCATAGGAGGCAGAGGCTAATGTGCTTAATCAAATGACAGGAAAGCCAGGAAACGCTACCCTGCTGTCAGGAGTGGTAGACATGGGGGGTGGCGGCAGGGTTGGGGGGGGGCTTACTGGGTTCATATTGGTATGAAACCCAGCACACATGCCTGTTACAGTGGGAATGCTGGGAAATATCAGGCGGTGTTGGTGATGACCCGTGAGGGTAGTAATATTGATATTAGGTGCTACTTTGACTTCTTTCGATAGCAGCACGGTTTTTGCGTTTGGTGCGAAGCAGTGGGCACTGAGGCAATGCATAAAGCGAAAGCAAGTGTAAATCCTCTCCGTTGAATATGAAAGCAGACGCGGGGGGTTTGAGGGAACCTAGTTTGGGAGAGCTGCAGTAAAAAGGTTAAACAAATGGAAAATTGCATTCAAAAAATATAAAATGGCACCATGGCCCGCACCAGGAGAAGAGTCGGGAAAATAAAATGAGTCTGTGTGTGCATATTGAGGAGTTTCAACGTAACTCTGAGTCCTGGTTATACTTTGCACTCTCCAATGCCTTCTGGGTATTTCTCTATAGAAGCCAGTGCTGAATCTAAACCACTGTAAGATGGTTCGTGGCCTCAAAGGCCCACAATCCTCTGTTCTACAGAGAGAAACTGTCTCTGAGAAAGCTTAACAAGTCAACATTAAAGAGTGGACCAGCACCCCAAAGAGCACGAGTACAAAGAAATGGGATTAGCAGAGGTTTATCTATCGACAGCTTCCGGCTCAGCGTCATCTCTGTCCCGTCGCCTGCTAAATGATAGCTGTTGATTAAGGAAAAAGTAAAAACTTTAAAACACTGAACTGATGAGTGTGTATTGGCCTGGATTCCACCTGCCGAGGGAGCGGATGTGCTGAAGCGCGCCGTGGTGCTAGAGCATCTGCAATCGTGAACATTCCTCACTCTTGTGCTACCAAGCTTGAACAGCAAATGCTTTGATGCCAGGGCTGGGGTGTGCATGCTGAGCAAAGCTACTCTTAAGTCACGTTTATGAAGTGTAGTATGGAAAGATTGTAAATGATAAAAATACATTTTACTATAAAAAATAAATTTTGCTAAAACTAACCATGCAATATGTACTGTAGAGACGTAGACAGGTATATGGTGTTGCAGTTACTAATGTATATAATTCTAGTTTGCAGCCATCTGGGAGTCTTTATAATCCCCTTGCGCGGAATTGTATAAATACTGATATTTTTTGGATTCTCCCAGCCAGCATTTCAGAGGGTACAAAGTATTTACAGTTTTTGGTCATCTCTCCTTCCTGATTTCTTCATACTTTTCCCCTGGCCAATGAACAATTGACGTGCCTTCATATCACAGAATAGACTGTCTGTGTTGTTCTGATCTTTCGAGTGGCACACTCCTTCGTGCACAGCCCTCAGACATGGTCTTTGCACCCAACAAGAACTTCTCACAATAGCTACACGCACGGTAAATAGAATCGAGCCTTTAGTGGGAAAGGGAGATGAGGTGGTTGCTGCGGTACGTTGGTGGCTGCCTGTTTCTTTAGGAACTTCTGAGACAGTCCTAGCCAAGGACCAAAGTCGTGCCGTGTGGGCTACTGTAGGGCTACTTTAGAGTGTTAGATTACATTCTCCCTCTATTAATCCAACTACAAACTAAGGGAGGGGAAATGACTTTATTAGGGATGTGATGATTAGTGGCCTCTGACCGCCAGTGCCAGTCTTCTAATCAGTCCTTAATTTAATGCATTAGTGCAGCTCGTTGTGGGTGTTGGAGCTCTAAACTGCTGCTTTGTGGTCATGTAATCGAGCAGGCAGTGGTTTTTGAGGACGGGAATGAGCCCATCTCCAGCAGTAGCTAGAGACTGTCCCTCTGGGCTCCGTTGGGTGTATTTATAGCAGTGGCTGAGTTATCTGCTGCGGGGCAAGCCAGACGCCACGTCTGTCGCAGAATCTTCGTGCTGCACCATCGCCACAGCGCACGGGAGCGAGGCCTGTCCACGGGCGTCCGTAACTTATCTTCTTTCAGGCTTTTGGCTCTCTGAGAAAGCCTGGGAAAAGTTTCTTTCCTAGACTTCTAAGGCTTAGCAAATTTAGACCACAATGGGGCCAGAGGGGTTTGCATAAGCTCTCGTACAAAGCACCCGTTCCCTGCCATAAGTGATGAAGATCACTCTTGTTATATGTTAAGCAATGCTTCGTAATGACTTTCAAAATCCAGGGATGTCCTCGTCAACACATTCATAAGGAACGGACAGCTCTCTTCTGGTTCCCCTTTTAAATGGACTTAACTTGTCTCGATGTATTAGTTTTCGGTCAAGAAGGACTGAGATCAATACCAGGGTAAGCCTTTCTGGAACTTTCCCTTCTTTTCGCCGCAAGAGGAGACCGCAGCAAACACAGGCAAGAGGGTGGGACGATGCACTTAAACATTTAGCACGTTAGCTGGCCAGAGTCAATCGGTTTCCAGCTGTGAGCCATGACAGGGCCAAACCGCCAGTCTGGGTTTTGATTGGAAAATCGCTGTGCGTCCGTCTCGCAAATCTCCACTGCTCTGTCATCAGAGGGGCCCCTCCCCCGCGGCATCTCCGGTCCATTTACAGTAACTGTGTCATCCGTCTCGCCAGCTTGATGTACCCCGTGTTGTCAGGGATGGGGGCTGCAGGTTGGTGCAATTTATGAAGTAAACCAGATCTGACGCTCACTCTAGAAATTTATGGCTTTTTGATTATCACATGAGCTCATCGCCGGGTGCCGCCATCTCCGCTGATTCTGAATGAGGCTGTCGTGTCGTAATTGATGGTGCTCTACGTCCCTGTCGAGTTTGCCTCTGATTCCTTCAGGACCGCGTGCTAATGTCCCTCATCACCACTCAGAACCGCTCATACACTTTAAGCCGTATCTGATTAGAGCTGAGGACGCGGTGCCCCCTGTTAGCCCCCTGGCCCCCGCAGGACGGCTGTTAGCATGGTGCCGTCCATCTGTCTTGGGCCTTTACCTCAAAAAGGAACAGATGTCAGAATTAGCATTGCAAGACAATCTGGACCCGATTCACCGCCGCATATGTAATTAATAATTCTGCCAAAGTGAACGTTACTCAAAGTTACAATCTCGACCTTTGTCGGCGGCCGTTTTTGCTATTTTTATTTTTTTGTCGTCCTCCTTCCCACCCCCCTCCTCATTTATGTTGTCCTTCTTCTCCAGTCAGGATCTAGTGTCTTGCCATCTTCCCAGTGTCACCGTCGGCACGTGTAAGCCCATCCCCCAGGGGGCGCCTCGCGTTAATTGTGTTCGCTCACCTGTGAAAGGCCGCTGTCTGTGAGTAAATGAGCCAGGTGTCCCTGTGGGTGAGGCTCTCCTGCTCTTATCCCCTTCTTGCCCCTCCCGCGGGCGTGTGCTCCCTTGCCGCGTGTGGCAGCCGCCCCGCCGGCTCCGTTGATAGGGAAATTTAATGAGGCCTCCGTGCTCTGGTTACGCTCCCTGTTTCGTGAACCTGAAGTGAACCTGTTCCTGGAGGTGCCATTCTTTTATGCCATGATGCCTTATGCTATTGAAAGTGGCTGCTTAGATTTACAAATTCTCGATTTAAAGGGGGGAAAAAATGACTGGATTTATTAAGCTCGTCCTTCGCAAGTAACCTTCACTGAAGTATCATTCTGAAGTAACTTCTCGAATTTCCATGACTGAAAAGCACAGTGTGTTTTGCTTTGTTCCCCCCCTCCCAGGACAGGCCCAGCATGGTGTTCTCCTAGAGTCAGGACCATCGCTCCTGGATATGAGTGGTACCCCGGGGCCACGGCCCTCCCTCGTGATGCTGGCCCTCGTGGTGGCCTCCTGCCTGCTGCACGCCCCCGCTGCCCCCGCCGTCGTGCCCTTCCCCAAGGACCTGGAGCCTATCAGCGTGGTCAGCAGGCAGCGTAAGGACGCCCGCTCTGCCCTCATTTGCATGCAAACCGATACCCCACTTTCAGTATTATTTGAAATATGAGCAGGAAGCAGAGAATGAAGCATATGGACATAGCCCCAAAAGGCAGAACTCTAAATGTGATCATAAAGTATTAAAAAATATCAATTAAGAATATTAATTCATTCTTCACGTTGGCAGTGCAGAAAAAAAATATCATTAGATTTCGCAATTATTGGAGTTGTGGCAGAACAATTAGCAGTGACGATTAGCATAAATTTTGTGAATATTAGCAGGAACGTAATGAAGCTCTTCCATTAGCAGAAATGTAATATAAGCACCTCGTTGTCTGGCTGCCATATCCTAGGAAGTGAGACTTCTTTCGTGTTTGTTCGATGGCTCTTCCCCAGCGTGGCTTGTCGGAAACGCGCTGGTATTCAGTTTAATTAAATCCACAAAACTCTCAAGTATACCAAATATCGTAAACGTGTTCACCAGCATGTCTGGGGCTTTGAGTGATTTTTGTTTTTGAAACAAACCAGTGAATGGATTTTGATTTCCTTCTTGAATAATTGCAGGGCGCGTTCAGAGCCCTCATGTATCAGTGATTAAACTAGTCTCACAGAGAAGTATATAGATTCAAGTTTGGGATTTATGCACCATCTCCATAATTTGTTTATGAGCAAATAATTAAGGCAATGAATTGAGCCATGTTCTATACCCAAATCAGTTAATGTTTTAAATAAAACATGGTGCCATAATTAGAAACGGCCATTTCGAAGTAGACTCCATCAGAAGTCAAAGAAGCATCCGCATCCAGTGCTTTGCCAGTGCCAAAATTGCTATAGTTGTGTTGCTGTGCTCAACACATCTAAATGTTTAGCTGTAAAATTAAATAATGATGCGGCAAAACTAAACACTGAAGAAGCCATTTCTCCCCTGTTCTTACACTCATTAATATAGTTCAGATGCTATTCTATGTTTAGTTTTAAAACAATCATACCTTCCTCTCCATTCTCTGGAAATAAAGGGCAATCAGAAGAACATGAATAGCCTGCCTGGCCTCCCAGGTGAATAGGATGGAGCAGCGGTGTCATGGCCCTGTTCTGTACGCTCAGCATAAGATGATCAGGCGGTGCCACACGAGCCCAGCCCCAAATCTGCATGGTCCGCAGCACCGAGGCCAAGGAGCATCAGCCAGAAGCGCTCCTGCCCGCTTTAAAGAGACACGCATTCCGTTTTAGTTATTCTTACGGCACAACGCATGCTTATGGTTAATCCAGGTTTGGCTTTTGGGGGGAGGTTGCCTAGCCACTAGCTACTTGGTTTATCAGAGTGATTACGTACTAATACTTCAGGAAACTGAACGGGAGAAAGTTATACTGGGGAACCTTTTCTAAATATTTCAGTTTTTATTTGCTTTAAATGTGATTAATAACCATGTTCTCAAGTATCAAAGGCCTGGCGGTTAATGAAACTAATCAAACAGTTAATATTAAAATACAAAGTTCTCTGCATGACCTAGCAGAGAAATGCATTATTTAAAAAGATTCCAGCTAAGCCGACGTGACGTCCTCTCCCAATTCCACTGGAAACTTAGATTGTTTTGCTCTTATTATGGATGTCTGAGTGCGAACAGCGCAGGTTATTAAATGCCCCCTGCACTCTGAAAGCCCTTCAGTGGCTTTCAGATCTGAAAGATCTCATGAGATACATGGAACACAAGCCTAGAGTTTGAGTCTCTCTCAGAAGTCTGGACATCCATGGTGACAGCTTGATTTGGTTAAAGAACCACAAGAACGTGATAGGCATGTTGTACAAATCGGAACCAGAACCAACTTTTTTCACTATGCACAGCCTTAAGAGAAATACTTGCTGTAATTGGTCACATTGTCATAAAATTACAAAAATAACAACATTGTGTGGTAAAGAGAAAAATGTCCAACCGGCAACATAGAGTATGTCGGGCTCGTAGCCAGAAATAAATTTTGATGAAGGGCTCAAATGTTTAATATTACTGTGTGCCTGATTGGTGACAAAAAATATTTTGATGAGGAGGAAAATATTTTGATGCTATGGAGTAAAACTCACTATTTTACCTCCATGGCAATATGTCTGTAGTATATACAAAACAAGACTTGGATAAAGCCCAATGGAGGTAATGCCCCGCATTGGGTTGGCGCCCCATCCTGGGTTGTTCCCTGCCTTACGCCCGTAGATTCTGGGATAGGCTCCGGACCCCCAGTGACCCTGAAAGGGATGAACTGTTTTAAAAATTCGGTGGATGGATGGGTTTGGAGGTAACATTCGGTTGACTCGTCATAATATTCGTTATACTATGACAGTAGTGAGGTGGTGGTTTCATGTCCTGGCGTTCCTCCTCTCCTCCGCTTCCACAGGCTCCTACCCCTACCCCACGTTTCAGGGCCTTGTGTCCGACAACGACACCCTGAGGCTGGGCCTGGACTTCCAGCGAATGGTGCGCATCAACCGCGCGCTCTACATCGCCGCTAGGTGAGTGCGGCATCCGCCGCGGGGCACCGCCCCTCCTCCACGCCGCATGTCCCCGCCAGCGCTGAGCGTTCCTCTCCCATGCCTCGCAGGGACCACGTGTTCACCGTCAATCTCAGCGCTGCGTCTGAGCGGATTGTCCCGCAGCAGGTAAGCAGAAGCCACTGGATCATAAACAAGGGAAACGCTTCCGGCAAGCGTGTGTATAATTTGTTTTCATGCCCTATTGCCGGTATCTTGGAACGGTATCTCGCTGTCTCGGTCTTAATGTCATGTCTTAAATTATCATGTCTGTAATGACTGCATGCATCATATATCTGAACATAACAATAAAAGATACTTTTACTTAAACACACTCATGATTGGCTCCCCATTGCATACGAGACAAAAAACCTTTTTGTCGTTTCACATCAGTGTCAACACTCAAATTGACCATCGGTTCACTTGAAACGCCTTTCACTCGAAAATGGGAAACAATATGATTCAAAGCAGCAATATGTGATGTGGAGTGGTCCCCCTTAGCAGTAACATCACTGCAATGTGACTGGGTATACAGTCAGGAAGGCTGTCCCAACAAAATCACTTTATGTGTTTGTTTGATCCCAAGATCTGGATATGGGTGATGTCACTGGATCAGGGATGTATATAGGGGCAGAGCCAGAGGGGCCCTGGCCCTAGCCATAAGCTGATTGGCCCCTTGAGTTCCGCCTCCCCTGTCATTCACTGACTCAAAACATATCATTGGCTAATGATAAGGTTGACTCTGTATGAATTATTTCCCACAACTTAAAAAGTCCTAGAATTGCCCCTGCCAAATGTAGACATTATCATGTTTGAGAGTCATACCATTTAGAACTTAAAGAGACTAATTAAGTGAGGGAGAGTAACTTCGAGGCCATTGGCAGGTCAGGGACTATTAATGCGCGGCTCATTTGCATTTTATTTATCTAGCAGACGCTTTTATCCAAAGCAGTCTACATTTGCAGGGTCAGACAGTCCCTGGAGCAATTAGGGTTCACGGCCTCACTGAAGGGCCCCACAGTGAAATCGCTCGAGCAACCTTGGGATTCAAACCAGCGACCTTCCGATCCCAAGCACATCATCCTAACCTGCTGAACCACACACTGCCATCTTCCAGTAGCCTGGAGGGGGGCGGGGATGGCGCATCTCCTGCGAAGGTTCCCCACTGTCCTGTCGAGTTGGAGCTGAGAAGCTGGATTTCCCAGCATCCTCACCCTGCACTCAGGGAGAAGCACCGTACATGGGAACACTCAGGCTTACCGAGACCAGTGGATTTTTTTTTTAAATCTCGGGGATCAGGGGTTCAGCAGTGAGCCTGCGCTATAATTCCTGCACTGCTGGGAAGGCGGCAGTGTTTCATCAGCACTGATCCGCTCCAGAACCCGGGCCCTGTTACAAATGAATTACACAGCAAAAAAATAAAGCGGCCACCTTTGGTTGTTTTGTTTTTGTTATGTTTCTTTTTTGGGTTTTTGAAATATATGTTTTGTAGACTTTGTTTTGCTTCCTACATTAAATCTGTCAACCAGTCAAAGCCCCCCCCCCACCCCCGATTTGTCCAGATGTCTTTTTTTGGGTTTGTTATTCATTAAGCCGTCGAATGGTAATTTACTATCGCCCGTGTCCCCGGAGCATCTGGAGGGGAAGCCTAACCTTGCATACGCATGCCTTGCAGAAACTGACGTGGAAGACGAAGGATGTAGAGAAGTGCACCGTGAGGGGCAAGAACAGCGTGAGTATTGGGGCCCCTGTCGCAGGTCGGGCTCGCCAGGTGTTTTGGGGATCGGTGCCGACGAGGTGGGCCGCGTAGCGGCGGGGGTGGGACCCTGTTGAGGGATTATGCTAACGGCAGAGACATGAAAAGATGCGTGTGCATGCTAAACGCCGCTCTGGGTGAATACGGGTAAGTCACCCGCTCCACCCACATCCCCAGGATGAGTGCTACAACTACATCAAGGTGCTGGTGCCACGTGACGACGAGACGCTGTTTGCCTGTGGAACCAACGCTTTCAACCCCACCTGCCGCAACTACAAGGTACCCAGCATGCGGCGCTCGCTGCACCATTTTGCACCGGCATGACGCGTGAGGAGGGATGGAGGGATGGAGGGATGGAGGGATGGAGGGATGGAGGGATGGAGGGATGGAGGGATGGAGGGATGGAGGGATGGGAGGGGCATGAGTACCCCGGCAGATACAGGGACCCTTGGATACGTAAACGTATGCTATTATACAATGTATATTTTGTTTAAACCTAGAAATGATCCACAGCCATTACTTGGTAAGCTGTTTAAGCAGAAAGGTTTAAATAGCTTATTAACTACAATCTAAATGAGCTTGTTTTCAATTGTAGCTACATGCTGGCTTCATTAAAGCTGTCTAGTTTATCGGCCTGATTAAGGAAATTAATCTGATACCAAAAGACTGGCTCTCCATCTTGAGGGGACAGCTAGGGAACCTGCCCCAGGTCCTGGTCCCCCAGGGTGGGTGCAGGAGGGGGGCTTGGTTGAAATAGTTTTGTCCCAGGCCAGGGAATTATCCTCGACGAGACTGCCAAAACAGGTGATAGTGTCCATTTTTAATTTCGGTGCTAAATCGAGCCTCTAGTAAGGACCAAAACAAGCTGGGAGGGGCAGCCGGACAGGGACAGCGAGGCGGAAGATGTGAAACAGCACGATGTGGCAACAGCAGATGTGAGCAGTGGTGTGCCGTCTGCTTCCCGGAACGGCTGTTGGCATTAGTTGAGTAGTTTACGTGAGAGGTGCCAGTCTTATTCCAAGTATGTGATCCAGAGTGCTAAATATAAAACGATGATATACAAGGAGGTTTGCGAATATTAAAAACACAGACAGGTCAGCAGTCATCCTCTGTAAATCTGCCAGGTATAGAAAATGTTTCACTATAATCCAGACTGACTCCTGCCCCCTTGTAAACACAGGCAGTAGGATGCAGTAGCAGGTTTTCTTTGGTGATCTATCAGCAGTAATCTCAGAAAGGGCTTTCTGTCTAGAGGAATGACCGAGGTGGAGTTACGTTTTAATTACCGTGATTTGCATTTTTTTCCATGGAAAGCGACCCCCCCCCAGCACAGCTTCCCGATTGGTAATTAGAGCTGTTTGGATCTCGGTGGCGCTGTGTGGCAGGTGGTACTCGGTCTTAGGGTGGGACCAGTGTGCTTTTCCTGCAGCCCTGCCGCAAGTGGCGTTCGCGCTCAGTGCTAAGAAGTGGTGAAGACTTCTTGCAAACAATGGGCACAGTACTGAGCGGAACTTGCTGTGTGAACCGGGGGCTTAATCGCTGTTACTGATGTCCGTGTGATGTAATGTAAATAGAAGTAGTTCTTTGCTGTGTGCCATTACATTCCCTTGGAGACTACTGCTCCTCCATTGATTATGCTAAGGTTTATTGACTCTCAAGGAATCCAGGAAAAAGTTATTGAATGGTTTATAGTGGACAGCACTCTAGAGCAGTGTCTCTCAACCCAATTCTCAGGGACCCTAAGACAGTCCACATTTTCGCTCCCTCTCAGCTTCTGGCACACCTGAACCAATCATGAACATAAAATACCTGGTACAAATACCTGGGAAAGGAGCAAAAATTGTGGATTGTCTGGCGGTCCCAGAGGACTGGGATGAGAGACTGGTCTAGAGATTTCCCTGAAGACCACGCTCCGTGTTGTGTGCTGATAGGCTGGCTAATTCTGTATGCTACATTCACCTTTCTGATCAGTTCCCATGCAGAGTTTTGAGAGTGTGGTTTTGGACTTGAGGATGCTTTGACTAAGTGCAAACTGAGCCCCTTTTCTTGATCCTTTTAGATGTCCACTCTCGAGCAGGATGGGGAGGAGGTAGTGGGACAAGCCCGTTGTCCCTTTGAATCCCGGCAGTCCAATGTAGGCCTCTTCGCAGGTGAGTCTTCGGGAGCCCATCCATACTGTTTCAGGCATAGCCGTGTGCTGCGTGTCAACCTTGCCAATTTACCATTGGCGGAGGGAGATGGTGGGTGGGGTCCTGCTCAGGACTGACAGCCATCACTGCACTAGCCAACCAACCAGTGAGCAGAAGTAAACAAATGAAGATTCTAGAAAACTTGGTCTGTTACTATGTAACAAAAATACCTCTTAGAAATGGTTTATACATAACACGACAAGAAATAAAAAGTCAGTAAAAATCGCAAAGCCAATCAGAATACTTATTTTGAAGCATTTAAGATGCTATTGGCCAAAGGAATAAAATACTTTTTATGTGTAATCTCCTTGGCCAGAGGAACTCTGTGACATTGTCTTGTTGGTAGGAATTGAAAAAATTGTGCGAAGGGAACCTGTTTTATGAGCGACTTTCCCAGAGATTGGCCGAGAGTGTAACTCAGACCGTGAAAGTTGGCTTCATTCCGTTTTCCAGTAGTAATGATGTAAGTGAGCCCTGAAAGAGCCTCAAATGATCTTCTGGTTCTACATACAAGCCGGCGACATTTTTTTTATGTAAAATATTGCCGTGTGTTGTTTTTACTCTCAATGTACCATTGACATACATTTAAATTAAGCACGAAACTGAAGTACCCAGAGGACACGTGAAAGCAGAACACACAGCCAGTAGTCATAATAAAATGCAAAAATAGAGGTATAATTAAAAAAAACAATCTATGCAGGTAGATAGATGGATAGATAAATAGATAGATGGATAGATAGATGGGTATATAGAGATACAGGTAGAGATAGATAGATAGATAGATGTACACATTCACACATGCATCTATACTGTATTTACATTCTTACATATGTCATTTGGCATGTAGTTTCTGTATCTTTTATTACCCACAAAGTCTATCTGAAAAATTGTTGTAAACACCATGGCTATATCACGTATACGATGTCATACACTTTTATGAACTGTACTTTGTTGGTCCGTCTGGGGAAAGGTTTTGTTAGCCCCTATAGAGATTCGCTAGGGTCTCTCTGCCATTTCTCTGTTTAGGTGGCAGTTTCTACTCTGCCACGATGACAGACTTCCTGGCGAGCGATGCGGTGATCTATCGCAGCCTCGGCGATAGTGCGCCAGTCCTCCGCACGTTCAAATACGACTCAAAGTGGCTTCGAGGTGGGTCTCAAGTCCTTGGCTTACCAGGAGTCACATCAGCCTTTTTCTACTCTATGGCGGCCAACGTGAATGCTGCTGCAGTTGATTCAGCTCCTTTGTTCCTTCTCAGAACCTCATTTTCTCCACGCTATTGAGTACGGGAACTATGTTTACTTCTTCTTCAGTGAGATTGCAGTGGAGTACACGACCCTAGGCAAAGTAAGGATCCTCAAACCATGTGACCACTAATAGCAGCTATTTTTTTCTTTTGTCTGTAGTAGCCTTAAGACATAACACAGTTCTTCTGTCCTCTTTCCTGACCGTCCTCTCTGTCACACCTTGTCCCTTTCAGGTGGTGTTCTCCCGTGTGGCCCGGGTATGTAAAAATGACAACGGCGGTTCTCCACGGGTACTGGAGCGCTACTGGACCTCTTTCCTAAAGGCCCGGCTCAACTGTTCAGTGCCGGGAGACTCCTTCTTCTACTTTGACGTCCTGCAGTCCCTGACGAACGTGCTGCAGATTAACCAGAGGCCTGCTGTGGTTGGAGTCTTCACCACGCAGGTCAACAGGTCAGCTGACCCTCGCTCACCATGGCAACCGCCTTTGTGCAGTCATTCTGATTGACTTAATTGTGGAGCATGTCTGCCACGGGAATAATTAGCCTCGTGATACCAGTCCTTCAATGAATATGTCCGAGATGATGGTGTTTAAAGTGTCGATCTCTGTGTGAACATGCCGTGCAGCATCACCGGCTCAGCAGTGTGCGCCTTCTACATGGACGACATTGAGAAAGCCTTCAATGGGAAGTTCAAAGAGCAGAAGAGTAGTGAGTCAGCCTGGACACCCGTCCCTGAGGAACAGGTTCCCAAACCCAGGTGAGAATTAGTGGTCGTGGGCTTTTGTACCTATCTTCTCGAAACTGCCCATACCTTTCTTCTGCCGGTTATATGTCTTTATCTGATTCATGACGCCTTAATATTCAGGTTTCGTGATACAGCTGAGACTGTAAGATGAGAAAATGAGATGGTAGGGGTGTGAACTGGGCTGAAGGATGATGACATTTATTAAGGGAAACTTTTTGTCACAGGCCGGGCTCCTGTGCCGGCGATGGCCCCGCGGCTTCCTACAAGTCCTCCGTCTCCTTTCCCGATGACATGCTCTCTTTCATCAAGTCCTACCCGCTGATGGATGAGGCTGTTCCCTCAGTCAATAACCGGCCCTACTTTACGCGTACCACCAGCAGGTAACCCTGGGCCTCGGGCAGCTGTGTTCTGACTCTTAGTTTCAGCCGCTTAGCTGGCTCTGACGGCCATCTTGGAGCAACTTCGAGGTTGGGTTGGCCTGACTGGAGTCACCATGCTGGGCCTCATGCAGCTAATTAGCGGCCACCCAGTTGCCGTCTGAACTCGGAAGTGCCCGTGCGGTGTGTCAGGCTGTTTGCCAGATGCACTGCACCGCACGCGTAGCTGAGCTGCTGCCAACCACCGAGCCAGACGGCGAAGGTGGAGGCAGGATGCAGTTTCACATCTGCTTCACGCTTTATGAAAGCGCCCCTTTTGTTCTGATTTCTCCCTGGAGTAATACATGTTCGACAGTTAAAACTGAAAGCAAATGCATCCAGAGACTTGTGTGTGAAGTAATGGTTTAAATAGCTTGGAAAAGTTTTTGGAAAACTAACACATGCAGGGAATGTATTCAGATTTTTAGAAAATAATTCAGAGGATTATGGGAAAATGTACAAGCTACAGAAGCTCTAATTATAAAAATCTTTTGTACCTATTCTGACTGCCACCCTTGTCTTCTCCAGGTTTAAGCTGACTCAAATAGCTGTGGATACCTCTGCTGGACCGTACAAGAACCAGACTGTTCTGTTCCTGGGCTCGGAGGATGGCAGGGTGCTGAAGGTCCTGGCTAGCACCCATCCCAACACTTCTTTCAGCACCCTGCTCCTGGAGGACATTGATGTTTATAATCCTGCGAAGTGAGCACCTTATCTGAAATGCAGAAATTCTTCATTAGCTCGTCTCCACAGGCTTTGAGATAATTACAATTTCAGCTAAAGTTGACTAGAACTGATAATCTTGATTAATTAGATTGAAACTTTGCCAGAAATGCCCTCCTCCAAGCTCTGTTGTGGGGAATTTCAAACTAAAAGCATCCGTCCCCTTTCCTGCCTGACTGGTAATCACATGTAGAAACAATACCTTTATCTCCTTAGCTTCCTAACCATTCTGTTTGCTGTTGTATTTGTTTCTCAACACCTCTCATTTCATGTAGGTGCAGCGTGCGCGGTGAGGACCGGAAGGTTCTGGGCTTGGAGCTGGACAGGGAACATCACGGCCTGTTCGTGGCCTTCTCCAGCTGCATTATCCGAGTGCCCCTCAGTCGCTGCGCGGATCATGGCACCTGCAAGAAGTGAGCGTCTCCTCTGTCACCACTAGTAGGCCACTCACCAACGTGCTTGACAGTGAATTTAACGACGAACCCTTCGAAAAATCTGTTAGTAAATGGATTTTTGCTACACCTTAGTAATTTTATGTAAATATGCTGGGAAGAAAGTAGCCATTTTCTTCCGGTTTAAAATCTGTTTGAATGGTTGTGGCAGGTTTTTATATAGCATAGACCAGTAAGCATTGCATCTTGAAGAAAACAAAATTCTACTTATGAAAACATTCATCACAAGAACTTTGTATTATGCAGAGTTTTTTACCTCTCAGATAACAGTCATAATTCTTGTGTATTTAAGCATAAACTAAAAACAGGATCGGATAGAGGCTAAAAGTGGTATGAAGAAACTAGCTGTTTTTTCTTTCCCTCTTGTTAACGGGATCACAATCTTATTACCAGGAACCATGAGAATGGAGCGCTATTTCTCATAGAGGGGGGTTAGGGACCTGATAATAACTGCAGTCTTCCAGAGTGAGACTTCAGCCTCATTCAAGCTAACGAAGTCGAGTCCGACTCCAGTGCTTAGTGTCTCTATCACATGTGACAAGGAAAAGCTTTGACTTCCTGTGTGAACAAGTGCTGGGTCCCACACTGTTTGCACTAAGAGAAATTGAATGGATTTTGAGCTGGTGATTGATTTTTGAAGTTTTTCCTCACCCCCTTAAGTCTGTTATATCGCAGATGTTGTAGGAGATATTGTTGTCATGGCAACTTCCTATTCTTTTGGGAAGGGTGCTATCTATTGGTCAGTTAGTGAAAGTGGAAAGAAGTTTCTTTGTGTTAGCCAGAAGATTTAGCCAGACTGAATATATGGCAGGTGAAAAATGTTGCTCATTGCTGTACATTTTCTTCCTCCTTGTCTACATGACAATTCCGTATTTTAAAATCTGTTTGAATGGTTTTGATATGTTAAGCCCATGACTTTCTGCTGTGTCCTCAGCTGTAGTTTTTAATTTAACTGAAGCGCATCGAGGTGCATTAGCAGGCCACTAGAAGTGGGATCCTGTTATGAAGCCGCATCAGGGGAGCATGAAGAAAAGCACACAGGCCTTTTTTCCCAAAGTGCTATGGAGGAGTGATGTCTTCCTAACCTGTAAGCCTGAAAGCTGATTGGCTCCCGGGACCCCCCTTTTCCTGTCTCTCAAAGTTTCAAAACGTATTATTGGCTAATAAGGTTGAACCCTCGGTATAAATATGCTGCCGCCTTAAAAAAAAAAGCCGCCACCTTAAAAAAAAACTTGGAATCACCCCTGCAGCCTAGTCCTCGGGCCTGTCTGAGTCCCGGTTTCTGCTCTTCTCCAAATGGCTAGTCGTGTTTGTGAAATAATACTTTCTGACCCCTTTCTTGTCGGTTGTGGAGGTTGCTGCAGTTCACATATCTCTGCATAGAGCAGGCTGCTCAGCTCTAAGCCGTCATGTTGCTGTCGTCTTACAGGATCTGCCTGGCTTCCCGCGACCCCTACTGCGTCTGGCTGAGGAATGGGAGCTGTGCCACTGCGGCTCATACCCTCAGGTACCTGAAATGCACTAAATACGGCAGCATCCTAACCATGTTATTTGTTATTCTCCGATTCGTTAAGGTCCCTTTCCACCTGTGGTATAATTTGAACCGAACCTTTTCAGTCTTACTTTTTCATTGAGAAGACGTTGGTTTCCTGTACTTCTTTTTTTAACTCTTTGAAGCAGGAGGGATAGGAATGTAATCAATCAAATTGACCCATATGTGATTTATTTACCTATTCTGATGAACTTGAAAGAAGCCGTTTGACACCGAGAGCTATCGATCACTCAGCTGCCCAGACGGCGAGGAGTACAGGAGCGAAAGGCCAATCAATCCCCTCCTCGTCGCTTTCTGCCCTGTTGCACGTAATCGAAAGCAGTGTCCAGCCGAGTGGATTTCAATCACGGCCTGTCTGGGGAGAGGCTTTGGAAACGAGGCAATTCGCTCCTGTTTGGCTCTTACCTGCATTGTTCCCATATGCGATGTGACCCGCCTTGTGTGCCATTTGTCTCGCCGCATAGGTGGGCCGTAAACCAAGGCCCTGTGTTTGTCAGGCCGTGCATCCGGAGGTCTGAGAGTCCATCGCCTTACATTCTTGTCTCCTGGTTTCCATGCTCTGTGTGATGCGTGTGGTCAGACTGAGAAAAGAATAAAGAAACAAATAAAGAGAAATAATGAAGCAGGAGAATTGAGCAGCCAAATGTCTCCGGTTGCCACGGCACCCATGCCTGGGTGTGCAAATGATGTGAAAAGACCCAGGAAAAGAGTCTAGAGAGGTCTTTGGATGTGGCAGTGTCGCGGTGCCCTGATCACCCCTGCAGTCGCGGAGATGTCTTAAAGTGAGAAGTGGATAAAGAGCAGGAAATGCAGGTGAAATACTGTTTCCTGGAAAAGGAAGAAAAAACACTAAAGTGTGTGTTTTTTCCTTTCTTTTTTCAAAATTTCGGGTGAAGGATGTTGCCGGGACCCTATCAACTTGGAACGAACAGATAAGCTTAGAATGAACAGCAATGCCTTCTGTCTTACCATCTTCTATCCAGCTTTGCTGGGTGTTAGCCAGAGCGCCAGGCCATGTCTTTCCTGCAAGTGTAGTACCGTGCAAAAGTCTTAAATATTCAAAGTAAATGATGTTCAAATTAACTTTATGTTGGTGTAAAGCTATGATGTTTGTCAGAGTGTTAGTTTATCCTTTACAAAACCTCTCCTAAAGTCACCCCATCCGTGTGTTTTTTGGCATTGTTAATACCTCATTGAGTTATTCAGCTACAGTAATGCTGTTGTAAGCAAACCTAATGTACTAGCGGCTGTACAAAATTATAGCACATACAATGATATACAATACACATTTGTTATCATTATCAAGTATTAACTGTGTAACTGGCTTATGTATTTACTGTACCTTTAATAATTATTTTGGAATGTATTCTTTCTACTTACAAAATAAATCTGTAGCCTAGGTGTGTGGTAGGCTGTATCATCTAGGTTTGTGTTAGTAGACAATACGATGTTCTCACAAGGACTTTATATGTGTAGGTCTGTGTCCAAACTTAACTTTCCATTACAAGGCAAATGTGGCTCCACAAGCATGGCAGCAGAAGGGAGAGTCCGGATAATAATGTTCTGATCACAGCCCGATTTTCATCTTACCAGCCTCACATTTTTCAGGTTAATGGAAAACGGAATGAAATAATAAGAGAAAACATGTGGCAGGTTGATTGAATACTCCGCTGTCCAAAAATTGAATAAACCACATTTATGTCGAGGGCAGATAAAGTGTTTGTATGAAACGAGTCATTTTGCTTACTAACCTTTCTAATGGGCGGTTGGGATGGCATTTAAGGTCAGTCTTTTGGAAGCGAAGGCATCCGCCTTGCCATTAGTCACGGACCGTGTGTTTCTCTTACCGTCTGCCAGTCTCCGAGCAGTCAGTCATGGCCATAAATGGATTCCCGTTTGTTTACGTGACACCGATCTCAATTGAAATGGCTCCCCGAAACTTTGGGCGATTCCCTTTTTTTCACCAGAGGGATTTCAATTATGAAAGTGGCCTTTATTTTTAATAACGCGGTTCTGCATTACAGTTGAAGTGCCCTGCACCTTGCAAGTGTAGCTCAGGGGAATAATAGATTACAGGATCTTGCTTCTGGTGTCTAAATCAAAGTACAGAGATTCTGAGGGAAAGTAAAATTGATATTCCCAGCTCAGCAAAGAGCGAGTCATGAGACAAATGAAATTGCTGCTACCAGGGTAACGGGGGATGCCACACAGGACTGCGGATAAAGGTAAACATTGTTAGCCAGGGCGTCCCAGTGTAGCCCTTAAGATTTGTTATGTCCTCGAATGTGCAGCAAGCTGTAAAGCCTCCGTGCCACCTGGTTGTGTGTACAATTGTCTGACCTTCATTAACCCCCCCCCCCCCCAATCCCTTTGTCGTTGCCCTGTTTATCGCGGCAGGCTTCAGTTCAGTCCCCATCCCATCCATCAGTGTAGATGAAGCATTATGTTTCAGCCTTATCCGGAGTGACACACAGACTGTTCCTTTAGCCAAGATGTCGCTTGTCGTTACTTTATCCTATTGAAACGACTGTTACATGGAAACGACTGTCACAGGCAAAAGGGACAAATTATGCAGAGGCTCTAACAGATTGTTCACGCCATGCCCCCCCCCCGGTTTGTTTGTTTTTCAGGGCTGGGTTTGAGCAAGATATTGAAGGTCTGTTGAGGGAACAGCAAGACTCCTGCCATGGTAAGGGCTGACCGTTGACTTCCTGTTTGTGGCAGCAAACGCCTCTTCCTTATACATGACCAGCCTGTTTTGCTAACATACTTCCTATACATGTACATACGCATTTTCATGACGTGTAAAATTAAGATCGGATATTGTTAATTTATGTCTCGGATTCAAAGTAATCCATCGTGCTGGTCTATGTAGTATGAAAACAGTGATGATAAACTTAACACTGAAGCCAACATGAGCCGTGAAGTACAGGCTGTCCCCAGGTTACAAACTAGTTTGGTTGCTTTACGTTGGAAAAATAATAATATAGTGCAATAATAATACTAATAATAATAACAATATACAGTAATAAAAGAAGTAACTACATACGGTACTGTACTGCGCCTCTAGCAGCAAACCTCTGAAGCTGCACAATGTTTTCACAAGCATCATTCCTTGTTACAAACTATTGTATTTAACCTGGATTATTTAATTTAATAGGCTTCATGGCAGTCCGTTCGTAAGTACGAGTTGTCCGTTGTTCTTAACCCTGGGGCTGCCTGTAATTGCTCAGGCTCAGGCTTCCTTCCTTCTGTTTTCTGTAGATGTCCAGGCCACCACGCGACAGCAGAACACTGCCGCTGATTCAGCTTATGGTCAGTTTGTCAATCTTCTTCGTACTTCTCTTTTAATAGAATAGAATGTGTTCTGAGAAAGCAAGCAGACTACCAACTGTAATGGCGACGATATCGAGGAAATATATATTTTTTGCTGCTGTTGTCTGTTTGGGGGTTGATGTATGATGTATGGAGCTCAGATATTCCGTGTGTTTGAATCTGCTGGTTTGCCCTGTTTCACTTTCCATCATGGACCTGGTCCTGTATGTTGATGCCAAGCTCACTAGATCGGTTTCCTTTGCTGCAAAGTAACTTTTACGGGTTGTAGAAAATTTAATGCCACTCTCAGCCTTCAGCTAGAGCAACAGTCAGGAGTATGATTCTTAATGCAGGTTATCAAAAGTTCTCAGAACCCAGCTGATATTTTTCAGTCATTCATAATTCGGAAAGTTTTTCATCCCTCCTATCTGCATTGAAGGAGGGTCTTTTTCTTCCATATCCATCAATATCAAATCCCGATCAGTTCCATATTAAGCTATCCTGCTCGTTTCTAAGTTCAAAACCCACTGATGAGTAGCATGGATGTTTCGGACATCAGCGTGTCTGGGATGTCGGAGAAAACAAAGCTGCTAAAATTGTAAGAAAATGGACCCTCCCAAGGCTAAGATGGCGCTTTGTCTTTAAACAGATTTGCGTTTTTCAGTGTTCAGTGACGAGGATCCTCAAACGCTGTCATTTCCCAGAATTTTGCAGCTTCAAACTATTGTCCAAAATGTCAAAGATTTAAACATCAACTGGTGTCTGAGCTTCTTTGCTGATGACCTGAAGCCAGCACCGTGCTGTAAAACATCGTTTTATTTCATTTTCTTTCCTTGTGGTAAATAAGACGTCCCTCCTTTTCATTTGGTGTCATGCTGCGATGGATGCTGTGAGTCAGTGTGTAGCATTTGTGGTCTATTTTGCCACAATCTCATCCCGGGGATTTTAATTCAGTTTGACGCGATCCCTCGCGAAGAAAGGTGCCCAAATGAGCGAGCGCCTCGGCCCGCACTCCCACAGCGTCGCTCATGTTCTTTTTACGCCCACCCCCCACCCCCTCCACGGCAGAAATTCATCTCCGTAGGTTTCCATTTTCCCTCTTTGAGGAAATTAGCCGTTGCGTGAGAAGCCATCGACATCCATTGAGGCCATGGCAAGCGTCTTTTTTTGCTCCCTCGCTGCGAAGACATTGAAACGCGAGCCGCGGCTGGATCTTACCACCACCGCGTGGCGGCAGGTCAGCGGTCGCTCTCCCCATTATGGGAACATTCCACCAACGTGACGCCTGTACACCTGCAGTCTCTGTGCTTTCATCGCTCTCAGCCAAATTATACGAGTTAGATTGAGGAGGGGGGTACTTCAATAAATTAGATTAATAACGCTGCCCCACAGCCATTGTCCTCCGTAGCAGCTCTCGCCTCTGCTGGCACAGTGGTTTCATTTACCTGGTGCAGATGGCGCTCTGGGGCCGACGTCTCAGAGAACAGGAGCTTTTCGGCCGGTCCGTCACCCCATCAAGCAGTCCTAGATCTGTGAGGTGCTGACATATTCCAAGGACAACTGGTCCCCGGGTGCAGGACTTAAGGGACGCCCCTAACTTGATTAAACTTGGAGTGGGAGACCTTGAAAATACCAGCTTGCCACCCCAAATTTAAGAATCTTCAGGAGTTCACCAGAGTGTCCCAGTTTGTAATATGATTTCCATTAAAATCACATTGTATTATTCATATCTTAACTGTAGACTGCAAAACGTATGAAAATGATGCCATCTGTCTCTCAGCAGATTAGGGGTAGGGATCAGTGCCTGTGTCCGGAAGGTCATTGGTTCAAATCTTGTGGTTGGCAGAGAGGTCTTATCACTGTCAGGCCTTGGATGCTGGCCACTCCTGACCCCAAAACTGTCAAGCCTTGGATGTTGGTTGGTCCTGACCCCAAAACTGTCAGTTGTTGGAAGCTGGCCTGTCCTGACCCCAATATTGTCAGACCTTGGATGCTGGTTGGTCCTGACTCCAAAACTATCATGCCTTGGATGCTGGCTCTGACCCCAAATACTTGCTCTCACCTGTGCATATGTGTGTGTGTGTGTATGTTTCTCATTGAGAGCATTATAGAATTTATAAAAACTACCTGTTCTCTATGGACATGAATAAAGTACCTCTACTTTAATTTTTTTGAATCAACACATTAATTTGGTCCATCAGTAAGTATTGCTCAAACTAAAATGTATATCACTACTATCATGCTATAACTACATAACCATATTTATAACTATACCATCATTTTGCTTTCAAAGTTTGCTGGTTGTGAAACCAAGCTACAAGTCTGTAGGCGCCCAAAAACTTTTTTTATGGTGTATTTATTTTTATTATACTTAGGAAAGTGCCTTTCACCAGATCAAGCTTAACTTAGGAGAAGCTTACATAATCCAACTGCAGTATCAGCCCCCACAAGACAGGCTGAACAGCCCAATAATTATTTTTAATTATAAGAAAGCAGAGGCTCGTTTAATAGCTGCTTTAAGCCATTGAAAACATTCCCCAGATAGAGAACCACTAACTCTTCAGTTGTAAGAGCACCTGCAGAACTTTGCAACTTACAATAATTGATTTACTCTTCTTTATTATGTTTTGCTGTTGTTTAAAATGGAGCGGTTTCCCTAAGGGTATGTTAGACGCAATAATTTCAATGTTGATTTTTTTTCCCACGGAAAACCACGATAGTTTGTGCTATAAATTGAACTGAGCTGGTCTGATCAGTGACCGTGGAGATACTGGTTCAGGCCATATTTACATCAATTCCACTGCTTTATGTATCTATAATGGATGTTGCTGTTTGGTCCCTCTATTGCCCCTCCCGGTAACCACAGGGAAGACCACACCCACAAGTGCCGGCACTACCAATCGTGGGGCGGCTTTTCCAAAGGTGACAGTTGACCCACAGAGAGGTACTGGTCCAGATGACCGCCCTCCTGTGGGGGAGCAGGGGTCACCTGACTTGGAAGCAATCAGTGTGGAGAAGAAGGGTAAGGTGGTGGGGAGCGAGGGCGGGGCCCCCTTTCGCTGTCTTGTGTTGGGTTTAACCCTGCGCTCTACTGGATCGCACTGTGGGCCTCATGGCTTTCCTGCGGGCTGATGCAAAGGCTTGTGCTAATGCTGTTTGTCCATAAGGCTGATAACATAGCTCGCACCCATTCTTTCCCCCTATTGGCAGTTATTTTCCAGTAATAGATTCTATCTATTGGTTTTGTGACCTGTACCAGTATATATATACTGTGCAAAAGTGATAGGTAAAGCAAATGTTTAAAGCTATTTATCTGGGTCGTAAGTGAATATTTGTGCAGAAAAAAACAGGATTTGACATTGGAATATGTGCAAATTAACAATAACACAAACAAATCTAACAAAAATGTCTTCTGTTCTCCAAAAGTTACTAGTATCATATTGGATGGATGGAAAAACAACAATTCAGTTCCCAGACCTCTCCTCAGGGGCACCGCAGCCATTCGTGTATTCATTAAATTTGACCACCAGTTCAATTAATTAATTAACTTAATTAGTTAAATAACTCAATGAGGTATTGATTAGCCATAATGTTAGTGGTGGAGTCAAAAAATACATTTGTATATTGATATTGGGGTGACTTTAGGAGGGGTTCTGGAATGGCTAAGCTGACGCACTTTGGCAAACATAATATCATAGTTTTACATCAACATGAAGATCATTTAAACATTTAAACTTTTTTTGACTTCGGCACAGTACTGTATATACTTGTATGGTCTGTCTACATAGAGCTGGGGGGGATTCTGAACATACATATAGAGTAAGGACTTTTACAGTGGGGCAGTGATACTTTCCAGGCGTGAAGGGCAACTCAGCAGCATGATAAAATGCTCTTACACGTGTTTACAGCAGAACGCCGGCGTCCTTTTCACAGCCGCCAGCCTCCATGCTCTGACAGCAGCCTCTGCATGACCCGGTCCTGACTTATCTTTTACTGCACAGTGCGCAGCCTCCGAGTGCCGGCGTGCCCGCTGAGTAGGCAGGAGCTCTGCTAAACAGATCCATGACAGTCACGCAGCGCCGGGGATGTTACAGGCCAGAAAGGAACACGATGAACCTTTCCGTCTCGAAATGGGGAAAACAGAGCAAGCAGTAAACAAGCAGCAGTTCAGATGGTAGCTTACCGTATGTGGGTTTGTCGTGCTGTTTACCGCAGCTTTAATCATTATTATGAAAATGGGGCAGTGGGCAGGCGTTCACGGCAGCCACGTTCAAATTCAGATTCAGAATACTTTATTGATCCCTGAGGAAATTATGTGGATACAGTTGCTCCCGGACAGTAAGAAAATAATTAACAAGTTAAATACCAATAACAAATAATACAAATATTACAATAATTAATTACAATAGTTACCGTGAATCTCACTGGGCTCCCAGGACGATACGCTGTCATGCTGACAAAAGCCAAACTGGAGCAGAGTTAACTTACTGCGCCGTATAATAGGGTTCTACATGAATATGTGACTGACAAAATTCAGGATTACGTGCCAGCCAGAACGATCCATAACAGTACCATACAGAAAGGTTCTTATTGTACATGTAGAGAAGTTCACAGCGTAACGTGCTTGGACCGTACTACTCGCTGCTGGTTTTGAGGATGGATTTTTTCCCCACTTCTAATAAATGATAAACATAGTGTTACCCTTAAGTGAAATGTTAAAAGGCTTAGTTGCACATTTGCACATTGCATATATTTCGCTGTTATGTATACGGTATATAATCACTGCATATTTTTATATATATATTTGATAAACAGTCATTTTCAGGTTGTTCTTCCAGCTTTAGTCACTAGTATTGTCCAGTCACTCACTATGGTCTTTGGATACTTGTGTGATTGAATCACAGCACCTCATTGGTGCATTACACTCACAGAGCACCAATCCATAAGTAGAGTTCTCCTGAGACTTCGCCTCCCCTCTGCTCTCTGTTCCCTGTGGGTGTGGCTTTGTGTGTGAGGGTGGCTCCCATATATTCTGCCACACCTTGCGTTAGGCTTGGCCGGCATCTATTTTTTTTCCACATCGTCATACCTTCTAGACCTGGTATACGGTATATGAGAGTATATTAAAAAAAAAAAAAAAACATATAAATACATAAATCATGTAGGCTACTCCCAAATCAGACAGAGCCTGAACGGGCTCGTCAGTGTGGAAGTGTGGCGCTATGGTAAATAGGAGACCGCTCATAGAAAGAGGAGTGTCTTTTTTATGGTATTAAACATGATGGCTTTGGGATTTCTAAATACCGGGGTATACCATAATACCGTCATACCGCCCAAGCCTGTTTTGCGTTTCCCTGCTATATCTCTGCCTACATATCAGCTCTTAAACCCAGCTGCCCTCCTGTCGCTTTGCCACTGCTTCTCCAGGGCTAAAACTGAAACTAATCACACTGCATCACACAAACAAAGGCTGTGCAAGTACTTTACTTTCTTGCGCACTTAGTAGTCTGCTGCTGGAGAAGAGGAGACTTTGTAGATAGTATTGTTTGCCTCTGAAGAAGGCTTGGGTGCACAGTGATTTCAGTATCGCTCCCTGGCTTTTCTGAAATGAACCCCAAATCTGTGGTTCTCTCATAAGCTGCTCAATTGCCACGGATACGCTGTGGGAAAATAAATGGGGAGCGATTAGGTGTGTGTGCCAGTAATCATTGTATTATTCATTATTTTTATAGGTATGGTATAGTTTCCCTGCTTGGAGTTTTTTTCTGCACAAAAAGGGTGATTTTTTTTCCCCCAAGCAAAGTGAACTCATTCTCACACTTTTATTTAAACATTTCCTGGATCCAGCCCACATGTCATAGGTTTCAACGTACTAAGAGGACCTTACAATTTCGTTATTTTAGTCACAGTGGGAAATTAATCAGAGTTTAGCTTGCCTGTGTTGCCTACAGCCTCTATTTCAGAGAAGTGCAGCGAAATGTAGTACAAGTTATTAAAACTATGTGATTTTCTCAAAACGGAGACATGGGAGGTAATGAGGCGGTTTAGAAGGACTCTGGGAGAAGGCCTGACCGACGCACAAATCCCACAAATCAGCGTGTTGGGGGAGACGTTGGCTTCGAATAGGGATTAGGGCTGGAAATTTTCTGTACATTGGCAGAACTTCCTGTCATGTGACCTCCTCAGACTGATCATTTCATCTCCGTCTCTCTGTACTCGAAAACCATGCACGAGAATGCCGTGTCACTCATCTCCTTCCATGCCTTGTTAATTCCTTCTAATTTATGAACTGTTATAGCCCTTGATCACTGTGTCAAGTAGAGATTATAGGTCTTACTGTGTCTCCGGTACATTCCTCAACCTGCAGTTAATTCTGGGTGCAAAGTTTGGCCGTCACTCTGGCCACATTAGTGAGTTATTTTTTTTTTTTCCCCCACACTCATTTAATTCTTCAGCTGAAATCTCTGGAACAGATGTACAATATCTGTGCCTTCAAGCCACAATGAATCTTTCCCAAACTCTGACATGCTGTGAGTCATTGGACATCTTTTGTTTGCACACGTGTTTTGCTGCCTTGTTTTGTTTGTGTTGTTCGGTTCTGTTTTTGTGTTTTGTTTCGCTAAGCCCTCCCCTCTGGCTATAGAAGGGAGACAATGTGCAGAGAGCTCTCGGCTTTGTCTTCTTGTACAGCCTGTTCCCAATTAGCCAGACAATGCACTAACGTGGCTTTCGGCTCCATCCACCAAAGCCATGGAGCAATGTTTTTTTTACATGGAAAAATCTTTAGCAGGTTTAATCTCTCGGTTTTGCCCCGAGACGGGAGCTAGGACAGCCTGACAGCCTGCCTTCTACTGCATGTCTCCCCCCCCATCTGTTCCTCACATGAACCCTGTCCCTCCCCCTGTAATCTCACCTGCCTGTATGTATTTTGACGGTCCTGTGTATGTCATCAGAATGCATGTCCCCATCACTTCGGCATTTCGGCGGAATAAATCAGCAGGTTACTAGATGTTAAAATCCACCTTTGGAGAAATACAGCTCTGGAAAAAATTAACAGACCACAGCAAAATGTTCAGTTTCACTCATTTCTCAATTTATGAGGATGCGCCTGTGTAAAAAGTACAGTTTTTTTTTTTTTTTTTTTTTGGCTTGCAAACTCTAGCCTGGCTCTTCCCTGCTTCATTATTAAGGGGCTTCTTCCTTGCATTATGAGTCTTCTGTCCTGCTTCTAGGAGCCTGATACGAACTGTCCTAGCAGTGCACTTCACACCACTTAATGTTTCCCATTCTTTTTTAAGGTCACTTGAGGTCATTCTCCGATTTATGAGGCACTGCAAGATAAGTTAACGGTCACCTCTGGCATTAGAAAGTTGCTTCCGCCCTCTACCTGGCTGGTTTTTGGTCATTTCCAGTGTCTCCTGCTTCTACCTGTTGTTGTGTACTGCTGTCTTAGAAACTTTAAGCCTGGAAGCAGCCTCCCTTGCAATGTAGCCTTCTGCCAGCAGAACCAGGATTAAACTAGGATTTAAAAATGCAATTTTTTTTTAAATATAGAGTGGTCTGTATCTTTTTCCCTGAGCTACATACTGTCAAAAAACAGCATTTTTAAGTCTGGTAACCATTACCCCTTTTGCATTAAACATCAAATTTGTAAACATGCATATGTCCATTTCACAGTATTCATAATTTGTAGTGTATAATCATAAATTGGGAAAACGATTTCACTTCTCATGCATATTTTATATATTTTACCCTGTTTATGTAGAAACATATTCATTGTGACGTACAAAGTTAGCCTGTAAAAGAGAGATTTCATTATAAAAGTACCACTAAATTTATCAATAATGACCTTATCTGTAAACACAAAAATATATGGCAAGTAGCCAGCATGAATTCTGTATTTGATTTTAGTGATGAATTATATGACTACTTTATAATATATTAATAAATTGAATCTTTAGTCAGTTTCTCATATTATACTCAATGAAGTGTCATGACATCATATTATTTATATTAGAATTATTTTGACAGATATTGATAACTTTCCGGCCTGGGTTATACATAACGCGTAAGGTTGCATTTATCGACATCCGAGGTGTTCTGTAGTATGTTTGGTTTGTATTATCTCTGCTCGTTCATTGATCGGAGAGTAGGATACGACTTGTGTTTATTTCACTTCTGACTTGATTAGAAAGTTGTTTTGGGAGAGCTCAGCTCCATTAGCATTATGTGTCGGCACATTATCCATTTAATGTGCTGAACTGCTCATTTGAAGCTCCACCCAGAATCCCACATGTTCCCATTTGTAAAGAATGTGATACATTAGTAATTGTCGACCCGACCATCAATAGACGTAGGAATTGTTGCTAAGAGACTGAGCAGGTTGCTGTAAGAATGATTCTAATGTCGTGTTGATTGATCATCAGTGAACGGCCATAATGTTACACCATCCAGTCTTCCAGAACAACAGCTAGCCAAGTCAGGGTTTCATGCCTGACCGCAATGTGGATATAAGAGCACTGATGATGACCTCACAATTCAATGACACCCTGATTCTTTATTTATTGCCCAAATCCTCTGGGGGGTTATGAGACCGAGACATTCTCACAAAGTGTGGTGAATCTTTGGTTTTCGTTATTGCTGGGAAATCTTCAGGCTTCTCCACACAGCAGATTCTTAACCTGCATAAAGCTGGTGCTTACAGCCACTTTCCAGTGCACACACGAAACGTCCTTGATTTAAAAAACTGTACAGTGCAGCTTTATAATTTAGCCATATTGCCCCCTTGATATTTTAATGATCTTGCAGTGCTGTAAATTGAAGGTGAGGTAATGAGTTTCCATGAGCCTCGTGTTGTGCAGAGCATGCAGTGTTCGTTGTTGCTGTCAGAGGGGTGGTGTTATTTGGCATTTGTGCAAAATCCGTCACATTGTCCCCTCCTAGCCTCCCAAGGCTCCCAAGCTCTGCTATGTTTCCCCTCCCTCGGGGCTCTGACAAACCGTGAGGAATGTATGAGGGCAGCTGGAAAACTAACATGCCAACATGCTAGTTGTCATCTCTGGGCCTTTTGCATTTCAAACTCTGTGCCTTAGATGCTCTCTGTGAAGCTAAAAACCCACAATTTAGGGAAAATTTGATGCCTTTATCCGTTTTGCATAGAATGACTTTGTCAACTTTTTTAGCTCTTCAGTTAAACATGGAGAAAGATGAAGTTTTTCAGTCTATGTGGAAATGCGTTTCGGTGTTCTTGGTAATGACTTAAAACCTACGTGTGATTGTTCGGTTGGTTTGTGACATATTTGAAATGATTTCTGTGACATGTAGTTCTTAATTGATGATCAATGGGAAATAATCTAGCAATATTAACTAAGTAATTTTGTTTTCCGGGCCATTTTTCTTTTTTTTTTTTTTAACCATTTTGTGTTGCCTCGGGCTCCTGATAGCGTCTCATCATTGAGAGACTGCCCAAACACATTAGATGCTGAATCATTGCTTGGTTTTAACAAAACATGAGACCCGATGCAGTCAGAGGCTGCTGCATGCGATTCCCAGAACGGCTACTTTAACGGTGCTGCTTGCACTATCTGAAGCTTTACAGTGCCAGAAAAGATATATTTTCTGTAAAATATAGCTAGATTCTCTCTTTCTCTCCCTCCTCCTCTCTCTCCCCCTCTCTCTCTTTCTGCAGGGGTTCGGCGGTCACCAGAACCAGAAAAATCCAACCACAGTGTCCACTATACCCTTCTAATTGCATGCGTCTTGGTGGCATTTGTTCTGGGTGCGTTTCTGTCCGGCTTCCTAGTCTCCTGTTACTGCAACCACAATGTCCACAAGACCAAGCGGCTCGACAAGGACCCTGAGGCCCCCATCCCTCATGCCCTCTCCCTGCGGAGCCTGGCCCGGCTCAGCGGCCTACTGGACAACCCGAGTAAGGAAGAAAGGCTGGAGGTGTCCTCGCCCAAGCTGTACAAGTCTTTAATTCCCAATGGAAAGGAGCATCCTCCTGGCAGGGCCGGGCGGCACATGGTTGCAGGGGAGCTGAGCCATTCGCATCACCACCACAACTCGGAGCTCTCTGGCTTGCCAACCCCTGATTCGACGCCCGAACTGCCCATCAAGAGTATGAAAGCTTTCAAGAATCAGTGGGAGAAGAACCAAAACTGTAACAATGGCAAGGACGCGAAACCGCACAACGTGAGCAGCTCCCGGCCAAACTCAGTGCTCCATCAGCAGGTTTTTCCCTTCTCACATGGGTTGGCCAATGGGCAGGGCCTGGGATGCCCTCTTCACTTAGACGACCGCAAGATCCCAAACGCCGAGCGGGTAATGACCCAGCCATACACCAGCTTCACCCAGAAGGTGGTAGACGTCACATCACTGGATGAGCTCCTGAAGCACATTCACGAAGTCGGGGGCAAGAACATAACAGTTCTGACGACCTCCTTGCCACCCAATGGGAACCAGATGGCCTTCACTAACCGAGTACAGCCACATGTCCCCGAGACAGAGTCCGCCCCATACTACAGCTCGACGACGTTGCCCAGGGACAGTCTGACGCGTCGCATGGACGTCCCCCCAGATATGCCACCACATCAGTCAACCCTTGAGAGGGCGCCCCGCCATCTCATCCAGAGGCATTCCCTGAACTCGACCTCCAAGATGTCGAATGGTGGAGTGGTCCCGCGCCAACACAGCTTCAGTCACCGTGGCAACCACCAGCCAACTCCGTTGCTGGCCCGGATGCATTCCACCGGCAGCGCCTCCGAGGTCCACCATCCCATTATCCCCAGCACCTACCTGACACGCCAGCACAGCTACAGCGAGCACCCCGAGGTGCACCGGAGCGTGATCGTCCGCCGAAGCTCCTCGCTCAAGCCGGACGTGCCCCCTAAACCCCTCTTCATCCCAGCCACCTCCCCAGTCAATCTGCAGGGCAAATTCAACTACTGATGGGGGAGACGCAATCAGGAAGAGGACATTCTTTCCCTAAAAGCCCCCCAAAAACTGAAGATGAGGTGAAAAGGGAGAAAATGGGCTTTTTATCTTGTCAAACCTGCATCAAACTCGTTTTGCTACACATCCAATGAATGTCTTTGTACCATATTGGTATTTCCTTATAAAACGCAACTTGCTTATAGAAATGTGATGGACTAGGAGAATGTTTACCAGAGGCTGCCGTGATTAGAGTAGATCTGTCTCCCGTTGATGTTCCGCAGTGCATTCGATACTGGTGAAAACGTGAGCGTCAAAAACAATACGACTCAGAGCCTATGGTCACATAAACACAGTGTGAAACTGACGGCCAAATACTTCAGTGTTCCCCTGATGTGAGTTTCTACACCTGACTGATTCTCTTTATATCATGTACATATATGCATGTGTGTGTATGTGTGTGTGTTCATCTACACAGTACATGTATACGTATGCATATATAATGTTTCTCCCTGGAACATCTGGATGAACTTCAAGGCAGCTGCTCTGTTGCCTTATTATGTCAGCAAAAGCATATCATGGAAATAGCTTCAGCACTGGCATTCAGTACCTCCAGATAGGACTAACCTAAATGAGCCTGAATTATAACCTGTAATCTATGCTGTGGTACCAGGCCAAATGCATTGGAGAGTAATATCGGGTTCTTTCATTCTCCTGCCACATGTTAGCCCTCGAATGTGAGGCTGCCTGAAGTATCGCTGCGAGGGGGAGTTCAGGTTGCTATGCTACGTTAGCACCAACCACACGGAAGCCACATTGTGCTCTCCAGGTCCACAGCGAAGGGAGAAGGTTTGTCCAAAGCTGCTTCTACTCCATTGTGAATATTGCTAAAAGCTGCCCTCCCCCTTGTGATGGAAACCCAAATATTACTCAATGAACACTCAACTGAAAAATATTATCACATGGAATTCAAAGCAACGGTATATATATATATATATATATATAAAAAAAAAATGTTTCTTCTGAAAGAGGACCCTAGATAGGACTCAAATGCAGAACCTGTCTGGGGAAGGACTAGTCATTAATTTTAATGTAGTAATGACCAATGTTAAAATTAACTTTGTGGTTCTTGTTGTAAATAAATGCATAACGACTAGCCAATTTTTAATTTTATGTGTAAATGTGTGCCTTATTTAATATTTTGTGTGCTTGGGGTTTAAATAGGAGAAGATGAGACTGTATTAAAGGTTTTCTTTGTTATTAAAATGTGTCATGGTCATTGTAAATTTGTGTTTTTAACACCTACTGAAAGGACCGGGTGGCACTGAATCTGTTACTCATGATAGTCATTTTCATCGTGAGGCTTCAAGTTTTGTTTCTGTTATTATATATATATATATAATATATATATAATTTTTCGAGCTGCCATTGTACATTCATGTTGTGTGTAATGCTTGTGGGTCTTCTACTGTCAACAACTTTGGAAGATCCAAAGACACAGAGCAAAGCATGAACAACTAATACAGCTCCTTCTTGTTGATCTCTACACGTCGGCATTTCTTGGTCATAGATATAGGCATAAAGACATCTTTAGTTGTCAGGTTTCACATCATATGTAACGGTAATGTGCATAACTCAAAATGCATTTTCCCTAAGTGTGCATTTGCTCACTTCAGGATTACTGACTGAGTGACATGTCGATTCTCTCCATCACAGAGGGCCGTTTACTCGCCAGGTTCCTGGTGGTGATGGTGCTCACCATTCTGATGCCACTTCCTGGTTTAAAAAAAATCTGGTTAATCTGTCCCTGCGTTCGCTGGCAACAGCCAAGCAAAATGTCGTAAATAGTCAGCTGGTTACGTCAAGGTTTCCTGTCTGCACCTGAATCCGTCTCTGATTTGCAGCCATATTGTTGGATTCTGAGCCGTTTTTTTTTCCTTCCATTGACCCTCAAACCCAGGATGCAAATGATGAGACTTGCAGTACTAATGCAGCACTTTCTTTACATAAACCTGCGTTTCAAGATGATAAACTCCTGTTTATGCTAAAGATGAATAACATGAGTGCACAATGGAACCAGTCTGGGCAGAAAAATGTATGGTGTCATCAAGTTCAGTGTAATTATCCGAGGAGATTATATGTGAAAGGGAACGGTCTGTCTGCTGTAAGTAATTTTGCTTTGGAAATTCTTATAATTGCACAGTGTAAATAAAGCCCCAAGTCTGTTTTTCACTGTTTTGACTTTCTTTTTTTCCTTCTTGCAGTATGCCTCTGGAGACCTTTTAAACTGACCTTTTAAATACTGTATGTCTCTGACAAATAATTTAATAAAACGTTTGCGTCCTTCCCCAATATTCATCATACAAACGTCTTTCCCTGGAGTCTCCGTTTTGCTGTTTTCGTTCCTGCTATCCATAAATCCCGCACTCACAGTCGTGCTGGATCCTTCAGCTCCAGCTATTCTGGCCACGGAGGAGCTGTAACATGTCTGCGGTTCAAAGACTCACTCCAGCCATCATCCCCGCGGAGATGCTGCAGACTGCTGGAAACGCACAGTTCTGAAACCCTAAAATCTCTTGTACCAGAGTAGTGAGGATGCCTATTTTCTGGATTTCCTTAAATACTGTGGAAAGATCTGCAAAAATCAAAGCTTGAGATAGTTCTTGTCCCCTGCTCTTGTGGAGTTTGCATGTCCTCTTGGTTGGTTTCCTCCCATGGTCAAACATACTGGTGAGTGAATTGCCCTGTGTAAATTGTAACTAGTGTGAATGTGTGCCACTCTACCCTGGGTACCCTCTGCCTAAGTTCTCCCAATCTAGATTTTATGGTCCAAAAACTGGTACAAACTGGTAAAAATTACTTTCTTTTGAAAAGTTTTTGTCGTTTTTTGTTACATTACTCCGTATCCAGCTTTTTGCACCATTTATTTGCACATATCATTGACTGCATATTTGATCCGCGTCCGTAATCATCCTCCGTTTCCACGAACAGGTTGATCATGACTGCCGGCTTTGGAACCAGCGCCACTTGCAGAAATCTGCTTAATGTACAATCTCATAGATGGTGCGTGGGAGGAAAAGACGGAAATCCAGCGCTCTGCTCACACTTCAGAATTTTGGTTTCCCACAGGATTCCACATCCACAGCAGTACCAACCTCGCATTTTAAGTAGACTTGAGTTTGCAAAGTAACATAACCAACTGGTCATAATAAAGGATGCAGTTTTGGGTTTGGAAAAAATTGCTAACTGCCTGCACCTCTGTTGATGCATCCTGTGTCCAACAACTCAGTTTTATAAGTTGTGAACGCATAGACCTTTGGGGGCAGAACTGGAAAAACGATCTCCATCAACAAGCTCAGTTTATCGTCTGTCTCTGTTTTCTTAGGAATTCCTGCCACGTGTCAGGATAGTACAGCAAAGAATTAATAACAGGGCATAAGATATCGCAGTTCTAAAGGATACTTTTTATTAAATGTTGCTGCTCCAGTTCCAAGTAGGAATTCAGGTACAGTGCTCTTGAATTTGTAAGCTGTTTTCGTCAGCTTGTGTACAGCCAGGGGAATAGTCTATGTAGGATTCTCTGTTTTGCTGCTTGAGTTGCTCCTCTCTCCATTGCTCCGAAAAGTCGTCGCAATTACCCCACGGATGCAGAAACAAGATTTAGTGCCGCAAAGCAGATTGTGATTTTTGCTCATTTTAAAGTATAAATATATGCTGTGTGACTTCAAATGGACACCCATGCCGGGTTATTAGATGCAGACCTCTGATTCGAAAAGAAAGTTCCTCTCCGTCAAACGCAGAGCGGTCTGGGAAAGACAGGTGAAAATTGAAGTCAATAGAAATTCTGGAGATCAAAGTGAACTGAATTGCACAGCACATGGGTTTCCCCACCCAGTCACACGTGCCCGCAGACTGCAGGATTATATTCTTTGCTGGACAGCAGCAGTTGGTTAAAAGCGCTGTCCAGAGAAGCTGCTCGCCCCGTGAGTGACGGTAGCCTGTGATGGCGTGCTGCGCACTTTAAGGGAGGCGTCGCTATTTATGGATTGGCGCTAGCCAATTTCAAATGAGAATCCATCTGGTGTGTTTAAGATTACTTTTATTCATGCAAATGGACTTCAGAAGCCTTTACTGCGAATAAGGAATGTAAATGATTTCTGCATTCAAACACACGTTAATTTCACCCCATTTTTGGATACCTAAGGCCTTTTTGTGTCCTGAGAGCCGAAATGCATTTCTGCTCATAGTCATCAAATTTGAAGTGGCAGTGTGGGAAAGTGCAAAACAGGAGTGATCGGAGGCCTTTTGTTTCCATGTGGATACCTTTGAAGTCTCTTGGAAATGTCTGGGACTGACTGCAATAAAAAGACATTTAATTATCATTTATACATATACATGCCTAGTCCAAATGTTGTTTTTTTTTTTTTCTCCGGACAAATCCTAAGAAAAATGTCTTCATGCAGCTATTTTTTGCCGTTATGCTATATTTATTTCGAAATTTAAGCAGTAATAATTGATAGCTTTGAACAGAACAGATGCTTTTGCGTTTTTTTTCCTTGTTACACAATCTGACTGAAGAACCGTTTCCCTGAATTAAATTAAATGCAGACAGCACCTGGCCACATGCTGTCGCTGTCACAGACATGAGCAGCCCCTGGAGTGTACCCAGTACTATTTTCCTACACTTGTCGGGGTACTTAAGGCCCATCCAACCGAATTTCGTACGTGTTACACAAAGTACAACTTGATTGGCCACCATTTCCTAAGGAGAAATCAATGCCTATAAGTCTGAAGTAGGCACACTATGTCCCCTGGTTGGTGTGCAAGTATGGCTTGCTGAAGGAGAAGCAGGCCACAGAGCAGAATTCATTCAGGGGCTTTTTAAAAAAAATAAAAAATGCATAACCAGCATCCCTCTCCATGATTACGCGAAACACATGATTTTCCAAGAAGACTGAAGAAAAGACGAAAATTGACCTTGTGTATCTACCTGCCTGAAAACTGTTGTTTTATCAGAGACAAATCTGAGAAGCTAATATATGATATTGTGTTCACACAAGAAAATATAGGCCTGGTCATTCAAATTTCAAGAGTCATAATGTAGAAAAAACTTGTCCTATTTATAAGTACTGGAAAGAGGGACTGCGCTGGATTCTGTCCTTATAATGCTGTTTAATTGACATTGTTTGGAAATCACCCAGGCCACCCTCAGCTTGCCTATTTTTGTCTCTCCGATCTTGTCCTCGTACGCCCTCTTTCCCACCCATCTGATGTTGTCAATCACCCTTGGCATCTTTTTTTTCCCAGAGTCTCTCTTGACTTTTTGTTGAGAATGTGGGTCCATCAATGTTGCCCCCCCCCCATTGCACCCCCATGGCCTTTTAGAGAGGCTTCTGTTTACCGTTGGTTAGTGAGTATCGCTATGTGCTGGAATAGACATGTTCCTGTGATGGTGGTATGTATCCAGAGGCTTGAGACGAGCCTCCCCTACGTTTCCATGCCCCCCCACATGAACGTCGCTAAGGAGAATCTGTGCCGCAGACGAGACTAGCAGGTGACCGCGCGATAATGTGTGATTCCTGCTGAAATCAAAAACAGCCCACTAATACCTCTGTTCTCCCTCCACCTGCCGCGAGTGCACGCTCACAGGCACTAGTGTTTCTGTTTATGATGAGACAGGAGCGGAGTCAGCCTGGGTGAGACACCAGCCACTCTATTCCCGTGGCTGTCCGTGCACGCTACTCCACTTGTCTTCCCTTCGCAACCGGAGATAGAAATTACTGATGCGTCGCTGGCCGATTATGTCCAACATCTGAGAGCTCTTCAGTGAAACATAATTAGTACCTAAGGGCTTCTGCCCCTAGGGCTCCCTGGCCAATCCATACCTTTTTACACTGCATCCCACGTCCGTCACGGGCATGAAAAGCCAAATTCAGAGAGGCCGCACCTTTAAGCAGGTGACACCTTGTTACGATGCATTATGTAATAATGCCGCATTATGTAATAACTTGACAGAATGTTACAAATTTATAGATGACATTATAATTTTATATTGCAACATTACTGTATTACTGTCATCATCCTCGTTACCGTCATTCAATTTCTTACATTCTGTCGTGTTATTACATAATGCATTGTTACCCACCTATAGCTGAGAAAATAATGTAGCATTTTCATAGCTAGCAGACCCCAAAACCTTGTGATCCCAGCTTCCACTTCTATTACGATGATAATACCAGAAAGTTGCCAGCGCCAACAATCAGCAACAAGCCCAGAAGTAACTTTTAATAAGCTTCCGACTTGCCACTAGGAACCTGAAAGGAGGACTGTCTGGCTTCAAAGGATGTTGTTTAGCGTGTTCTGTATGGATTCCTGAAGGCATACAGTACATTGCAGTGGGTTTGCACTTTTATAATGGAGAAAGTCAATATAGGATGCTGGGGAACTGAGTTGTATAATTCATCTTAACTTATTCAATCGGTAATATAGGCATAAATGTCCAAATGGCAATTTTGTGGGATCATTTCCCTAAAAACAAACGAACTCATTACCAATTTTATGTCGGTCAGACTGTGTTGTCATTTAAAAACCTTTTCTAAAGTCACCTCAGAATTTGCAGTAACCATCTAATATGCCACTAGCCTGTCATGTTTAGCTAATCAATACCTCACTGAGTTATTTAACTAATTAAGCTAATTAATGAATTGAGCAGGTAGTCAATTGTAAGGAATACATGGACTGGCTGCCGTGCCTCTGAGGAGAGGTTTGGGAACCAAGTCGGTCTTCATCTAGCCATCCAGCAAGATATCAGTAACTTTTTGGAGAACAGAAGATATTTTTGTTCGTTTTTTATTGTATCACTGTTTATTTACATATGTTGATGTATGCAAATGGTATAAGATAGGGAAGCATATACTACCCAAATGAACAGATGCAGCACTTAAAGGTAGTGAACTTTGGCAAATAGCAGGAGAGTGTAAACAAGGTGTGATGGTGGTTAAGGGAGATGAGTCTCTCTCCATTGAGATTCAAAATTCAAATTCTGTCATAGGTGGAGTGATGTCACAATTAAGTCCTTAACCCCAAGGATACCGGCTGACCCTGCACTCTGGTCTGCACTTGTGTGTTATTTTGGACAAGAACATCTGCTAAATGTAATCTATTTCCGGAAGGTTGGTTGTGCATCTCCCAGGAGATGCCCTGCTGTTTTACAGTTAAATAAGGTAACTGATCTGAACGTATCCACCAAAATAACCAGTTGTAAATGTGTTCATAGTTTCGGATGAAAATATCACACAAGCAACAAAATACTATCATGAAATGAATGGAGGGAACTGGAGAAGCAGCATGTTAGAGCAGTCATCTGGTTTTCCACACATTACAGGGTGATTTATACTCTTGCCTAGAATCCATTCTGTCAGTAGCCGCGTCGTGTCCTGGATGGATGGATGGATGGATGGATGGATTACACTAAAAAACTGCATTGTATTAACATAAAAAGTTTAGGCAAATTAATGTGTTTAAGTACTTAAACATATGGTGTGAAAACATTTTTTTCTGGGATAGGAAGTAATTTGTAGTTCATATGTGGTAAATATTGTAACTATTATAAGTATTACAGTTGTAACTACAAACACATACTTGGATAATGTTTAATGAACCAAACTTCATGTTCATACTTTATGAAAGGCAGTGTAATTTCTCTGTGTCACCCTTATGTTAACATGCAGTCCTGACACTCAATGATGAGCAGAAAATGTGATCAGCAACAACAGAGTTTACACAGGCAGCTTGCGTGGCTGCTTCCACCAAGCTTGCTGTGTCCTCTGCTGTGACTGCTGTCTGGATTTGAGGTCAGCGCTTTGCGGTCGGATTCATCTGCCCTTGCAACCCAGATCTATCCTGTATCAAATCCTCAGCAGAGCATTGGAGCAGATGTAGCAGCTGCTTGTGTGATGTTGCTTTCAGAAGATAACACACTGGGCATGTTGAAGGCTGTTTAAACCGGCCTGGTGCTGGGGGAGGTCCAGACTGCTGACAACTTTCCATGGGGTAGACGCTGCAGTGGGGCGGGTGTTCTGATACCAGTTGGACAGCTGCTCAGCGGGCAAGTTCTGACAGGCAACAGACGGACTGGGGCACCAGGGCCAGGAAGATAAGGACCTATAAAGATACAGAGATGCATAGACAGCTGGAAAGCCAAGTGGACAGCGACAGGTGTCTCCTTGTCTCTGGGAGAAGTCGTCAAAAGTGCTGAGTAAAGAGCTTGCATGCTCCGGTTAGTACCGGTTTGAGCTGGTTGCTAAGCCCCGCCCCTCAGAACTCGAATGTGTGGCGGGAATGTCAGGCATAGCTGACATAGCTGGCATAGCGCATAGTTTTCCTGTGAGCTTAGGCCCATACCCGGACGGGGCCTGTCACCTTGTCCCTTCAGGGGACAGATCGCTGGGGTCAAAACAGAGTGAACTGGGAAACACAACCCTCCATTACAATATTCATTTACCAAAACTATGCCACTCCATCAATGCTTATGTTTATTATAGCAAATAAACACCGGGTTATTGAAAAACAAAAGTTATCTTTTGTGCGGCTTAAGTACTATTAAATAGAACTTCTAAACCTGACATATTGCAAATAACTAATTTTAAATTGTAATGTTAATATGTAAAATATATATATATATATATATATACACACACACACACACACACACACAGTTGTGTGCAAAATAATAGCAGTCCGACATCACTCACCTGATCCATCACTGTTTTTGGTAGAAATTCATTTTCTGCCTTTTTCTACATGACAAATTATTTGCTAGTAGGTGT
>JAODLD010000144.1:15208923-15254455 GCA_026781065.1 Mormyrops boulengeri | reverse complement strand
TGCATGTCTCCCTGGGGGTTCCCGGCTCTGCCTGTCGTCCTGGGGGTTCCCGGCTCTGCCTGTCGTCCTGGGGGTTCCCGGCTCTGCCTGTCGTCCTGGGGGTTCTCGGCTCTGCATGTCTCCCTGGGGGTTCTCCTCACAGGTTTCCATGTGATTTCTCCAGGTACTTTAGGTTGTTGTTCACACAATGAATTGCTGTCTTGGTGATTGTGTGAGAGCCCTGTGATGGACTGGTATAGCGCCCCTCATTTTTTGTTTTTGGGAATGAGAAAGAAACAACTCAGAAATTTGTCTTCATTAAATCCATCCTTGAGATGGACTGGCATTCCTTCCAGAGCATGTCCCTGCCTTGTACCCTGTGTTTCTTGAGATAGGCTTCAGCTAGAGGCACTTTAATGCACGGGCTTACCCGGGCTGAAGGCCAGGAGCCTTTGCTAAAAAGGGGCCTCAACTATCCTTGTTTAATAAAATTCCCCCACAATCGCGGCCACGCCCCCCCCCCCCCTGCCGCTTTGGTAACTCAAATAGGCACACGTTAATGTGCCCCTGTGCTTCAAGCTCACTATGGATGGATGGATGTGGGGCCATCCCTGGGTGTTCTGGTGCCCTAGACGAGATTCTGCTGAGCAGCCCCCACCCTCAGAACAGCAGAAAACAAATTTTGTCCGTTCATCTATATTAAAAACATTTCAGTAACACTGGATATCTCACGCCATTTTCACAAGAAAAGCAGGGAAATATTAAAAGTAGTGTAAATAACTGCAATGTCACAGAATGCAGCTACAAGTATATCTCCTGATATTTTTTTTTTTTTTCTCATTCTCCCTCTCATGCCCCCTTATCAAATAGGATGGCCATGGATGGATGGGTCCTGCATGCATTATACGGTCTTACATTTTGTGTTTCTGTTTCAAAATACTGGTGACTGAAGCCTGAACGACATCCTGTCTTCAAACGCTGCATCTTTTTACCAGTCCCATCCAGTATCCCTTCCCAGACCCTCTAAGCTTGATAAGTAACTGTCCGATGTCACTTGGTGACATTGATGAGATGAGGGATGAGCGTACAGCCCTGCTTCCTGTAATGAGAAGTGCATTGCTTACTGTAATGTACCCCACTGCTCCATGGTTAATTATTAATCAGGGGTTTATTTTGGTATAAATATCGGAGGTCTGCCTCTGCCCAACATGACAAACGTGGCTAGATGACATACAGCTTTGGAGTGGCTGTGAAAAAGCCCCTCTCGTGTAATCGCACCAATCAATCAATCAATCAAAAAAGCTTTCTTTATGTACTTTTCTTATTCTTAAAAAAAGACTCCATTTGGTCAGTTTCACTTGTTTGTTGCATTGTTATTAAATTACACTATATGGACAAAAGTACTGGGACACCTGGCCATTACACCTACAGGAACTTTTATGATATCCATTCTAAATCCATAGACATCAACATGGAGTTGGTTCCCCTTTGCAGCTATAATAGTTGCCACTCTTCTGGGAAGGCTTTCCACAAGATTTTGGAGTGTGTCTGTAGAAATTTTTGCCCATACATCCAGAATGGCATTTCTGAGGTCAGGCACTGATGTTGGATGTGGAGGCCTGGCTGACAGTTTCCATTCTAGTTCATCCCGAAGGTGCTTGATGGAGTTCAGGTCAGGGCACTCTGTGGGCCAGTCAAGTTCTTCCACACAAAACTCACCCATCCATGTCTTTATGGACCTTGCTTTGTGTGCTGGGGTATAGTCATGCTGGAACAGAAAAGGGCCTTCCCCAAACTGTTCCCACAAAATGGGTAAGATAGAATTGACCAAAATTCCTTGGTATGCTGAAGCATTAAGAGTTCCTTTCACTGGAACTAAAGGGCCTAGCCCAACCCCTGAAAATCAGCCCCATACCATTATCCCTCCTTCACCAAACTTTACAGTTGGCACAGTGTAGTCAGTCAGGTAATGTTCTCCTAGCATCTGCCAAACCCAGATTCATCCAACGTGATTTGTCACTCCACAGAAAATGTTTCCACTGCTCAAGAGTCCAGTAGCGGCATGCTTTACACCACTCCATCCAACACTTGGCATTGCGCTTGGTGATGTGAGGTTTGGATGCAGCTGCTCGGCCATAGAAGCCCATTCCATGAAGCTGCTGGTGCACAGTTTTTGTGCTGGGGTTAATGCCAGAGGAAGTTTGGAACTCTGCAATTGAGTCAAGAGACCGTTGGTAACTTTTACACACTATGCGTCTCAGCACTCGACGACCCCACTCTGTTACTTTACATACATCGGCCGCTACATTGAGTTTGTGTTGTCCATAAATGCTTCAGCTTCGCAATAATAACACTCACAGTTGATCATGGAATATCTAGCAAGGAAGAAATTTCACAAACTGATTTATTGCAAAGGTGGCATCCTATGATAGTATCGTGCTTGAATTCACTGAGCTCTTCAAGACGACCCATTCTTTCATAAATGGTGCTTGATTTTATACGCCTGTGGCAATGGGTCTGTTGATCATCGATTAAGAGGTGTGTCTTAATACTTCTGTCCATATAGTGTATGTTGTATTTATGTCAACTAAAATATGTACAACTTGAAACCCTTGAAATCCATCCATTTATCAGCCCCTTATCCAGGTCAGGGTCACATGGACCTATAGCCAAGGCTAAGGTTCACCAAGGCAATAAACATAAGCATTTTGCATTTCCTAAATTAATTTGTTGGATTATGCTTAATCGCTGCTCTCTCACTTTTAATGAGGCATCATGGTGAGCTTTATAAATAATCCATCATCTCATTTACAGAAATAATGGGTTGAGTTACTCTTGAGTCATACTGTGTATTTTAGCAAATTAAAATGACGCTCACTTAAATCACACAGTTCTTTTTGAATTGTATCTAGGCAGACAGAAAGACCTTTGGTCATCCTTATGACGTTAGGTAACCATTACAAGCCTTGAACTGGCATATCGAATTTAGTGGATGCAATATGAATGACAGCACAGAGCTTTGGGCTTCTGCTTAAATGCTATTTATGGTTTCTTACTGCTATATCAGAATAGTATGCTACACCTTCATCCTTCCATTCACACTCAATAGGCGTTTAGGCAAAGTCTGACTCCTCAGGTTAGCACCCAAACCAGAAATGCACTGATTATGGTTTGGTTTTCAGTCTATAGCAGGGATCGATATTAAGCATTTGGGGCAATGAGAGTAATGGCATGATTTTGTAACATACTACTGCTATTATATTATATTTTACCCTCTTACACTATTACAACTTAAATTGCTTAAAGTAAGACATTTGTCCTGATAAGGATACATGAGCTTCAGCAGTAATGTAGGGTTTGCCTAACAGAATAAGGTTTGGCTTATTTTTATAATACAAAATATAGGTGTCATACAGCAGGTTAAAAATATGGACTGACACTGGCCATGTAAGACCCCTCGTTTAGAGAATGGATGTCCCAGGTCGTGACAGCGGTGTGAATGTCACATTCACTCTGTGTGCCTGTAAGTCACTGCTATGAGATATTACTTAGAGACCCAATTGTGATGGATTACAGACTGTCCGATCCCGCCTGTCACGCTGGGAGGGGGGGCATCCAGTGAGACAGGAAGGGAGAGACAGGAGGGGTTGGATGCAGTGAGCACAAAGACGACCCGTGGTCCTTGTCATCTTGGCAAAACCCTCCCCCTCCCTTGTCGACTCCCAGGTGATGCTTTCCAATCTCTGTGACAATCCTCCGTGACCACACAGCGTGACCGTTCCCTGCATGCTAGCAGGAGGGCGGCTGCCTTGATGTGCAAAGCGGCGCGGGAGCCTCCATCAGAGCGTGTGACCTCAGGTGCCACTGTGAAGGCGGCTCAGAGCTTCTCTGTATTTTAAAATTTTTAAATGTTTACATATACACACGCTGGTCATTTTCGGAACATCTGTACACTTGCTCATTTAAGCATCTAATCAGCATGTGGCAGCAGTTCAGTGCATAAATAATTAATAATTGATACTTTTATTGATCCCCATGGGGAGATTCTTTTTACGCCTCCCTCAACTTGCTCTTTGTAGAGTAAGCTGTCCATGAAGGGCAGCCACCAGGGAGCTGAGGGTTGAGGGCCTTGTTCAAGGACCTGTAGACGTGCTGAGGCTGGGTTTGAACCGGAGACCTTCTGATTACAGGCACACAGACTTAGCCTAGTTAATTTCTCGCGTGCCAGTATCATCATCAAAATCATGTATCAAAATCATGTGGAGACAGATCACTAGCTTCAGTTAATGGTCAGATCAAACATCAGAATGGGGGACATATGTGATCCCAGTGACTTTCACCCTGATATGGTTGTTGGTGGCAGACGGTGTGTTTTGAGTAGTTGAGAAACTGCTTCTCCAAAGTGACGTACAAGTGAGACAAATAGCACATTACAAAAATATGTGCTGTCGAGGAATCAACTAGACTGGTAACTAAGTGCAGCTAGGCTGAGCTTCCAATGAATGCTCTGGTACAAGTGTAATTTCCCATGAATAATCTCTGGATGTGGAAAAAAAAAGCTGTGTGTGTGTTTGGGTTGAATATACATTACATTGTGGGGACCACATGTAATGTCTCCCCACAATGTAATAAAAACTTGTTATTATGACATGGCGGGGACCATTTGTTTGGTCCCTACAATGGGGAAATTTAGTGTTATAAACATCTGTGACTGCATTCAAAAAACTAAAAATGTGAAAAGCTTTGTATTTTGTTCGGTTATTTATACTTAAGGTTAGGGCTGGGTAGGGGTTAAGGGTGTCATTTTTGGGAATACAATATGTGGGAAGGTAAACTGCACCGGGGGGGGCACCTGGAAGTGAATTTAATCAGAATGTGACAACAAGCCCAGCACAATTAGAATGGCTGGGATCCTGGTGGCCCAGTCTCTCTAATTATTCCTCAAATGCCCTTTTTCATCAGGACCCCTCGACAGCTCTGTCCCCGCTGCAGTCAGTATGTCAATCTAGCAGCGTGGGGGGGGGGCAGTTTGCTGAAGGACAGCCTCAGTGATGGCAGGGGAGTTCCTGAGCAGCACCTTACCCCCATCAGGGGCGGCCTTGCCGGTGTCCTCCTCTCTGACCCTGGAGCAGAAGGCGGCCTTCGTCTTCGTCTTCCTGCTCTTCATCTTCCTCGGCTTGCTGATCGTCCGCTGCTTCCGCATCCTGTTGGACCCCTATCGCAGCATGCCCTCTTCCACCTGGACCGACTACATGGAGAAGGACACCTTCGATTACCGCATTGCCTGAACGGACCTTTGCCTACTCCCGAAGTCCATGTATGAGATCATCCAGAAGACAGCTGAAGCTGATAAATGGATCCCTACTGGGAAGGCAAAACCCCAGCAAACTCTGACAAGCAATTGCAAGGATTCTATGTACGGAATGTAACCTTGTGTGTCAGCTGACCAAGAGTAAACACCTCAGGTCCCCATGGGAGCGCTCCATTCAGTCTGTCTCTGTTTCCAAACCCACATACATAGACCTGTCATCTTCTTCCACTAAGCTAAATTTAAATTCAATTATATCCTCAATTATATCCCTCTGCTTCTGATAACAACTTGGAGAGGTGAACCCCTCCCCTATTCTGAAGGAAGGATTTATCTCTCAAATGAGTAAATTAGCTTTTTTTTAGGGCATTAAATTAACCGATATGCAAAGTCCTATTACTTTTCTCTGTCACCAACATCAAGTAAAAATCATTTTTAACTTGGCTCATAAAAGAAAAATGGAAGTTTTGTAATACCGTGGAGATCTGAAATCTCCATATTTCTGTGGCGTATGATCATTTGAAACACTACATCCCATAGGGCGAAGTCCACGTGTGAGTCTGATATTGCCTATTTTATCTAGGTTGACCTGACATAATCTTTTTGAATATGTATATACTCATGTATAAGTCAATCCATGATATGACCTTTTCTGCGCTGAATGTTTTCTAGCTAAAGTTCAAGGAGACAGCAATGGACAGAAGCTCTGATCCCCTTGAGAAACAGCATAGCACAGCAAGCGTAAACAGGCGAGAGAGCAGAATATCGAGCGGCCTTAACCCTATAACAAACACGACCGAGGTAAACATCTGGGAACTATTTGCAAGTCTAAATGTTTACATGTTTATATATAACCGTGCTTTATGCAGGATTCTTATGTGTTATTGAAAGCACCTTTCTTCCTCGGTATATGTCTGACACTTTCAGTGTTTTGCTTCAAACTCACAACAGGAATCGATAGTCAAAGTCAAGCCTCTGGTATAGTTTTGGTAATGCAGGTATCATTATTGTATGGGTGGTATCAATGACCATTGTTAGGGATGGCAGATATTTTTGAATGCAATGTAAAGAATGTATTTTGTCTAGTCAACGTTTTGTTGAAATTTATCTTACCGTGTTTGGGGGTGAGAGATCTTTCAGCTTTGGGTCACCCAAAACTAGACCTACTGTAATAAAGCTACTTCTGCATTTTTCCATTAAAATGCAGTTTTTACTTGAAGTTCTATGTATCCTTCTCAGTACTACCTAAGTAGTATGTTTGAATAAGCTTTTTTAGAATTTATTGGAAATTAAATTCTAAAATGATGTTGGACTTTATTCTTCCCCACTACATAGAATTAGTTTATTAAGAATTATTCTGGTACAGTCAGGGTAACTAGTAATTGAAGTCCCACTCTAAATGCTATTAGTCTAAGTATATTTATTGCATATTTATACTAGTTCTAGACCAGTTGTGGAAAGATAAAGATGTGGAATAGTAAAGATATGAGTTTTACACCCCTATCCATTGGCTGATCATGGTTTGGTCTCCTTCACCTTGAGGTATGCCTTAGAATGTAGCCTGTTTACAGTCCGTAATAACTGAAAGATATGTAGCCAAGTTCTAACCAAGACCAACAGATAGAAGGGGTTCCAATCCATCTAACTAGTGTCACTGGGGTTTTAGTGTATAAATCCATTATGTTATTGGTGTGCACTTTGACATAAGCTTTCCTCTATGTCACACGGTGGCGATTAATGTGCAGGATCAGCTATTGCTTGCATTTCATGCACAGTGCATTTGCACATTGGTGCGACACGGTGTCCTTGCAGCATGCTAGTGACAACAAGAAAGCACCTGAATGTTTTTTGAAGTCAACAGGTAATGATTGTTAGAATTTAGAGTTTACTAAGGCTCAGCCTACTTTTGGCCATGTATTATATTTTCCAGTGTTTCATGCATTTTATAATAAAAATAATAAATGTTCTTGAATTACTTTTTTGTGGATTGCTCTTTGTCACAGTGCAAGAGTTTGGCATATTGGGCAAAAAGGAAGATTAAAAAGTTGTGTCTCTCTTGTCATGATCAGCTACCTGTATCTGCACAGCATTTACCTTGTTATAGATCCGTGAGACAGTAAGTGGTGTAGCAGGTTTAGAACAATTATACCCCAGTATTCAAGACAATGCCTAAATGAGTAAACATTGATATGCATATTGGTATTCAAGTGAAGACATCCAGGGATAACGAGTGCCGTCTGAGCGCAGCTGAAATGCATCAGTGAAGTACCTGAAATTCATGTGCGTATGAATTTCCAGTAACAAATCATTACAGTAAATGTTATTTATTAATGTCTTTTTATAAATTATTGCTTATTTTTGCATAAATCCAAGTGGTAAATGTTGCTACTACTATGAAATGTAATGTAATGTCACATTGCCACAAAAAATTGATTACATATAAATACACGTGCATATTTATTGCCTTATTAACTCAAATTCAAATTCAACTCTTCGGTAATTTGATGACTTGTGTTTAAAATGTCCTTTATTGTGCTGAAATATGTATATTTTAATGTTTGGGATATTTTGGGGAGCTCAGGTGTGGTTTCTTCAATGGACATGGAATGAATTATAAATTTCCCCATAATAAATAATGGGAGATAGCTTCCTGATATTTGAGTTCCCGCTAACTGAACCAGTTACAATCCTACAATGAGGTGTAGGTGCATATCGAACAGTCTGTTTGGTGCAGAACAATGTGGGGTTAATAGATGCACACCAGCAAAGACTTTGCATTGCAGCTGGCCAGAACTGATCCTCACCATTGATCGCAACTCAGAGTTATGATGAGGATTTAATTAAGCCTTCCAGAAAACGAATATGGCCGTCTTACGCAATTCGTTACCTTCTTTTTTAAATGATCCAAGCAAGAAAGGACATGGGAGCTGCCATTTTTCTCATTGTCATTTTGTCTTAAGGAACAAAAATCAACTCCTATATCTGTCCATATCTGTTTCTAATGACCTTCTGGTGAAGGTCTTAATATATAGTAATATCTGGGGAGATTGCACCGAAACAAAATGTTACAAGGCCTTGCTTCTTACCACAAACCTCCAAATTGCATCCAGGACTCAAAAAAAGTCAATAACTGTTTTGGATTTCATTGGTTTCTGAAAATACTAGAAAAGTAACAACATATAGAAGCCAACGGTGTAAATTTACTTGTGATTTGTTTCCCCATTATCCAGTGGATCTTAACACTGGCCATAGCGAAAACACATCATGCCACTCTACCTGTCTTGAGTGAGTCTGCATAATTATACTAAAAGGTTCTTCATTGCTTAGACAAGAGAATAATTACACTGATGCAATTACTCTATCCACAGGACTTCCATTGGCAGACGCAATAGTTGGCTGGGCAAAGTAAGGGACCCAGCAGACCATTACATCCTGATGCAATTACATAATAGTGGAGCTCATGTGTGAATCATGATATACTGTTTCACAAATTCACCAAGAAGAGGGCAGAGAAATTAGCCGAGCTCTAGTGTCTTAAGGTGAAACAGTATGCCTCTACAAAATGGGACACTGCTACTTTAAGTCGATTGCAGGATAGCATTGCGACTTGTTCCAATAGCATGGAGCGTTTTTTGGGGGGGGAGGGGAGTTATACCCCAAAAGGCTAAGAGCTACACATAAAGAGGATGGACCAGGTGTTATAGTTACAAACACCGACTTCACATTCTGTCATCACTGCAAATAAACCCAGAGACGATGTCAAAAAACTGATCGCTTCTGATAAGACTTTGACCATGCCATATTTGTGGGAACACAGACGGTAGTGTCTTTGTACGGACGCAATACAGCCTATATGATCACATGCACATTAGCCATTTTCTCTCTTCAACCTGAAAATAGAACTGCACAATTTTGCAAAAAATATGGTGAGGCAGTCTGATGGAGAAAACGTCTGAAAGCTTTTCACGGTGCACTGCTTTCGGCTTCAGACTTATCTGTCTTGACTGCATGTGATTAAGGTCGCACGTCCGAGATAAGAACATAGCAGAAGAAAGGAACAACTGAAGGCGTATTTAGCGAAGGAACAGATCAAAGGGCAAAGCATGAAAAGAAGAAAAAAATCTGGAGGTTATCAGTCCCGTTCAGTTGCTCTCATTATGTACGGGCTGGAAAGCACTGCTCCCTCTCTGTGAAGGCAGAGATGGCTTGCTGCTGTATGCTTGCAGTGGCCCATCTCCTAAATGACAAACTGTTATATATATCTCCATCTGCCCCTACTCACCCGGGCTGGGCAATCATGCTGTACAAGAACTACAGGGTCAGTAGCTATCCATGGTATCAGAGTAGTCAGTCAATCGTTACCCCTTCTCACGAAACAGTAATCACTATGATTAAAAAAAAAGACAGGCTCGTGAATAATTGGCAGACTGGGTCACTTTTCTGCCCGCTGATCATTTTTACGAAAGAAGGTTTTTCAGGGTGGTTAAAACCCCCTGAGAAATTTGGTTGCAAATGGGCCCTCCGTGTTTTAGTTCTCATTAACCTCTTGTTACATTCTGTAATTATCTAGCCCCCTAAAAAAACATTAAATGTATCATGCAGTAGAATACATTCACGTGCTAAAAGCAAACAGAGGACGCTTGGGTCAAACAAAATTAGGACCAATTATATTATTCTGACATTTTTCCATTATAGTGCAGGTGTTATCTGACGTTAAATGATATTCGTCTGGTTCTAACACTGAACCATCCGGTTTTTATACCATTTAACTCCAATGCGGATAGACCATAACGAAACCAAAACCAGAGCTGATATTTTTTATCAGTATAACAATTTTTCATATTATAAAATTAAACTACATGATCGATCATTATATTAATGAGAGTCAGGATTGAAGGTAATACTGCCCCTCATTAAATTTTCAGTGGAAAAACTACTTGTACGTAATATTTGACACCATAAGTTTCACTAACTATAGTGTTTTTATACCTCCTTGAAGACCGAACCTACAATTCAGAGAGAAAATGATTAATCATTAGTCAGGTCACCTTTTAATTTTGTGGTGAAGATCTTCGTTTTCACCCTGCAGTCATATCGGCGTATTCTGTGGATTTATTAAAGGGTAGTTTTATCAAGTTACATGACTTAACACTGATAGCGCTGAGAACAGTGATAAAGCCTGACAAATCTGGTTCTCGCTTAGTACAAAAAATTCACTTTGATAAAATGCCGCACAATTACCCCTCTGTATAATAGCAATAACAATTCATTTTCTTTGTCACCATCATAGCTCTTTTCTGACAGTGATAAAACTCTGGTAATGTACATCAATGACCTTATGACTGAAGACTGAAGTCACATCCATCTCTTTGGTATCTATTAAACTGTCTGTCACTTTCAATAAGCATAAAATCTGTAAACAAGGACAAGATCTAGATTGAACCATGCTTGGATTAATTCGGATATTAGCTTAAAATGCAATTTTGGCCATTAAGTACTGATAATATTTGATAACTACTTTTGCTTTTTATCTGTAAGTTGAAAGTTTCAGAGAGAATACAGAAAGCATAGTAAGTACAACTGCTTAAAAATTAGCTATATATTTCGGAAGGAAAAACGACGTACATTGGTGAAAATGAAAAAGAAATTTGTAATTGCTTCGCTACGAGGTTGTTTCCCCCGGCAAACTAAAAACTGACAGTCATACCCCTCTGTATCTCGCAGGTGGCTTCGCACATTAATCATTCATAAATTAATTAAGGTGGAAGTCCTTGAGTTTAATGCATCGTATTTTCGTGCACGCAAATGAAAAGCTGGCTAAAGGAATGCGGACCAGATGACTCTCCACACCTCCCCTATTACCTGTCTGCCTGCTGGAGCTACGCTCGCTTGTGGTAAGACGTGACTTGAACTCAATTTCCAGCGAGATTACAGTACTCGGCCCGAAATAAACGCAGCTTCTCAAAATGCGCAGATCGATACCCATCATATGTCCTGTATAATAATGCTAGAAGGCAAATGCTAATGAACTAAACCCAGCCTCCGCCGCCTGCCTCCCTTTCGCTTAAGCGCACGTTTCCCCGCTTCTCTGCATCTTCGCCTGTCACCGACTATCATGGGCTCGAATTGAAAGCAATGGGCAGCGCTGCCGGCGTTTGATTTATTGCTCACACACTGCGATTTAATCCAAAAAAGCCAATAAAAAATTAATTGGCCTCTACACATAACCGAAAAGTATCCAGTCAGATGCTGGCTTATCAAGTGGAAATAAGTGAAACACTATTTTTAAGCTTATTATATGTAAATTTATCATTTATCGCTTTATCACTGTGGTCAAGTTGGTGGTTGATCACAGAATGTGTGTGTGTGTGGGGGGGGAGGGGGGGATTAGGGTTATATTACTTTGTGGGGACCAAATGTCCCCCACAATGTGATTAAAAACCTGCTATTTTGACATTGTGGGGACTATTTTTCTGGTCCCCACCAAGATCTCTGAATGCAATCAAACAACTAAAAATGCCAGAAGGCTCATATTTTGTTTAGTTACTTACAGTATGGTTAAGGTTAGGACTGGGTATAGTGGTTAAGATCGTCATTTCGGTTTTGCCCATAGAAATGAATGAACGGTCCCCACAAAGATACGAGCACAGATCTGTGTTTGTGTGTGTGTATATGTGCTACTTTATGTGGTTCCTGACAAATATGCACACCAAGTATATCACATTTGCTGTAAACGCGTAAACATATTTAAATATGTAGGGTAATTTCCTCTCAGCTGTTCCTGTGGTTGGACCCTAAATAGGACTCTTGGTTTTTATGTTATTGTTTAATTAAACGTACATGTTTCTTTTCAATGCATTAGTTTCAGGAACCCATGAATTTTGAGTTGAACTGATCTTTAGAAGCTGCATCTGACACTTTGGGGAATGTGCACATTTGCATTGGTGTTATTATTCAGAATACAATTGTTTTGATGCCTTTCTCCTGTAATACCAAACCAGCCACAAACTGCATATTATTTAAGCTATTAATGGAAATGGTTGAACAGTAATGAGCTGACAAAGGTAGATAAGCCACACACTCAGCTCTTTTGTATAACTCATTAAGGATACATTTATATGCAAAGAGCCATAAAGGGAATCGAGCTTCTAACACCTTCACTGGCATTTATTTAATCGCAGTTTGAGAGGAAAAATCCTGTTATATACGGACAGTTTGGGTGGTTATTGTAGCAGAAATTGTCCCCCTGGAAGTTTTAAATAATGTAATCCATGAATGGTGAATGTTAGTCTTAAACGAACCCCAGAAATATGCAACATAGTATTTAATTCAGCTCTTGAATCAGCTGGTGAGAATTTTAATTAAAATACAGTAATCGTCAGCTACATGCCTCTAAACATAACAAAACAAATCTGTATTATTTCAGGAAAAATTGTTATTTATGTGTTAAGACTGGGGCAGCATGAATCTTCCTCAGGTAGGAGTATTGCATTATGTCTCCAGGCTTTGAGGTTACAATCCAGCCCAGCTCTTTGTGTGTGGAGTTTGTATGTTTTCATTGTGTTCTTTGGCATTCTTCTCTGATTCCCCTTTCATAACTCACAGACAAACTATTTGGATAAAACAGTATCCTGCATCATCTTTAAAGGTAAATGAATGCATGATGTAAGTATCCTGTTACGGACTGGCTTCCCATCCTGGGTGTACCCTGCGTGGTGCCATATGGTCCCGATCACTGCTGAGAATTAGGCACCTTCCATATTTTCTCTAGCATCACCAAATGTTTAGGCATCCCAGTCATTTTCAAATCTCAGTCTGTCCTTCCGCTCGTCTGTTTCTTCTGGGCGCTCTATTACTTTTTCAGAGAAAATTATTTTTTGTGGAAATCATGTTGAATTATTGCGCTTACTTCTACCCTCCAAGTCTTTATGATACACAGGATCCACTCAGAATCACTTTTTTTTTTTTAATTTAGCAGATGGTGTTCTCCAAAATGTCATACAACCAAGAAAGCAGGGTCACACAGTCCCTGGAGCCACTGAGGTCAAGGGCCTTTCTCAAGAGCCCAGTGGTGACATCACTCTGCTAATGTCGGGATCGGAACCAGTGACCTTCTGATCATTGGCACAGCATGTTAACCCGCCAAGCACCTTCTACCACAGAACGTGTGACAGACAAGCAAAGACTACTCAAATGTCTCAACTGCGTGTGCTATTTTATAGCAACTTCTGTAAATCATTTAATCAAAACAACATATTCTCCTGAAGGCATGGACGGCCACACTGTAACATGGGTCATCAGGAGCCATGCATGGGAAGACACTGGCATCTGGAGATGCAAAGGAACTGAAAGCAGCAAAAATCATCCTGACAGGTTTATTCAGATTGTGCTAAAACTGAAGAAATACAGAAAACGTTTGCCTGTCTCATTGGCACAGTGGCTAAAAATAGAAGCCAGGCAATCTAATCTTCCTTTAGGCTCTTTCCTGTGGCCCCAACAGGGACAGTCATTTGGCAAATAGACCAGCCTCCGACGAGCTAGTGAGCTAACTTCATAACCGTGGTCATTCCCTATTCCTTAGGAGTTCATTGATTCATCTACACACACATTTATTGGTCATGCTCTTGCATCTATGGGCCACCTCTGGAAATCTAGCCACAGTAGTAGCTACTATTTCATAACAAGCCACAGAATTTTAATGTTTTCCCTGTGTGTGCACTGCTTTCTTCCGAAATCCAAAGACATGCAGTTAGATGAATTGGCTTGTGTAAACTGTACCCTGTGCAGCCTGTGATTGGCTCTCTCCCAGCTCCCAGTAGGAGGACCAGGTTTGGAAACACTGATATACTGGATAAGCAGTTGGAAGATGGATGGTTCAGTGGGTAGCATTGCAGTGCCGCACCTCAAAGGCTCTGGGTTTGAGTCTAGATGTGAGTAATTGGATTTAGTACATTCTCCTGAGACACGTGTGTATTTCTACTAGTAGTCCAAAGAGAGGTCTTTACAGATTGCTTTGTCAAAAATGAACATGAACGTTGCTCGATTAGAACTTAAGTTGTAGTGATGCAGAGCTCAAATACAATTATCAGTGCTATTTGTTTTAACGATCATATAATGTAAACAATTCTAAAATCAGGCTGCAGCAAGCCGCTTGTGACCAGCTGTCCTCATTAAACCTGTTATTATTGGAGCCAAACCTCTTGATGCATGACAAAGTTGGATAAAATTACTAAAAGAGATTACAGGTTCCCCTTGCGCTGAAACTTGACTCGTACCAGTTCCGTCAACTACTCAACTGCAAATCACAACCACCCCAAAGGGGCCAGAATTACTAAGAGGAGATTAAGCTAGAAGTCATTCACTTATTCTGAAATTGTAAAAGAAAATGTAAAGCATGACGCAAAAAAATATAATGTAGTTCAGATTTTTAAGTCAATAAGAGTAAGAGAGAATTCCTTAAAGTTCCAATATTTTTCCTTTGGAAAGAAAAATCCAGTATTTAAGTATTTTGGTTGAAAGAAAAAAATATGAAAATGCATTCTGTATATTTTATTATGAAAAAAAAAAACTGTTATACAGTTAAACTATATAAAACTCCACTTTGTCTTTTTAATACTCCCAATGGTGTTCAAAGTGAAATGCAAATCAGCGTATGAGAACAGCCTGTATGAATATGTCTGGTGTTTCACTGTAGAGATAAAAAATGATTTGGTAACATGACAGAAAATAAAAAAGACAGGTTAATTCATAGATCAAGCCAAATTCATATGCCGTACAGAACCAGTCCCCCCACCAACCTTAGAAATACGTTTCAACATGCATCACACCATGTCTTGCAAAATCTGCGATGACACATTTTTCCCTCACAAAACCTTCCCTCAGAACATAATACACATAAATAAGCTTTTGCATACGTTCCACAACGCTGTAGGATGAAAATAAATGTTAAACAAATTATAGTATACATACTAAATGAACTGAGATGATTTATAAGGAGAAGTGATGTAGTGATCAGTGCAGGTGGAATGTACAGATGTGTGGCGCCATCTGCTGTTTGGCCAATACATAACATAGGTGCCAGTTATAGGAATTGCTATAACCATGTGAATGCTTTTTAATATGTTAACTGAACTTGTAGAACATATACACATACAGAAAGATACTTGAGTTGTTTTAATGTAGCACAGGGTCAGTTATCTCTTGCATTTCAATAGTATAGGCAGACATTCCACAAATTGTTTTCTGAGTGACCCACCATGTTTTTGTAACCAGGCAACCAGATTGCCAAGAATACTGCCCAAGATGCCGTGCACTGCTTGTCTCCAGCATGTGGCTTCGTGCACACAGTTAATGGTTGCCAGTGGTAACGTTCACGTTATTCCCCTCATCACTGCTTTCCCCTCCTGGCCTGTGCCAGCTGATTTGCAGTTTGAATACAGAGCTGGGTAGTGAATCAGATGTGCGCCTATAAGCCCCCCCCATCTGCCACTGGCAGACAAGGCCCCTGTCTGTAGCCGAGCATGAATAATGAATTGGCGACAATTCAAACTGAAGTGAAAAAATCAAGGATAAAATTAGAAAATATGAATTATTTAAAAGGACGCTAGCATTGTGACGACAGTAAGATCAGCAGTATAAATTAAGTATAAATTTTATATATAAAAATGCATTTTGTGATTTTTTTATTAATATAGCGAACTACTGATCTGCGTGTCAATAATGAAAATGCATAAAGCAACTACCTTTCCGCAGTAGGATCAGACCACCAGGCGTGCAGTGCACATGCAATGACCAGCAATGCCTGAGAAAGGTGAAACAGAGATACACAATGCAGAAGACTGACGGTTACCCTTTGGCTGTGAGAGTCAAGCAAATACACTGACAGGCAAAGAGTGAGGGGGATCTGACGCTATCCTGGACAGCTTAGATAATTCGGTCCATGAAATCCGGTCGGACCGAAGGCTTGAAACGAGAACGGCCTACTCAGGTAATCCTTACTCCTTAGCAGGTTACCGATGAGTCCTGTGCTGGCTCTGCTCAAACGTTCTGCCTGAAATGAGGAGATAAAGGATTTCATGTTGTTCCGCCAGAAAGAGCGCCTCTTTGTGTCTCATTCTCCTGGCAGAAGCCAAGCCTCGGAGTGTTAGGTGTTGTCATGGCCTCTTTCCTGGTTACTCACAATTTTCATGATGCTCACTTGGGCTCCGCACTGATCTTCCATGGCCTGTTTGCAAATATGCATTAAATCCCATAATATAAAAAAATTCATACAAAAGCAAAGATACGAAAAGAACCCGATGCTCCTTTATGCTGTTTATGTTGGTCTTCTTTTAAGAGTTAACCTCTGTGTCAGTGGCTGTCGTCTCCACAGTCTCTACAAGCGTCACCTCTTCCTCCCCTTCCTCCTCCTCTTCCGTGGCCTCCAGGTCCCCCGCCTTGATTATGATAGCCCCTTCCGGAAGCACGATCATCTCCTCCCCTCCCAGCCCTTCCCGCCCAAAGCCGTTGCCATTACTCTGGCTGTAAGCTATGGCCTCGAGCTGGAGACGGTACTGCTCCGCCTCCTGCTCCTTCTTGAAAAGCTGCTGACGATATTCCTGGGCCTTACGATTCGCCTCCAGAAGCTGCTTCTGCAGCAGCTCCCGGCAGTCATCTTTCACGGGATCCTGGAGAACAGAACAGGAAGGTAATTATCATGTGTTTCATTCAAGGTTGGAATCCATGCTTTATAAGCCTGGGACCCGTTTAAAACCGTAACCTGTAGCTCAGCTCCATTAAGGTTCTGCATCAGCTTTGCCAAACACACCTTGTCTTTGGGCTCTTTGCGGTTGACGGCGGACTCTAATCTGCGCTTGCGAGCCTGGGGCGGCCGGTACTCCTCGTCCGCGGCCTCTTCTGCAATCTGCCCGTCTGGCATCGCTAACACTGCTCACAGCAGCGCGGTTATAGTGCAAACAGAAGAGTGAGTGCCCTTCACTGGTAACAGCTGCCGTTAACAGAGAGGCAGGGAGATGTGAAGAGCTTACTCTGCTGTCCGCTTTGCATGGTGACGAGGAACCGCTGGCCAAGGGCGCCTGGTTGTATGTTGCCATTTTGATCTGTCACTATGGTGATAACCCTCTGGGAACCCTCTCCCACCATGTGCTGGAAGGCTGAGCTCTCCACAGTGACCTCCTCAGAGTTACCTAGGGGAGGAAGACGACATCATTACATAGCAGAGTCCACAGTCCAAAGGCGCAGATGGACACCGCTGAACGGTGGCTATTTATAATTCCGGTTAATAGTGACAATAATCACAGCGGCATTGTCTGGCAGAGACAAACATGAATTCCCAGAGATGTATCATATTTGCTTGTTCTGTCATTCTTGGCCACCATGTTCAGCTGGGCTGTTATCATACTCTGGATACATCCTGACGGTATGCAAAACAAGCGATAAATAAATGAAACGCTGGCCGAGGAGAGAGAGATGAAGTCAAATGCACAGAACAGCTCAATCTGCTTCGAGTAAAATCAAAGCTCTGTCACAAAGTCAAATTTTTCCCCATTTAATCAGCATTATTTTTTACCCATAGCTAATTAAACTTTATGTCGAATTCAATGAATTTTTTTTGTTGTATATCAAGTTTTTGTAATCAGATAAGCAATGTTGTTGTTTATCATATTTTTGTAATCAAATAAGCAATGTTGTGTTTTCCTTTTGCAACATGACCTCTGCACTTAGCCAACATTTAGACTTATTATCTTATTATCTGTTTGTTTGTTTGATTTTGGTTTTTTGCACTGATTTTCTGCTGTTCAGAACCTAAGAAAAAAATCGAATCAATTTAAGTGAATAGAAACTCAGTTAATCAGCTACAAAAAGCTGACGGTCATTTCAAGGCGTTGTTAAAGGCATAATCAAACACCTGGTTGTACTGGTGATCACAGTCATGTGATGCTTCAGTAACAGCCACTAATGTCACCAGTACATAAGTGTGACAGATTTCCCTGGAATAAACACGGAGCAGCGATTTGGCCAGTAACAGCCTCACTGGCATCGTTATGTCAGACTTAACCTTTCCGCCCTTCATGGATCTGCAGTCTGAGTACCGTGGCTGAGAAAGATTAAACTCAGCTTTGGTATCATGCTGACATGACAGTGTGTGCATTCGGGCCAATAGATATAAAAGGAAAAGCCAGCATCGCTTAGGCGTACAACTGCTAACAATTATCAGTAACATTTACTAGAAGTGTATTCCTGGGGCTCTCCCACATCTACCATCAACACCAGCTTCCATCCATCCATTTCCTGTAACCCACTTGTCCTATTCAAGACAGGGAACAATCTCTAACCAACAGGGCACCAACCCATCACAGGGCAGACTCACATGCAAACCTATAGGTGATTTGGTAACCTCAATTAACCTGTGAGGGGGGGACATGCAAACTCCACACACACTTAATCTCTCCACATGCCGTACTGCCGATCCGTGTATGGTCGTGCACATTCATTCTTGTGTACATACTACATTTGTTTGTGTAAGCAGAGGGTCACGGTTGGCAAATGTGCAGAGCAATGAAATAGCAGAGGGCAGATGTTATCTCCTTGTTCGGAACTCTCTTCTTTGTCTGGGTCATTTCTTTCCACAAAATTGTGCAATGGAATATCTCTTCGTGATCCTTCAATGATGAGCTATATATATGCAGGTACCACCACACCTCCTCACACAGCTGCTCACAGAAAGTATCCACAACTACAAGTACTCTTCTTCGACCCTTTCGTCATTGATGCCCGCTCTGTGAAAATCAGTGCTGCCACCTACTGGAAATACCTCTTCAATGATGATGAAATTTACGTCACTCGCATGGTGCGTGGGCCATAAAGGCACGCGGAAAAGTGAAGTATGAACTGGGCTTAACGTCCAGATTTCTTTTTACCTGAGACAGCTTTGGTTGAGGCAGGAACAAGATCAGACAGGCTGACCATTGCCGTGGGCGATAAGATAAACTGAGGACTCGTGGCGGCGGCCACAGAGGTGCAGGCCAAGTTCTGCTCTAGGTTTACGTTCACGTGGTTCTGCATTCCGTCCTGATTAAAAGTAAGGCACACGTTAAAAAGACAGCAGACTTCAGACTTTACTCCTGGTTACAACCTCAGCAAAGCAAACATCACTCATCTTTGTTCACTTCTGGTGAGTGCAGCTCCTTACACTTCAGGGTCAGTATACATACCGTGAAAGACAATCCCCCCAAATGTTAAATAAAGGTCCTCGGCCTTTGTGAAATTTGCCCGATGCTTAACTCTGAAATATCTCTGCCTGTGAATTCCCGAATGAGGCCCACTGACCAGATTGTGTTGTTTATCTTTTATTACCTGCAGTATGAGCATGAGTTCAGCATTGTTCCTGTCCAGGGAGATGTCGAAAGGGGTCTTGTCGAACTTGCTGAGGGCGCGGGCCTCGGCGCCATGCTTGAGCAGCAGCTGGGCGACCTTGCCGTGGCCGTGCTCAGCCGCCCAGTGCAGCGCAGTCATCTTCAGCATGTCTTTGGCGTTGACGTCCGCCCCGTTCTGTCCAGGAGACGTGCAGAGACAAAGCAGGGGGCATGGTACTACGCTGATGCTCTGAGCCCGCATGCAAAAATGCTACAAAAATTATTTTCAGAAGTTCACACAAGGTACGGAAAGCAGAATATTTATTGGACCTTTCAAAGTGTACCAAACATTTCAGGTGCCCAACATAGATCATCCTAGCACACACAAAACACATTAGAAAGCTAGTTGTATGTAACTTTCATTATTTACAGCAGATGTCCCCAATTCTGTTTCTAATGGGCTGCTTGCAAGCTTAGTAATGACAAGGCCTATAATGACCAACACATGGTACCCCTGATCTACAAGATAATGACTGGCAAGGTTCCCCCCTCCCCAACATCATGGATGATTTATTTCAAAAATCCATATAGTGAACGATGACAGAATATCCAACAAAGCCACCACAATTTCCTGTAATGTAGAGATTGGCCACAAGTTGACTGTAGACACTGTAACACATAACAAACACAAAAAAGGATGTTTTTGTGTGGTTGCTCTAAAATAAGAACAGCGTCTGGTTGGATAGTTCACAGTACCGATGAGCCATTTACAATATTCATCATTCAGTCATCTAGTGAGATAGTTAACAGCCGAATCACTTCATCTTCTGATTTTAGGACTATTTAATTGACTATAGTCTAGTTAGACAGCTATCACTGAAAAATTGGGTGATACAGACCCAATACAGAGCCTATCCAGCCTGAGAAGCCATCAGTGGAAGATGCCAGGTCAAGTGTCCAGCTGTAATGATCCAAAAGCAGTAGGTGTTGGTCTAATTTCTACGTGGGCTGCTATGGTAAGAATTTATTTTTATTTCTTGCTTGTCCTCGGTGTTGATAATACGTCGGTCTCCATGGGTCGCAAAGGTTTCATGTACAAAAGCAATACAGGTACAGTGATACATAAACTCCACAATAGGAGTGAAGACCCTTCCTTACCTGGATGAGCAGCTCCACAATTTTCAAGTGGCCTTCAGTGGCGGCCATGTGCAGAGGGGTCCGGTCCACTTTCGTCCGGGCATCCCTGCTGACGCCCGCCCTAAGCAGAACTTCGGCGGTAGAGAAGTGCCCAAACTGGGCCGCAAGATGCAGTGGCGATGTCCCTAGCTGCCAAAAAGAGGCAGTGAGATCTTTAGGACTGAGCCTTGCAATACAAGAGGATTATAGTACTGTAACAGCACGAATGCATGATGGAGTTCACACTCTACCATACTGCAGCAGTGGCTCCAAACCTCCAAGGTTGGGGGTTTGACCCTCACTTCTGCTTTGTGTGTGTGTGTGTGTGTGTGTGTGTGTGTGTGTATGTGTGTGTGTGTGTGTGTGTGTGTGTGCGTGTTTGTATGGATTATGTTCATATTACATTGTGGGGACCAAATGTTCCCCACAATGTAATAAAAACCTGTTATTTTGACACTGTGGGGACCATTTTTCTGGTGCCCACAAAGATCTGTGAGTGGAATCGAAAAACTAAAATTGCCAAAAGTCTTGTATTGTATTTGGTTACTTATGGTTAAGGTTAGGGCTGGGTAGGGTCGTCATGTTGGGATTAGAGTTTTCCCCATAGAAATGAATGGAGAGTCCCCACAAAGATATAATTACAAGCCTGTGTGTGTGTGTGTGTATGGAATTTGCATGCTCTCCATGTTATGTGGGTTGCCTCCTGCAATCCAAATACAAGCAGTTAGGCTATACGGTATCCCTAAATCCTCCATTGTATATGACTGTGAATGCATGTATGCGCTCTTCGAAGGACTGGCACCCCAGCCTTGTGCCCTTGGATAGGCTCTAAGCCCCCTGTGACGCTTTCTTGGATTGGTGATCGGAAGATGCATAAACTACATTTCTGTTCTAACTCATATTGATCACTTCATGCCTGATATATTCACAGGTTGTTTACAGTTGACACAGACAAATCATGAATATAAACTGGACAGTGCATGCAACTGATGCAAAACAAGAATAAATTTAGCAGCTTTTTACAAACAACATTTTAGCAAACAACACTGGAACTGAAAACCTATAAAGAATGATGGTGGGTGAGATATATGAAACTGGAACTGTAGAGTGTGCCAAAGTATCACGTACCCAGTCTGTGGTGAACGGGGCTCCACTGGCCATCAGTGACCTGACGTCATCATCGTGACCTTTCCGTGCAGCTTCCAGCAGCCGCTTCCCCAGATCCACCAGTGACATCTGAGGTGTCAGAAAGCAAGGTGTCGGTCAGGAAAGCAGGGGTGATGTAAAAGCACATGTAGCTCAACAAATAGGGCAGTGTGCCAACACCACAAGGGGTGTAGGTTCAAGTCCCATAGAGTGTACACACAAGTTGTAATCCTTTCCTCCTCTATAAGCTGCACTGCATAAAAAAGTCATGTTAATGCTTGGGGGGGGGAATGTTCAGAAGTTACAGTGTAGGAATTAGCCACTCAAGATACTTCATCATAAACATTAATTCAGCATGTGCTTCCATCCAAAGAAACACATACTTTTCTAAAGAGCTGGGTCAGGTGATGAAAATGTTTTTAGTTTTTAACACACAAGACCAAAAGCTTTCAGTAATAGTGACTGGCACTTTCAAAGTCATTTTAAAGATGCTCACAATGTTAAAATGTTCAAAGGGTGGCTCTATTAAATATTAATGTGTGGTACCCGGATACTTACACAAACAACATATTCCAGTTTTCAATTTTCATTAGTATATTTTCTGACAAAAAAAACTCAATGTGTCTATACCTCCAATCTGAATACATGTTTTGAATGCATTTATCATTTTGGAGTTAAATAAAATGAATTGCACCATGTCTTGTAATCGGTATCAGCTATTGCCCAGTGGTATTTTCCATTGACTAAACTTTTAAAGTAATGGAATTCCAAACCCCCGTTGAGTTCACAACAAAACGAGAAGTACAAGAAAGCCACCAAAAGGTAAGGAAATGACTAACAGTAAAGTTTTCAAACACAGTTAAGGTTTTCATACGCCGAACATCAACCAAAGTGAGCCATCGCAAACCATAGCTGTTTAGGGAAGATAACTAAAAATACAAACAAACAGATAACTGGAGTGAGGGGATTTTTTCCCTTTATTATTAACCATTGGTTGTTTTGAAATAAATATAATCGTAAAGTAGTTAGACTTTCCGGCAGAGATCGGATACGAAATTCCCCACTTTACCTAAGAACATTTTTTTCCCTATTTCCACATCCTGTCTCTGGTGAGTTATCGACTTTGGGCGTCCTTATGAAATAACCAGAGCAATTATTTTCTTTGTTTAAAGAGGCTGAGCGGAGTAAAGGCGCCGTGATGTCAATAACACGACAGCGAGCTCGTTCGCTCGACTGCGAGATGTTTTAACGCTACAGGAGGGAGATAACGTTCTCTTTGCGAAGACAACAGCAGAGGCGTGGTGCGTAGGATATCGCCGAGCCAGTTAATTAATTAACGAGAGTGTTTGTAATTACTGGCACGTGCTGATAGCGCGAGTCGTGTCACGTGTTCCGCTTCCGCTCGCCTCCCCAACCACAACAACAGTCTGCTAACTTTATTTTACTAATTACTTTTCTTAGTAAACTAACCAACTTTAACGCTCGCGTATTCTATATTGTTGTCTACTTACCCTGGTAAGTCGTTTATGGGAACGTGATACCTATACCATGGGTTTCCTGCGGTGTTTAAGTCTTCTCTTACTTTTACACAACTTTTCAAAAGATAAATATTTATTGTTGTACATTTGAGCGGCTGTCCAACATGGATCCCGAGCGACACCGGAAGTGAACGTGCGGGCAGCGTTGTTTTGTCGGATGTGTAGTTATGGTTCAAGTGAAGTTGTCTCAGAAATCACATTTATCGTTCGGTTATTACATTAATATAAGCGTGTATATGTGTTTGTCTGTTTTACGACTTTGGCCCGCATTGTTTTTAAGACGGGATCAATATTTTCTCCTATTAAAAGAATGTATTGTACTGTGAAGGTACAAGTGGATGGCGAAAAGGGGCGGGTTTTCCGGGACATTCAAAATAAATCAAAGTTTAAGGCGGGAATAACCATTATTAATGATGTAACTGGTATTTGGATGCTCAAATCATGCAGCGGAAGGGTATAATGATGTGCAAGCAGAAAGTTGGAGGTCTAAGTTGCATTTTTATCCCAAAGGTCCCTTTGCTGTAAGTAATAATGGGTTCTATCTGAGTAGATTCCAGCTTTTTTTATTATTCATAATAAATTATAACTACAATAGAGGGTGAAACTTTATTTTAAAAGGTTGGCAATGCAGTACATATGCATATGCCCTTTGTTTGTGAAGGAGACAGAAAGACCTCAAAATATTTAAGATAATGAATGGAGGACCTGAATATAGCTAACTTTTCATTTAAGACGTTTTAAGGACATTTATAGGTAAAGGGCTTATCTTGAACGTTTACTATTTATACATGCAAACCAGCTTGCGAACGCATATTTGGATGTGCTCTTTGACATACAAACTCCATACGTCTCTGCAGTAGCTCCATACTTAATTAGCCAGATGACAAATTTACTCCTGAGACCCGATTTGCCCATTTCATTGAGAACCATCTTTCATCTCTGTAAGACATTGCTTATGTCAGCAAATAGCTGTGACTTTCACTTGATAAGACAGGTTATGCACAAGTTGTGATCCAGCAGTGAACATGCTGAAATTCAAAAGCAGTGCTAGTAGAAAACTGCAGAACTGAAAACAAAGAGGATTTCTTGACCCAGTGAAGCAAGGACTTAAGCTAGAAATAAAGTGTTTCCCTTCTGTAAGGATTACAAAGTGATGATGTTGAGTTCAAAGCATGATGGACTTGTAAAACAGAAAGGAAAACCTAAACCTGCAAATGTGTCTTCACAAGAATGTTTGCAGTAGAGAAAATTTGTTCTTTTGACTGCTGGATATAGCAGTTTTAAACAGTGATTCTATTCAAGTTTTGATTGTTAGATCAGAAGCCAGTTAAGGAGTTTTCAAAAGTCTTCTAGAACAGGGAGCTGGAAATGGATGCAACAGTATCAAAAAGCATTGCTCTCATCATTAACAGAAAGAAAGTAAATGATAATTGAACAGCTGCATTGGTAAGAGGTACCAAGATATCTATTGTAAGAGAAAAAATAATGGCTGCAGGAAAGAGACTACATGGCTCTGTAAGACATGACTAATGGCAACATCCAAAGAGAGGCTTTAGGGAAAACCTGAACGAAAGCTTGCAGCTATTTTAACACAAATGAATGTATAGACACTTTTATTTTGTTATGTTATGTGGAGTTACGTGTGGTAATTTTAGTTAATAAAAGCTTTGTGTTTTCCTGGAATTCGGACATTCATTATTAGATATGCACTGTATAAAGGATTTTTTTTTAGTCAGATATAGTTTTTAAGTTTTTTGTTATGGAATTAAAAGATGAATCCTATGTTGAGCATTTAATAAAACCTGGCAGATACTTAAATGTGAGTTTAATGACTGGAAGGCATCAGTTTGTTCAGTTACCAATTTTAGAATAAGTTCAGTTAAATACATGTGTCAGGACCGCACAATAAAGAAAATTACGTGGTTGTGTGGTATGCAAGTAAGTTATCTTACATTTCACTGTAGGAAATCAATCCACTTTATAATATTATGAATTCAGAAAGGGGGGTCCAATAGAGAAAGTCTGCTTTTACTGCCAGTTCCTTTAAAGTGTGATTTATAAATGTAAGAGTGCCATCAACAAATTGTCATTATTCTTCGGTATGATCAGTAGAGAACTGAATGCAGTAACAATGCGGAAGCTAAAAACTGTAGGTTATCTAAAAGAAGAGAACTTGAGATTTATGTGCCACATCGCAGGACAGTGGAGGTGCTGCCCTGATCAATACCGCCACCTAATGTTATACGTTAGAAAATTTCCTGTCCATCATTGACCAGAATTTATTCCAAGTATATTTTGTCAGGCTGTCTGTAGCTACCAACACCTGACAACAAGACTGATTCGGCGGTATATGATTTTAAACCTAATTTGTAAATATTTAATTTATATATTAAGGTGTAAAATCTGTGAGATAAATGGACCAGATGGATTAAAAATAAACTTAATTCCTTCAACCTTTTTTTAAAAAAAGGTTGGTTTAAATATTATTGTAACAAATCCAAAGTGAATTCTCTACTCCCTATAATTACAAACATACTATGAATAAAAAAAACTATGTTTCTGTATGTGCAGTTTCCCACTACATTAAGAAATACAGACCATCCAATTTACCAATTTAAATGACTGCTGTAAAGAGAACAGTGGTTTATTGTAGCGGCGCCTGACACTCGAGTGACAAAGGCTTTGTTCAGTGGAAGAGTGCGGCTTTTACCAGCGCTGATGAAAGTTCGGAGTAATATCACGCAAGAACCTTTTCAGTCTTACTCGGTTTGTAATCCAACAGCTTATTGTCAAGCATGCGCACCTTTACCTCCTTGATGGCCTTAATTTTAATTTTAAACGTTGAAAATCTGAAAAGAAACCCTTTATTTTACCGCATGCTCACGTGTTGTTTTCTTGATATCGTAAATATCCTCGCCTTGTCCAGACAGGAAATGTCTACATGCTTGCTCTTGTTAAATAACACATAAAGTAGGATGAAACTACGCCGGTATGTTTGTTGATTCTTGAACTGGGTGTTAAACGTCTTCCATAAATTCTGCCACACAGCCAAGTTCAGCCTTCAGGGCCGCTAGATGGGGCAGGAGAAAAAGGAAAAAACGTTTGCAGCTGAGGAAGAATTGTAAAGCCGAAAAATTCCTGATTGAGGACTTGGAACCACACCTCAGCTGGTGATTTCGTATGCAATCTCAGGGGCAAGGCGGAGGGTAGAAATGCAATGTTCTTCGAGGACCAGTCTGACACTTTAACTGCACAGGTAAACTAATCTCATGTGATTTCTAAATGCGCAGAGCTTTAACACCCTTGTTTAAACTTAAAAAAAATTGCCAAAGTTGAAGTTTTCGCGTGTAGTTTCAGTGAAAAGTTTCAAACCCGGTAAGCTTTTAAAGTTTTTTTATTTTTTCTAATTACAATTTCTGTACGTTTCAAGAGCGTAATTATTTAGACCAGATTTAAATGGAATAGCTAGGCTTTCCTTTTTCTTTTTCCAGTTTTTTTCCTGTGACTGCCGGGAAGATAAGGTAGCCTGTTTGCTTGAGTGCTCTGACTATATTTATCTTAATTCTGTCCAAGCATGATTTCTGTGCTGTGAAGTACCTACGATTGAACCGATTAGTAGGACGCCGAAAATAATTTAAAGTTCGTGGTGAGAAGGTTTTAGAGAAGTTAATGAATATATAATGGTACGTAGGCTATGGATGTATTTGGTTTGTGAGCTTTGAGTTTCTATAATATTGTATGAATACTTTTTCCTTCCTGGCCAAATGAAACCACTCGGGTATGTAACACGAATGTATGCTAGATTTATGTAAACGTTTATCCTCGACAACAAACCCTGGGCTTTGTGCGAGGGCAAATTAAGAATGACTAAACTATTGTCATGTTTTAGTCCCGCGGTTATTGCACTTTGTGATGATTAATGGAAGGATTTAGTACGGTTCATGATTTATAGATGAGAGGTCGGGGTTGTGTAAGTCCCGTATCAAATGTTTACATTAAATAAATTCGCAAAACAGCAGCTGTCACAGACAATGAGGCATTTAATGTGTCTAGGCTTTTGGCTGCTACTCAAAAACTGACGAGAAAAATAAGTATCGGAAAGAACCTGAGCACGTACGTGCGTCAGCCTTCGGTGAAGTTTCCCTGGCCTCCGCTTAATGAAGCTGGCGAACTGAGCCTGCTATACTCGCCTGCTACTCGCCTGCTACTCGCCTGCTACTCGCCTGCTACTCGCCTGCTACTCGCCTGCTACTCGCCTGCACGCCTTATGTGTTTTTTTAGAAGGGAAATCCAGGTATTGGTTTGTATATAACCGGATTTACACGCACTCTCCCAGGGTGTAAACAGTTACCAACTTAGAATCATGGGAAAGAATTCCAGAGCCCTCAATCTTCCCACGTGTTTATTTCCGCGACATGCCCTAATGAATCTCCGATTCCGCAGAGGTTTTTTTTTTCTAGGAAATCTCTTGTACGATGTATATAACCAAACGAAGCATTTTGAGAGACTCCCCCTTATGTCTATGGCCGTAAATATGTATACATTCCTATTTATGCTGCTTATTTGAAGAGTTTTGTCAGGTGGCTTTAAGTAAGGGCGTAGAAAGGAAAAGTTTTCTTTTTGAGTGTTTACCTTAGGTTTCCAAAGGCCAAGAACCACTGAAGATTTAGTTTTATATATAGATAAGTTGAGTTTTGAATATTTGACAAGTATTTCTGCATAAGTGTTAATGAATTGCACATGTTCTTACTGTAGATGCCGGTTGGCATCATGATATATTGTTCGTTCTATTGTCTAGGAAAATGCACATCCTTTCTGATCTTTGGTTTTGTCATGATGAGGGATGTATAGGTTCGAAGCACTGTTAAGCCTGTCGGAGGTGGGTGAGACTCAAAAACGTTACTGTGATTCTGTTAGCGTCTCCCCTCTCTTTGCTTCTACTTCAGCTTGTTCTGACCATGTGTCACTCTTTCACCATTGATCAAACATTTTAAGTAGTCGTGCTAGGACCATGTTATGTCTTGCTTTTTGTAGCACCTAGGTTAAATACAAAAGTAGATCGGGCAAGAAAGCCTCTATGAAAGCTTAGCTATCACAGTTTGCAAGTAATGACCAAGATGTGAGATGCCTGTTGAATGATTAGATGAGTGAAATTGATGTTTTGTCTAGGGATGCCGTAAGGTGTGGGCGGGGGGGGGGTGGTTAAAGTTATGACTATTTCAAGGGGTCCTAAAAAATTTGGAATATAGTGGGATTGGTCTGGGTTGGGGGTCCAATATGATGTATTTTCATGGGGCCAGAAATCAGTAGCAGCACCACTGACTGCTTTAGAGATTTTTTTTCCTCCTGGGAAAAAATTACTTATTAGAATTTTCCAAAATGTGCTGTATTTTCTGTTTGACATTTTATGGATGAATTTGTTGTAAATGTAGTGAAGTTCAGGCAAATCTCAAGTGGATTATGCTTTTAAAGAAACCGTGGCTAGGGTCTAAGTGTAAAACTGAACATTTTAGCCTTCTGCAGTATAACGGTTTAATTTTGTAAGATGGAATAAAATGCACAGACTAGTTTAGCTTTGTCAAGTTCTTACCTCGTCATCTGTAGGCATGGCAATACGTGCTATTTAACTAAAGGAAAACATTTGTCAAACGTACCAATCTGCAGTAAACATCTTAATTAAGCGAAAATAATCCTACTAATGAGCTGTTATGACTCATTGTTATGATGGCAGTTTTAAAAAGGATGTTTGGTTCCACTTCAGTCTCACAATGTTTACAGGTCCCGAGACTTAATCTTAATTTGTATGCATTTAAAAACTCGTCTCATTATTCTGAAAGGAATAAAGGGACCACCTTAAATGTACTGTCAAACGTCTATTAATGGTGAGAGGTACAGTACTGTGCAAAAGTCTTAGGAGATGAAAGAAAAATGTTTGGATCTACAAGTTGGTGTAAAACTGTCAGTGTGTCAGGTTTGCCATTTAAAAATCTCATACCCCTCTTATTTGTTGCAACTATCAAATACACTAATGTATCTTTTTCACTCGCTCACTACCACACCTTGTTCAATCAAGTTATTTAACTAATTAAATTAAATTCTGTGGCTCGTGAAATTGAACGTATACATGGAGTGGCTGAGGTGCCCCTGAGGAGAGGTTTGGGAACTGAAGCGGTGTTCATCTAGCCATCCAGCTAAATATGTCACTTTTTAGAGAACAGAAGAAATTCTTGTTTAGTTTCTGTGTTAATGTTAATTTGCATTTGTTCTACTGTTAAATTGTGGTGTGCGTGTCTGGTGTGTTCCCACCCCCGAGCAAATATACACTTATTACCTGCATAAACAGGGCTTATGCCTTTTGTACAGTACTGTAGGCTGAAGTGCATTTAACTCCAAATGAACATATTAACAGGAGAGAGCTTGTCACGGCAATGGTCCATTATGTGGCATTTTGAAAGGGATCCTGTTATGGAGTAGTAAGTGAACAGGCCACGGTGGCCCTAGCTAACTAATGTGATTCCTCTCTTCACCCTCAAGCCATTAACCGGTGGAATTTGTTTTGCCTCAACAGGTCCCTCCCAGAGCTGGGGAAGTTCTGAAGGAAACAGAAAAGCAAGCAGCAGTGGGGAGGACTTCGAGCAGAACCTTTGGAGGTTTGGGAAGACGGCCACACTGACTGCTTTTGAGACTGCCCTAGGTGTTGGACTGATTCTGGATGGCTCTTGATTTAATAGGACTTCATCGATTCGAAGACTAGCCCTCGTTTTCAGTTACGTCGTCAACTGCCAGTAAGGCGGCAGGACGGACAAGGAATAAAATTTGGCAGATGCCAGGGATGAGTGAATTCTGGCACAAGATGAGTTGCTGTGTGGTGACCAAACCCCCACCGGTGAGTCTCTCATCCTCTTCTACCCCATTTAACAGTGGGTCACATGTTCTCTGCTCCATTTCCCACTATCAAGATTGAGGTGGACTGTTTGGGCGTCAAGCTTAATGTGTTGAGCATGATCAGTTTGCATGATATGTAATCGGTTTACCGTAGGGTGACTTGCGTTAACGTAACCACCACTTTACCCTTGGTAACATTTTGCTTATTGTCACTGACACAAAGACTATTTTTCTTTTTTTCTTAAATAAGCTTATTTTTTTCCCCCATAGCAACTATTTGAAGTACTTTATAGGTCAGGCCTCTAAAAAGGGTGCGGTGGATAAGGCTTCTTCTGATTGGTTGAATGAACTAGGTGACCTACATACTGAAATCACAGGAGTCTTTTGGAATTATAAATGCAAATGTGAGAATGCCCAAACATCAAGCACATCTAAGACCAACTGCTCTGTAACAAAATCTTTGCTTCCTACCGCCATATTCAAAAACGTTTGAGTGAGACATACAAATAAGGCCATTGTTACTGGCTTATAGCTAAGGTTTGTGGCTCGTTAGCTGTTCTGCACCCATGTGATTTTGTTTTTCTATATTGGTTCAAATGCTTTGAGGCTGTGCATATAAAACTAGGGCCATTGCCTTTATAAGCAGCAAGGAAGGAAATTGATACTAAGTGCTTGAAATAATCATAGTGACGTAAATTTAGCCTTTTGGGATGAAACGAAAAAGTGTCATAACATGCTGTTTACTGACCTCACTAGTAAAAAATGTTTTGCCATTTGAAGGAATTGCTCTTATTTCTGGTTCAGTTTATACTTGGAGCTGGTGTTCTTGCTAATTCCCAGGAGGACAGATTCATTTTGATCTGTCTCATACACTTAGGCCTGTAAATTTACTCAACTTGAATGCAATAGTGAGAACATTCAGATCAGTGATTTGCTTGAACCTTGCGTAAAATGTATTCTGCCAGAATATTGTTCTACAGCTCGTATGCAAAAACTGTTAACCCCGCATTCTGTTTGACGTGTGTTTCTCCAGTGCCTTTAAAGTGTCCTCAGTTATATAGAGCAAAGTTCTGATAAGGATAACAATGGAACGAACTACCTTCTAATACATCTAGAGGACGTTAGACGGAGCATCAGTTATAAGGAAATCTGTGCAGCGGTCTGTCTTGAGATAGACCACCACTGGACAAAGGTCTAACAGAGGAAGCTGGGTAGTTGGATTGTGAACTTTTTTTTTTTTTTCCTTACCCCATTCTTCCTTCCTTTTTTGTTTTTGTTTAATTGTGTTTTCCATCCTTGGAAAATGAGTGGAGTTGGGGTCGGTGCTTGTCGGGACGGTTGACAATTTCCAGTAAAGACCTTGCTGGTTAGAGCCATATTGTTTTGTGAAATCCAGTTTTCTGGTCATTTCCTGTAGTACACCATGAGGCAACATGGAATTTACACAGGCAGCAGACAGCATGACTTCAGCGTAACACACACATAACAGTATATTGAATGGACGATGAACTTGGTGGAATGTATTTTCTTCCTTGGTGGGGAGTTTCTGGAGAAACATTTGTGTCTTGTGTAGCACATGACCCAAGGTCACAAGATTCCTAAAAGCTGTTGTAAACATGAAAGAACTTTTACCTTAAGGTTTCTCTTCCATTGTCAACTCAACTGTGTTTTAGTGAGACTGCCGTTAGAAATTGGGTGATGAGTAGTATGCTGTTGTTATACTCTCAAGAAGAATGTTATGTACAGAGTGGCGTACAAAACTTTGGAAAAATGGCATTCGAGGAATATTTAAAATGTAAGATAGGCATGTAGCTCGGCACGTTAGGAGGCTTTAGTTATGACCAGAAGACTGTCGAGCGAGGCCCTTAACTCCCACGTGCTCCACAGTGTCTGACTCTACTTTGGCTCTCATAATAAATTGTGTGTGTGTGTTTTTAAATTCAGTTTCGTTTTCTTTACACCAGTAAATTTTTCTCTTACAGCCTGTTATGTTGTGACTGTGGTGGGAGGTATATTAATTTTATTTCTGTAGTCGGGTACTTTAAATTTTACTCTATATGTAAGGGGCTGAATTTTACCTGCCAGTTGGCAAAACTCCCAATTTTATGAGCCCTGGATCTCTATAATGAGTACTGTTGGTTTTCTGGTTTCAGAAGAAGAAGAGGAGAAAGATTGATCGCAGCATGATTGGGGAGCCCATGAACTTCGTCCACCTGACACACATCGGCTCTGGAGAAATGGCTGAAGGAATGCCTTCGGTAAGCGTTGCAGCAAATCACTGGATGACTTGCACTACTGAAGTGACCGTTTTGGGCATCTCGCAATACTGACCTGCTAGATGTGCATGGAACGCATGGGCACAGATTGTCTGTCTGATTTTACTATTGGCCCACGATGCTGATTGAAAGTGTTTAATGCTAGTTTTACTCTGATACCGTGCTGCTTAATTGGACTGGTTGGTTGCTTGCAGTACATATGTTGTATGTGTCATTCCATGTGTGCTGTGATTGCGAATATCTGCTCTATGAATAAAATGTGTTCTGGGTTGATCTGACAGCCTGTAGACAAATTGAAATTATATCCCTAAATCAAGCACTTTTGTTGATTGCAGTCTGTCTAGCTTTACTTTTATTGCTCTGCTCTAGAAAAGGGGCCTTTATACCCATTTTTTCTTTAAAGCTAATCGGGCGATGAGCTGTGCTGCTCCAACATTCCTAACTGGCCTTTTTTAACAATCCTCTTTTTAATCCTCTAGCATGCTGAACAGTAGGACTGGGTGATTTTATGTCCTAAAAATATCACGTTTTCTGAGATCTTCATGATTTTCAATATTTAGCACAGTTATGGAATGTATGACAGGTATAATGATAAATGAGGCCAACAAACTTATACTCAAAATAATGTATTATATCTGTTAATTATACAAGAAAACAAGTGTTTAGGGTATATCACGACACGCATGATGTTCAAATAGATGACAATATGCATGTTCATAATCATAATTCAATATGTCACCCAGCCTACTGTACAGTCATGTCTGTTAACGATGGATATTGTTCTGAGAAATTCTAAATTCTAATTCTAAATGCATCTGTAGGCAATTTCGTCATTGTGCAAACGTCATACGTATGTACATGCTGTGCTAGAAGGCATACTGTTTTACAGTGAACTCTTATAAGACTACACTATAAACAAGCACAGTACAGACATTCCTCTACTTGCGAACGAGATGCGTTCCGAACGGCCGTTCATAACTTGCAATGTTCGTAAGTCGTTATTCACCATCATTTTAAGGGCATACGCAAGTACAAAGAAGTACGATGCTGGGAGTAGGCAGGCTACGCTGCTGGCACGGCAGGAGTAGCGGCCAGAAGTCGTACTAGGGGGAATTGGTGCTCAGAAAAAAAATTGATGTTGCGCACAGGATACGGGAGCCCAATGAACACAATTTGGACTTGCAGTCTTCTTCGTTCGTATGTCTGAAAGTTCCTAAGTAGAGGAGCGTCTGTATAGTAACTATATAAACATAACACAGTTGTTCATTATTAAGTGTTATGTTATGGAACCACCATGCGGTATCGTAATGCGACGTATTATTGTACACTTATTTTTTTTTTTCTTTGTCCGTAGCCCAATGTGTATGCTACTTTTTATCATAATGATTTGGTTAATACTTGTTTGGTTTCGCAATGATCTTCTGCCAAGAATGCAGATGGATGTATCTGTTACTCCTCTTATCCCTTCTCCGTTCTTATCATGGCATCTGCCGTGTTGCTCCTCTTCACCCTTCTTAGTAGCCCCATGTCACCCGCCCCCCCCCCCCCCCATGCTGTCTTGCTGTAAAAAATTTTCTATACCACATCGTGATCAGACGCGTCAAGAACACAGCGTAGCTTGTATTGCGATCTGCATTCCTTTCTGATGCATGACCTCACTGCTATAACAGCAACGTCCATATTTAGCCTGGGGGGTGGGTTTCCTTCCCCTGCGTTTGGTTGCACTTTGTGTGGATTAATACGCCTTAGTGTTTGCCTTCCCGGATGGCCTCCTTTTGTTAAATCATCCCTTGGAACAGGACATTCAGTATAGCATCACCCTAAAGACACTACATGGAGGTGGACCTTGGCTCCTGAATAGGGCTCTGTCTCCATCTCTGGGAAATGGGACTCTTGGCCTCTCCGCCCCCATCTTGCCACAGCCGCCATCGCTTCTCCATAAACCCTGCTTTACATAACATTATGCCGGAGCTGGAGGCGGAAACATCCCTGCAGAACGGGCCTTAAAATAGCAGCCTTTCCTGAGATCCCGGTCAGGATGCTGGCATGGACGCACAGAGGCACAGCTGAGTGGAAGCGTCTGCAGTGAAAGGGCCTCTGTGCATCGAGGAAACACTGGAACTTCCCAGCCATCGCCTGAGTCGGGGCCTTTCTGAAGTCAGCGCTTTGAACATGATCCACCCTACAGTAGCGTGAGCCACATGGTGGCACACAGAATCCCTGTTAAAATGCTAAGGGGAGCACTGCCTGTGTGTTTTCTCATGCCATATCGCAGTATCAGAAAACCTTCTGCTTCCATACTAACAAAGTTGTCAAGGAGACATTTTAGAGAGATGCTTGGCATTCAATGGGGCACTTGTAGTGGTGACCTTGGGTGTAGACCATAGATAACGCTTTCCAAATCAGATTTGTCATTTTTAAATAATTTTAAATACCGGTATGCATTTCAGCTTATGAAAATGTTGGTGTCGTCATTGTCATCCCTTTAGATTGTCATCCCCAGATTACCCTTTTTTCACTTGGCTGGTTCTGCAGTCATTCTTTTATTTGAGGTTTATCAAGTGAAATATGAGAAACAAAATGACTTGCTGGGCTGTAGAGAATAAACTGTGCATTTGTCTTTGACAAATTTTTATTGCCACTTTCAATTTTTAGGTTTCAGAAAAGCTTGATACTCTCTTAGCATTAAATACCTGTGTCGTACGAGACGGCTGAATATGGGTGTGGAGACAGTGGCCATGTGTGGGCTTGTCTTCCTCAAAATCAATGCCAGATGATCTAATGGGGGTTTAAAAAAAAAAAAAGAAAAAGAAATAGCCACTTTGTGTATAGTCTTGGCAACAAAATCTCTTGGTCATCCTGACACTTGGGGAAATAACATCCGATCATTGTCATCTGGGGTCTTCCCAGACAATATGGGAGTGAAATGACTGGTTAGCAAGTCTGGACCCTTTTTTTTTTTTTTTATACAGTATATATCTCAAATGATAAATTAGGCAGCTGTATGTTGTCTACATACCGAGTGGTTAAAATGCCTTTGAATCATCTGACGCATGCTAGCTCTCCTCCAAGCTATGCAACCACAGACTTTCATACTGTGTAACTTTTTTTTTTTTTCTTCCCTGTCTTTCTCATATCCGCAGTTGGGGTCAGTGCAGAAAATGAGGTCGAAAGTGCACAGCACCAATGGACACAGTGGTGTGTGATAACTGCCCAGCGGGTGAGTCCTTTCTTCGGCTTGGCGCAGCAGCCTTTGGCTAGTGCTGTGGCTAATTCTGCTGTGTATTCAGCCATTTGCCCATCAAGTTAATCAGTCCAGTGTAATTTTTCTTGATTCTTCCCCCTTTTCACCCTCCTTTCTCACAGGAAGGTAACTAGTGACTTAAAGACCTACAGAGAAGTGCTAAGAAAACCAACACATTTTAAATCACTTCGCTTCCACACCTCTATAAGCACATAACGCAACTGTTTGGGGAGGTTTTCAGCATAGGAAGACTTGCAGACCAAACCTGGAAATTCCAAATAGCTTAAATCAAGCTTTATAGATGTCTATTGTCATGTGACTCGGCTCCCCCTTTAAGGCTGTGATTAATAACTGCTAGTAACCCTTAGTAAGCCAAGTATAGAAGAAAAATCTGAAATGTGACACTGCTTTTCATTTACCGAAGCCACAGCATGTATGCATGCCTTTGGTCCTGGCATCTTATAGTACAGTCCATGGTGATGAATTTCCAGTACACTATCTCTGACTAGAGCAGGTAATATGGTCCACTGGACCCTCTTTCTGTGTTGTAAGCTTTGGTTGTCTCTCTTGCAGGAAATGGCAAATATCAGGACCTCCCTTTTTATCTTTCTAAAACGCCCTAGCAGTTACTTCAGTCCCTGAACAGCACTTAACCATGTCCCTGTGCAGTGTCCATCCTACGTCTTCACCCAACTGGGACCACCGAGGTGTGTGCGCTGGAAGACACTAACGGCTGTGGACAGCCTTGAATGGTCTGAACTTTATATACTTGTTATGCAAAGTGTTTTCTGAGTATACCAAACCCTTCTGCTGCTGCCAGTCAGCACGGATGTTAGTAATGCTGGGAAATCGGCCAGACAGTGGTGCTGGCGTCCTTTTAAGGGTCTTGTATGTGTATATATGGCACTGCAATACTTGAGGTTTTAACTTGGTTTTATTTGTGTTATCAGTGCATAATCGGCATGTCTTATTAACCTATTTGAGTATTATTGCGGTTTTGGTGCGGATTCCACTGCCAGTTCCCTTTGAGCAAATATCCAGGTCAGGCCAGGCAGTGGTGCAACATTGTGTGCGCGCATACACATGCCTGTCTACATTAGTTTCATAACCACTTTGTGGAGCGTCATTAGCTATTGTAGCAATTTTGACCCTAAAAGAAACTGTACAGTAAATTACAGGTCTTGATGTACAATTGTGTCATAAATGACCCAAAGAGGATTGCATCTTCCTTCCCAGTTCGTTTAGCACACTGATTTAATTAAAACACTAGGAAGGGTTTCCTACTCGCAAAGCAGCTTCCTGGTATTTAATCGAACCTGGGAGGTGGGATTTTTAGGGTCCATAAATCCTGTTACCTCAGTGCTGCTAGAGGGACTTTGCTTTCCTGGTTAGTCCATGCCTAAATCGCGGCACGTGAATCGCCCATTCATGCGTGTCTCTGACTGGCACCTCCCTTTTCCCCAAGTGCTCTTTGGGGCAGAGCTGTCTGCTTCCTCCTCTGCTGCCAGGCTGTGATTAGAACCAAATTTCCTGTCAAGAACAGATGTGACCTGCTGTTTTAAATGGGGGGGGGGGGGGGGGTTGTCTTGCAAAATCGAAATGGCTATAGGTATAGCCGGATGCATAATCTGTTGTTCAAAGCAAGGTCGAATATTTTCAGGGTCATATTTTTACTCCCTTTTAATTTAGTCTTGGGTGCCAGCCTAGGGCTCTAGATGCCTTCCTACTGTCATTTTGTTCTGTGAATTGCATTGCTGATGGATATGGAACGAGTATAATATTTAAATCAGTGTAAATCATTGTTTGGTGCATATTCCTGTTTAGTTCCAAATGAATATGCAAACTTGAACCTTTTTTTTCATATTGGATGAACCAATTACAGTGGCACGGTTTGCTAGCTTAAACCTGATTTAGGATGGCGCACTACAAGTTGCGTAAGGAATTGAGGCCCTTCCCATGTGTTTGGGAGTTCTTTTTTGTAGCACTGTGACCTTTTTCATGCAACAGTACTGTAGATATTTATCATTTTTGATGTGTGATCTATGACTCGGAACTATCATTTCAGCAAGTCACTGGACTTTGGTATTTTTTTTTTCCTTTTTCTCTCCCCTTCCCCCTTCAACAGTATGTATGGACCATGATGCCCAATTTATGTTCCATTTCATTGGTATAGGTATGTATATTATTTGATGTGGTATGATTTAGTGATTTAAACAATGTTAACTAAATACTGTTTTTTGTTTTTTTTCTTTTCCTTCCAATTAACCTCATGTAAACTTGCAGTAATATTTCTCACATGCTCATTGTCCTCCATACTCAGTTGTGTTAAGATTGCATACTAAGTTGTCAGACTAAAAAGTGTGTGTGTATGGGGGCGGGATGCAGTGTGATTTGTCAAAATGAAAAATAGTTTTAAGTAAACTGTGATCTTTTGTGGTTTGTGAAAGAAAAATTTATTTTATTTATATATATATATATATAAAAAATTATTATATAAACATACACATACACACAGCTGTGATTTCATGGTGATCAAGGCAATGTTTTGAAAGGAGCGGCTTCGGGTATTTCAGCGTATGGAGGGGCATGGGTGTGTAAGACGCGGTGTTTGGTTTTCATTCCAGGTTTACGGTTCTATTTGCATATATATCTGTGCTCTGTGTGTACAAGCTTGCACAAAGCACGTGATCTTTTACAAATTGAAAGGTTATTAATATTTTTTAAGGGGAAATGCGTTCCGCAGATTCGTGAGGGAGGGAGGGAGGGAGGGAGAGATTTTTATATTTATCCTTATACAGCATGAAGCCCAGTTCCATGATGGGACAAGAGATAACATTTTAGAAATACTAACTTTTTCCACAGCAGGATAAATGTACTGTGTCAATCATGCAGTACAGCTTTTCACTAGATTCAGGGGGAAAAATCCTGACCTCTTAATTCCATATGGAATAAATGGCAACCATTCTTCCTTCAACTAAACACTATATCCTTGCTGAATCGTATCACCTCATCGGGATGTAAGTGGGGAAATTTGTGACGTGTGAACAAAGTCTAAAGCCCAATTATTCTCCAGACACTACTTTCTGAAACCCTTGATGTGATCTTTGATACCAGGTTCTATTTACTAATTCTGGTAACTAATGCTTAGTGTTACAGTCCAAACACTCTCAAATTAGAGAATGCTTGTTACTATGCACAAGGCTCTGAAATCTCACATAGAGCAATAAGCAGGTGAATTTTCTTTTCAGAAAGCCTTTGTTTTTGCCCTCTGCTTTCACACATGCACTTTGAACTCTGACAGTGACAAGGAAACTAACTGAAGTATTCATCACTGGGGCTCACTGGGCTTGTCCAGATCTTTTACGGCACGTCATAAAGCTTTTCATTTAATAAGTGCGTAAACAAGATTAGTCACGTGGAACTAACTGTAATAGTGTTTCTAAACATGATTTTAAAATGAAAAATTATATGGGAAAATGTTTTATTTTTACAAATATTGTTCAAATGCTACCATTCAGCGCACTTTGTAACATGTCATCTAAACATGTTGCTGTTGCAGTAATGTTACTGTAGCTCATTCATTCATGAAAGTACTATACTGAGAAAATGATCTATACTGTCTGACCATGAGGCTTGGAATCTGGCCATGCCAGTATAACTTCTACTGTACATTGTCACTGGAGTGACCATGGGGCTGTACTGGGTGCCATAGTTTTTATAGCATGGTCTTTGTGAAATATTGCATTCTTTAAAGACCCCAAGCCTTACTCTAACTGAATATAAACAACTTTACAATGTTTGTTGCATTGCAGAAATCAGTACGAGTTTTAAAAAAAAAAAAAAATGTCCCCTTTTAGATGAAAGGCAAAGGCAAATGGTGGCAAATGCTAGTTAGTGTTTAAATACGGGCAGGGAACTTGCATTGTAACCAACAAGCTTACTGTCCCAACAAAGTTCTAATTGCTTAAATAACCAGATCTTAGACATGCACAGTAACAACAGGATGCATCTACGCTTCCATCCAAACTGTGAAGTGGGACCTGTTGCACTTTCTTTTTCTTTTTTCTTTTTTTTTTTTTTTTGAAAGGGCTGTTGCATAACTTGACGAATGATCTCACCCTGAACCATCAATCAGATGGCTGTGACACACTGGAAAGGGCTGCATTGTTATTGCTTGTCCACAAAGCAGCTTTTATGCAACGTTCTTTTCGTTCCCATTTGCAATTGCTGTGAATTAGCCCCTAGCCCATAAAGCCATGCTGGCATGGAGTCTGATACCCATGAATCACTGGGCAGATAAATGTCATGTAGGATGGCAGGAAGCACCCACACGTCCTCACGTTAAGCAGTAAGCCGTAACAGCTTTCCCCAATACCCTATTACAGAACCCAAGATCAGCCCGCCACGACGGCTCCTTGCTGCACAACGTTGCCTTCGTTTGGCACTGGGATATGGGGTGATCTGTATCCCCGTCCACGTTGTCCACTTGGCTTCTTGTTCAATAGTCCTTCCACCTGATTAGCCCATCTATATATACAGTACATATTACAGGGGTAAGGCATGCATCTTTCACCTGTTCATTTTCTCATCAAACCTGCAAAACAAGAAAGATCTATTACTCTTTAAGAAATTGACACAGACATGCTTATTTTGGTCAAGGTGTCTGCTCTTAGGGAGTTTTCAACCTCAGTGGTGGAAAAAAATGTCTTCTGTTCAACTGTTGCTCACTAATTAATTTATATAATATATATATATATAAAAAATAAATATATGAAATGTTTTATGTGTTAAGTGTCTCCTACTGTCAGGCTTCGTTGACCCCACCTGAGGTCGGTGTAGCCCAGCTCCAGGAAAGCTAAACCCAATATTCAACTTTTGCAAGACTGGGGTCTGCAGAATGTGAACCCGTCTGAGCAGGCCAGTCACTCACTTTCGGATACAGTCTGGGATCTGCACATGCTCCATAGGAATGTATGTGCTGAGCTCCTGGAGGCTTCGAATGAATCGCACCTTTCGGCTGAACTTCACGCTGTGGCGCAATCACAATGAAAAAAGCACAATTTAGTGGAAGTCCTGAATCCATATGGAGATTTTCTGGTAGGTAATGTGGTTAAAAAAAAATAACAATGACTTCATTTTGATCTGGGGGCAATTACTCAGATGAAAGCTAAACAAAATCTTCCTTACGAGCAAGAAGAAATATTTCAGGATTGTTTATGCAAAATCCACTAAGTAATATACAAATAACTTTTCTAATTCCAATATCGGGATATTATAAATAAGTTCTGCATCTATTACGTGAAACTGCTGCCCACAATAACTAGTTTGATCTAGCATTTCTTTGTTTGTCAAAGCTCCAGAAAGCCAGACAGCAAGGCGTAAATCCAATCAGTAACACTTTCCAGATCTGCCCAGTCTGGTAGACTTCTCAGTCCTGTGGTTCTTACCTGAGGAATGGCCTGACAATGGTGATCAGGCCCTTGATGAACCAGTTTGGGTGGACAACAAATAGGCCTTTCAAGTCTTTCCTCAGCCTAGAGAGGAAGAGGCACAAGGAAGACTATATCCTGAGTATCACGATACAGACTCTCTGAACAGCACTACCTAAAATCTACTAAATAGCGGCAATTCACACTGATTAAAGGAAGTTGGGATAATATAATGTAATCATGTGATATCATCAAGACAAAGAGCAGAGCACATGAGTGCTGGAATTGTTTTAAATGGTGAAAATCATGGGGTATTTTGCAAGGAAATTCCTGTTCTATGAAAAGAACATTTGTGACACACAACAGTGGTGGTCAATCAGAAAGCCACATCAGCTGGGTGGTGACTCAGCACAGCTAAGGTCATGACACAGCAGAGGAGTCACTGAGCAGCGCAAGTCCTGCTGTGACGGGAATCCTGCTGAAGGTGGTGCATACAGCCAGATCACTCTCATTCCTCACAGTCCCCCCAAGGCCAGGGGACAGGCAAAATTCACACAATAAAAGAAAAAAATCTACATCTTGCTAGGATGTTGAATCGATGACACGTGCCCCACCTATTTCTCAGAAATATGTTTAACTGCCAATCCCAGTAACTCCTTCCACTCATCCATCGTTTGTCTTTATTAAAGAGGGACATTTCAAAGTCATCTAAGGCCCTTCCCTACATGAAGCATGCAGATGATGTGCTACGTTGAAACATGTGACTGAACCTTACAGATATTCCAAATAAAAGAACTGGTTAATTTAAGGATATCTGCATGGCTGATTTTAGGGGTTAAATCGTGCTTGTTTAGGAGAACATGCAGTAACTAAGGAAAACGTTACAATGTGAACTTTATTTTGCTTTTGAGGTGAGGTGAGGTTCCCCACCCCCCACCCTCAGCCACCCAACTGCCAGCTCTGAGTATTGTGCCTGGGGTAATTTTTATAGACAAAAGTTTCCTACACCACATCTATGCATGACATCACGCTTCTGACCACTCTAACTGCCTCAGACATTCTCAATGAAGACTATGTTTCAAGAGTCAGACGTGCGCAAGGCATTGGGAAAGCCCAGCGCAAACCATAATGGAGCTTTGTCTCAAATCTGCAAACACGCAGCGTGTCTATTGACATTCCACACTTTTGTTGATAGGATTAACTGTGGTAATAATTAACAGGAGCAGCATTTTAATTTTATCGGTGACTCAATGAATACCACAATGGGTGGAACCAGTCCACGACCAGCGCACTACTGGTCCGTTGCGGATAACATAATTGACTGGTAAGGCAGTACATTTTTGAAGGGCAAGCTCTATCGTGTGTGCGCGTGTGTGTGTGTGTGTGTGTGTGTGTGTGTGTGTGTGTGTGTGTGAGGTGAGCACACACTGTGATTGTAACCCCAGTAAATAGGTTATCTGAGGAATTCTGGAGGAACAGCCGTCCCCCACCAGACAGCTGTGCTAGCAGTCTGTGAATTAGTGCAGCATTCCTGTCATACTTCATAAAGGGGGCTGATAGCAGAACACTGCCAAGCAGCAAAATCCCACTTCGCACTGGCACAGCCATTCAAGATGAACACTCATAGGGAAGAAGCTCTGTTGATGTGCCCTCTTGTGGACCAAACTAGAATCGCATGTATTTTTGGGAGCCATACCTCAGGACCAACAGCATGTTTGTAAAACCAGAAGTACAGTGTACCCTTATGTATATATGCTAAATAGATAATATATGATTTCAATAATTATGTCTTAGGCACACAGGAACTCAAGGCAGTCATACTGGGCTAGGCAGCCTCTGTCTTCAGAGCCACAGGTTCTGCAGCTTTTATTACCTTTCAGTGGCAATCTGACTCAGAGCATCCTGTGAGGTAATTCCAATTCAGCAAGAGCAATTAAAGGCTCGGGTGAAATAAAAACCAGCAAATCCGGTGGCTTGTGACACGTAAACCTGGCCATTCTGCAATGAGGAACATTCTGAAACTAGGAGGAATGTCATAATGCAGCAGTTTTGGGGATAAACGCCTGCAGTCCAGGTAAGTAGTGGAGTGACCTTTCTATACTACAGTCTACCATTTGTATAGGAAAGAAAAAAATCGTCAAGTTTGCTGGTAATATTGTGTAGCATTTGGAGGCACGTTTATTATTCATTTTCCCTGTGTTGAAGTGCAATTTAGGTATACTGACATTTAATACAAAAAAAAATCTTAAACACTAAATGACAGACTGAAGTCCCTCCGCCATTTCATCATTGTGCCATTAACCAGAACTCTGCCCCTTCATGTAACCACGCACACACACGCGCATCCTGTTCTGCTCACCTTCTGTCGATGGTCGTGTAACAGTTCCGGAGCCATTTGATAGTGGGCATCTTAGTGCGGGACACCGCGCCGCACAGGTACACTATGATGTAATTCTCCGACACCATCAGGTCCAGCGTCCCCAGAATATACCTGCGATGGTCATCATGAAAACACATTAGATCGAAGTGTGCTGATTGGCCCATCTAATAATCTATTTGATTTGCGATATAATTTCAACTGGGTTCGTCCTCGTTTGAGATACTGTAAGCACAGTTACTTCCACTGTACTGCTAAGAATAATATCCTATGGGAAAGGTGATCGGAACAACACCAGTAGTATGTTTCGTCATGGCAACAATGTGATTGTAGGTTGTTTGGTACATAATACCTGAATAGATTGTCCATTACGTATTGGTAGTCATCGATGGTGCTGTCAGGAAGATAACAGGAACTAACGACAATGATGGCATTCATTTCATCCCCATAGTAGCCTAGAACACAGGGGTACCTCATCACTTCATGTTAGCGATCTTTAGCGGCGATCAGTCCATGACTTCATGATCTGATAGGCTTTTCATTTGTGCGACACTGTTTCGTTCGGGACACTTTATCGCGGTATATTATTAGTCCAGGTGCATGTATAGTATGTAGGGTGGTAAGGGATGTCCATTGCATGCTATATCACAATTTCCCTTACAAAATGCTGCACAACAAACATACATATTGACTATCAAAGTTTTGAAGGACAGTGCACAAGTGCCCAAGCTAGCTGCCCAAATTACAGCTGCCAATCTTAGAGGTTCATCTCAGACCCACCTCCATGGGACAGCACCTGAAGGTAGGGCTCCAGCACACTCATGTTCACGAGACTCTCTTGTCCAGCGATGTGGAGTTTGCGCCACCGTCGGCCCTGGCTGTCCACCTGGTCTAGCTCCAATTGACCCATCTCTGCCTGCTCCACTGACGCCCTGTTGGCCGCTCTGGCTTCCCTCCGGCCCGCCCGCGGGAGGTCATCTGTCGTCATTGACAGAGTTAGCTAAGCAGTAAAAACTACTGAGTTACAAGCGTCAATTCAATGCCTGCACTGACAGAGTAAGTAAGTATCAAAAATGAAACATGCGCTTAATGTAAATGTGAAGAAAATCGAAGCTTCTGTTACCCTCCCACTCAAAGTCTTGCATGCTGTCATTGAGGGTGAACGATTCACTGTCAGAAGGTGTCTCCAGCTCCTCCAGGTTGATATCTAGATCATCCTCATCAGGCGATGGGGAAAGTGCAGCAGCCGTGAACTCGTCTGAAACTGCCGAGTCGCTGCGCTCCAGCGTCAGACTGAGGGCAGGCGCCACGAGACGTTTTTTCCTGGTCCGGTTTCCTGACAGTGCCAAGCTTCTGGGAGGACCTGCCATGACAACAAACCCATCAGTCAGTTTATAATAACATATAGTACCAGTCAAAAGTCTGTACATATCTGCTTTTAATGCATGTCTCCCTATTTTAGCTGTAATATTCACCTTATAGTAAAAGGCCTTGAGGCAATGAAGTAGTACACATTACATTTTGCAACAACCGAAATGAGTGTTCAACATCTCAAAATTTTCTCAAATTTTAGGCCCGTCAAAACGGTTCCATTTGGCTCGACAGCATTTCAGATTCTTGGCATTCTTTCAACCAGTTTCCAGATGTAGCCACCTGGAATACTTCCCCAACAGTCCTGAAGGAGTTTCCACAAGTTTTGGGCACAAGTTGGTGCCTTGCTCTTACTCATTGATCCAACTCATCCCAAACCAGCTCTGTAGGGTTTAAGTTGGGGGATTGGGGGGGGGGGCAGGTTGTCTATCACAGAACTCCTCCTCTTT
>JAODLD010000144.1:15169661-15206008 GCA_026781065.1 Mormyrops boulengeri | reverse complement strand
CGCCATCGACCGGAATCAAATTCCTTGTATGTGTTCGCTCACATACTTGGCCAATAAACGCGATTCTGATTCTGATTAATATGTGCATATGTGAATGTGTGAATATGTGAATGTGTGCATGTGAATGTGTGCATGTGTGAATGTGTGAATGTGAATGTGTGCATGTGTGCATGTGTGAATGTGAATGTGTGCATGTGTGCATGTGTGAATGTGTGCATGTGTATGTGCCCTTCAATGGACTGGCATCCACTCCAGGAGGTACTCCAGCCTTGTGCCCTATGCTACGTGGAACAGGTTCCACGTGAGCAGAATCAGGGGTTAGAAGTTGGATGGGAAAACGAATTTTGAAAAAAGGTAAGAGAATGGACATGAACTGCTAGAGATATAAGTCAGCAGAGACTTGTTCAAACATACATATATATGTAAATACATGACAACGAAAAAGGGAGATTTTAAAAACAATCCTGATTCATAAAATATTACCCTTCTTTCCAACAGCAAAACTTTAGAGGTGTATGTCTTGTGCTTTTTTTCTTGTAGGATTCATGGTTTTACTTTAGTTATGTTCTTACTCGTTTTATGTACTTGCAGTTTTGTTTAGCCTGTTATGTTTTGTTCTACGAAAACAAAACTACACCATTTTCATGTCCCAAACCCTGTTTCTACCTGACCTTTACATACGTCACTCAGCACCAGAAATTCAAGTTTAGTTATGTACAAAAGCTATTTCGACGACACTCCCAGACACAGAGCCACTGCTCAATTTTCATTTATGATTACAGATACACTGGAATACAGGTGACAAAGAAGCCCAGTGTCACACCAGAGTGTCATACACATGATGATACCCCAGAGAAAGCAAAACGTTTTTTTTTTTGTTTTGGAACATGAAAATAGAATCTGACTAACATCTGATCTTTCACAGTTTTTCACACTCAATCACCCTCCAGACATGTGTTTTTATCTCCAGCAGCTTCACCTGAAATTACTTTCAGAAGTAACTGTGGTAAAACTCAGTAAATTAAAATCTCAGGTAAAGTGAAAAGAGGGAGCTTGTGGCCAAAGTTAGACACATGAACAACAGCTGAAGATGTAAATTTCATGCCTATGATTTTGCTGGGTGTCCAGAATTTGAAAGACTCTCGTTATAATACTGTATTTCTGAAATTTTGTATCACGAAGGACAAATCAAGGATGGAGTCACGCAAGCAATTCAAAGAAGCTACACCCTGCTATTCAGATGTACTGAGGCAGTAAACCACTTTTGTCCGCACACCCCAATGCAGACAACACCATGTTCTTCTTAGGAAACTTCACCTGGCACAAGATCACATGACCATATGCCTGCATCATCACCCATCAACACACAATATAATACATGTTCTACTGCGGACAGGTCAGACAAGGCATAAAACCATTAAAAGTGTCATTTTATTTTGTACTGCAGCTGAGAACATAACTGAGACACAATACAATGACCAGCCTGTTGTTCACCTGTTGATTTCACAAAGAGACAATTAGCATTCCTGAAAGCACTTAATTGGAGAGCTGCATTCACGGACACGAGCTATGCTACGTTAACCGGCTAGTGGGACAGCCCATTACTCACATACCTGTGGTCCTGCGTGGCTGTGGAATGTTAAATAAAGTGGCAGTCATGCTGAGACAAGACCATAGGTCTGTACACCCAACCAACACACACAAAGGTGCAGTGTGCACCAAGGGAAGGTAAGTTAGGGTGCTTTATACCATACAGTAAATGGCTCCATGGTACCCTAGAGACAATGCACAGCAACAATAGTATCACAGACACCTGGAAAACTATGAGGTAGCTTGTCATTACATCTGAAATCATCTGGTATCTGTGTGAGGTTTACCTTTAAATTGAAATAAAAAATCATAGGCTACAGGTATAAATTACTGATTGAAAAGTGGGTGCCATTTTACAATAAGGCTACCCATATAAAGGGTTCCTGAATGATTTATAATCTGGTTATTAATTAGGTTGTAACACTTTGTAGATTATTAATAGACAATTTTAAAGCGGTACCGAAAAGTATCTCTAACTGGTGCATCCTCTGCTCACACAGCATTTAGAAATTTGGATATGCATAACTAGTGGAGAGGACAGTAATTCCCTAAAATAAAGCATTAGGAGAGGGTTTGAATAAAGCCATAATTCAGCCTGACATTCACACTGAAAAAGTTTGTGATAGATCACAATTTCCTGAAGCCCAGTCATATGGGCTTAACATGCAGATCAGGGAGAGCTCTGATTGTCTCCCTTGGGAGGGGCCTCCCATGCTGCTCAGCAGCCTGGGAATGATCTCAAACACCAGCCCAAAAAGTGACAGGGCCTCTTAATGCACCGGCAGTCCAGCCCATCTTTTAAAGACGCGGTTTCACCTACAAAGGCTGAGCACAGACCAAACAGCACCGCGGTCAATTGTGCAAGAAAGAATCAGACTTATCTCATGCTTAACTACTGCGTTTCTTTTAATACTACGGATATGGAGAAATACTGACATCGGGATTGGCAACTAAACATGGCACACAGAGGCGGCAGATAGCATCACCAAAAGGTTGTTGGTTCATATCTCGATAGAAGCACAGCTAGTTTCCATTAACAAAAGATACCTTAACAAGAATGGCTTCATCCGTCTCCATAAAAGGTATGTAAGCTGACTGTGTTTTGTTTTTATATGTACATTTGAGTATGACACTGTAACTGCTACTACCCTACTACTAATTACAATAGTATGAGACATCCCTAAGAGTGAAACACCATAGTACATAAATACTGATGTTATTTCATATGGTCAGAGGAGCAGTGGGACGTCATCAGTAACAGCAGGTACCAATGAATGGATGACCACTAAATGCACTACTGTCAGACTGACTTGAGGGTTAGCTGTGATATTATTGCGCAGACAGGGTACAGGAAGTCAGTGAGCTGGCACTTCCTGAAGGGATCAAGTCTTGTAATAGTACTGATTCAGTTGCACAACAGCAAGATGTTATTTTGTGCTTCTCCTTTCAGCAACTTGTGGAACAAAAGAATGTAAAAGTGAAAGGGGCTAATAAAAAAATACAACTGCTTGAAGAAAAATCATCCACATGCCATTTAACTTAAGGAGACCTGGGCTGTGCTTTCAGTGCGGTCCAAAAGTAAATGACATACACTCCATTACCATCAGCTCTGTGACTGCCTTGCTCAGCTCAAACAGACACGCTCAGTCTCAACATGACAAAACACATTCAGATGGACTCACCCATTGAGCTTGAGCTGGTCGTTCTGGTCCAAATGTGTTCCCATTGCACCGACCTCAAGAGTACAGCAAGAGGTCTGCCAGAGAAGTGAAGTTTAGAAAACAAGTTTCAGTTTAATTAAATAAGACTCAACAGACTGATCTGGTTGAATAGCCTCTCCCTGAGTGATCTGCGTGCCGCTTTCGGCTCAACCTCTCTGTCTGTACAGGTTTTTCTGCATTTTGTTGCAACCTGCCAGAGCGACACCCCATTGGTCCAGCTCACCTGGGCAGCCCTGTCTTCCCAGAGGCATCACATCGTTCAGCTAGGGAGGAAGGAGAGGAGGTGCCCTAGCAGCAGGGAGCCTCATGGTCCTAAAGCCTGCCTGTTTACTTAGACATATTCATCATCATTATGAATGAATTAAATCCAGAAATGTCTGAAAACCAGAAAGGTATAAGCTGAAGCCTAAGCTTATTATGCCCACCCTGTATTTTCAAAGCAAAATTACAATTTGATCCCTTTGTAAAAACAGCAGCTCAAAATACAAAAGTCAAAATGGAAACAAGACAAATATATAGCAAATTGCAATAATTTGTAATCAATACCTCTTTAGAGGTAAAACATGACTACAGGCAGTCCCCAGGTTACGGACGAGATCCGGTCCCTAAATCTGTCTAAGCCAAATTTATAGGTACGTCAGAACAACAAGAATAATAATAATAATAATAATAATAATAATAATACTGAAATAATAAAAGTAGCTACCTGGTAGTTAATTAGCTAATCAGTCAAATTTATGTGTTTGGTTGCATTCTTTAAATTGGAATGATGAATCACTCCTCACAGCCAGCAATGGCAGAGAACGGTGCAACTCAACAGAAGTCAGCGTCGGGATAGTGTCATCCAAGAAGATAAGATAAGATAGATCTTTATTGTCACTATTACAAGATAGTGAAAAACAGTTTAGCAGCATAAGAGTAATAAATAAGGGAAATAAAACACACAAAAAGAGACAGACATCCTATTATAGAATGAGTGTCAGTGCAATGAGTGCAGTATGTTAGTCCGTATAAAAGACAGTCATTCAGGGAGGTGGGGGACGGGCGCATTGGACTGCCTGTGGGTAAAAGCTTTTGCTCAGTGTCTTTGTTCTGGCTCTGATTGACCTGTAGCGTCTGCCGGAGGGGAGGGGGGAGAAAAGGTAGTGTCCAGGGTGTGAGGAGTCTTTGATGATGTCGATTGATGATGTAGACTGATTAGTCGTTGTTGTCCATCAGTCCTACAGTACAGTGGTGGTGTTGCTGGTGTGAATGGGAGAACAGTCGAAAATGAAAAGGGAATAGAGGAGGGGACTGAGAACACACCCCTGCGGCGTGCCTGTGTTCAGGATGAGAGTGGAGGAGATGTGGTCTCCCATCCTGACATTCTGGGGTCTGTTGCTGAGGAAGTCCATTATCCAGGTGCACAGAAGCCAGATTGCTGGTCTAAATGCTATTTTACGGGTGGACATGAACCCCTTCGACCATCTCAGATTCATATGGAAATAAATAATGAAATAATGAGTCTCCTTTGTCTCGTGCAGGATAAACTGAAAAGAGCTTCTGACAGCTCTCTCGTTCTGTACCACTGGTGGATTCCTGCAGACCGTCAGTGATGCACATGGCCTCAGCAAGGTGCATGTGTCTAAATCTGTGCTTGCATTGATCACATTTCTGCTGCACCGTGCACACAATTACATAGAAGTTTCAGCAGGAGGAGATGCCTTGCAGACATACCTGGCATTGTAGGTACAATGGATGGAACCCATATTCATACATGCAGCCCCTTGGATCCCACCGGCACCTGTCAAAAAGGATTCTTGGTACTAGGCCCAAATGTCCAGGTGACTTTGATGCCAAGTGGCCTGGGGCATACACCTGATGCTTATATCTGGCCGAACTTTGGAGTGTGTCAGATGGCAAACGGTGCGTTTGCTGGTGGCTGGTTATTGGGAGACATCAGGCATCCTTTTAGCTCATACCTGCTGATTCCAGTGTTGAATCCCCAATCCGTGGCTGAGAAGAGGTATCACACCACACACCAAAGAACACTGCTGTAGAGCGCGCTTTGGGCATGTGAAAGATGTGATTCTGGTGCCTGACCAAATCCTAGGCATCTCTAAGATTTCCCCCTGGATGCAAGCTGTACTGTTCTTCTTGTGTGTGGTATGCTGCACAACACTGCAGTAATTATTGCATTAAAATATATTTCTGGCCACCTCCTCTTTTAGTTGCTTTAATGTTTCTTTTGAGAAGAGTTACTTCCTTCTCCTATTGCTGCCTCCCATTTTTCTTTTTTATAAGGAAGCGACATCACCTTTCGAGCCCATTTATATATTTTCAACAGGTTAATTTATTTTGGTGACTAACTTCCGTTCGAGAGCGCGTCTGGCTGCCGCTTCTCACCTGGCACCTGCTTCTTTCCTGCATGAGCCCTGTCAATTTGCTCCTGTTCTCTGACTGCAGCTGCGGTGAGTGAGTCCCCCCCCCCGTTGCTTCGTTGCTGTCGCCAGTTTAGATTGCTAAAAGGGGCAGGTTAGCTGCCTGCCCTTTTCTAAGTTTTGTAAGTAAGTTAGTTTTGGTTTGGCTGACGTGTGTAGTCTGACTGGCATGGTGTTATTTGGCGTCCTTGCTATTTTTTTTCATGAATACTGTTGGTATGTGGATCTTCATTACTCATCTTAGTATGCAGCAGAAGCTCCAGGCTGCAGAAGTTCGTTTTTACTACCTGGCAATACAGCTCGTATACTCTCCGGTCGAACTTAAACATCTTCACTGCCATTCCACATGTGCCGGACCGCACCTGTCTCGCACGGTCGTGTCGACTTTAATCTTGCGCTTTTGAATGCTCATTCCATAACTAATAAAGCTTATCTGATCAATGGCCTCATTATCCAGAAGAAAGTGGACGTGTTTTGTATTTTAGAAACTTGGCAACAACCAGGTGACTATTTATATTTGAATATGCTGACACCCCGGGGCTGTAACTACCGATCCGAACCCCGTTTAACTGGAAGCAGAGGTATCTTGGCTGTCGTTTATCGATCTACTATAAAAATGAAAGAACTTACATTTTTTTGATGTCACTTAGGTTGTTTCCTCCTCTCCGTTGGTGCTGTTGTTAGCATATCGCCCTCCTAAAACTGCTACTAACTTCCTGCCAGATTATAAAGACTCCTCACAGTCATCTCATCTCTCTGCCCTTCCATTATTGTTCTTGCTGATTTTAATATCTATGTTGACACTAACTGCTCCTACACGTCCGAGTTCATGTCAGTCTTAGAATGTTTTAATTTCACACAGCATTTTAACTTTCTTACTCACATTCATGGTCATATTCTTTATTTGTTCTCTTCTAGTGGTTTGAATGATCTTTCTGTCTTTGGTATTTCTGATCATAAGCTTATTGGATGCAGCGGTCACATTACTACTCCTCCTCCCGTGGAGAAAATCTCTGTCACATACCGCAATACGAGATCTGTCAATTGTAATCTCTCTGCTGCTTCTCTTCTATCCTCTTCCCTGTCTTACCCAAACTCTCTTCTCCTGATACTTTGGTTTCCTTCTATAATGATACTATCTCTGGATTGCTTAATGATCTAGCCCCTCTAAAGACTAGGCTGATCCCATCCACTCGCCCTTGTCCTTGGTTCACCCAAGCTCCGAATAATGAAGGCCACAGGCTGGCGTCTTGAAACCCTTTATAAGGAAACTGGTCTCACGGTGCACATGCTTTTATACATGGAGCACATCCACAAGTACAGGGACACCATAGATACTGCTCGCGCAAACATTTACTCCTCCATCATAAGTAGTGCGACATCTAGGCCGCGATCACCATTCAGGACTGTTAAACTCCTCAAACCATCTCTACATCTTTGCCCCAATACAGCTGAGCAGTGCCAGACATTTTTACATTTTCTTGAAGCCAAAATGAAACAAATCTATCACAATTTTCCTCCTACAGTACCTCTCAGCTATTCTCCCCCTTTAACTTTCCTACTCCAACTACAAAACCCTTGCTTTACACCAGTGACCTCTCTCTGTCACTGAATTCGAGTGTAATCCTTCCTCCTGTCAGCCCCTACACCTCTACTAAAATCATGTTCTTCTATAATGAGTTCTCCAACTGCATTACTGATAAACACATCTCTCTTCTGGCTCTGTCCCTTCTGCCCTCAAAACTGCTGCAGTTACTCCTATCCTCAAGAAACCGGAGTTGGACTCGTCTCCTCTCTCAAACTATAGACCTATCTCAAATCTTCCTTTTCTGGCTAAAGTGATGGAAAGAGTTGTAGTTATGCAATTGCATGCCTTTGTAAATGATGACACACTATATGAGCCATTCCAGTCTGGCTTCCGTAAACAGCACTGCACTGAGACAGCTCACTTCCTTGTTGTTAATGATCTCTTCCGGTCTGCTGATAGCGGTTCCCGCAGCATTCTCATCACCCTCAATTTAAGCTCAGCATTTCGCACAGTTAACCGTGATGTACCTCGTACTCATTTCCCCCCTTCTCTTCATTAGTATCACAGATATAGCCTTCAGTGGTTCAGGTCATATCTCACTAACCGACAACAGTTTATCACACTAGGTTCACAAAAGTCCTCCACCTCCCTTGTTGTGGGTGGTGTTCCTCAGGGATTAGTTCTCGGGCCCCCCCCTCTTCCTAATCTACATCCTCCCCCTTGCTTGGATCGCCCACAGATATGGCCTTAATTTTCACTGCTATGTTGATCTTATTCAGTTATTTCTCAGGACACACTCTTCCATTAACTCCCCTCCCAATATGCTGATTGCATCTCAGATTTAAAGCTTGGACTCCAGGAAAACCTTCTCAAGCTAAACACAGACAAAACTGAAGTCTTACAATTTGGCCATGATTCTGTCTTAGTATTGATGGTATCCCCGCAAAACCTGCTGCTGTCATCAGAAATCTATGGAACTCTCTTCCAATCTCTGACTGCTCTTCCTTCAAATCTGAACTAAAGACATTTCCCTTCCATGAACATTTCTCTACTGTCTCTTCCTGATTATGGATTTTTTTTTTTCTCTCCCCCGTAATGTGACCTTGGGTTTATGAAAGGCACTATATAAATGTGACCTATTATTATTAATAATAATAATAATAATAATAATAATAATAATAATAATAATAATATTAACTTTGGTTGCTTTCATGTGTTCCTATTGATTTTCTAGTTTCTAGTTTTTTTTTACATATATTTGCATGCTTCTTATGTGACAATCATAACATACAGTATTCACCATTGAAATACATGGAATTGATATTCTTATTATTGACAGTGTGCTTTTCTCATGCAGAGGCTGGAGAGGACCCAACAAAGCACTACTTTAAGTTTGTTTGTTAATTGTGGAATAACAGGGTTTTGAGAAACACTCATGAATCTCACTCGTTTATTTACCTACCTCATTCATCATCTTGTTTGTTATTCAGTAAGATTGATTGCTTTTGGGAGATGTACCCCCATTCTCTCAGCCTGTCCGAGAGGCGAAAGCAGGACTCGTCCAGGAGGAACCCGGCCTGTCCCCAGGGCATCCCTTCTTCGACAGCAGAGCAGTATGAAGCAGCCCAATCAGCCTCAACACCAAGGCCAGCAGCAAAATGCCTGACATTTTGCAAAAACATCAAATTTCCCTCTGCAGCTCGATTTAGGCAGTGTGTGGCTCAGTGAGCTAAGCCTCCGTGCCTGTGATCAAAAGGCCTCCAGTTTGAACCTAGCCTCAGCAGACTAGCTACATCCATGGGCCCTTGAGCAAGGCCTTTAACCCCCAGCTCCACGGGTGCTGCTGCAGGAGGCTGACCTTCACTGCCAAGCTGCACTCATCTCTATAGGTATCACTGAGAGCAAGACGGAGTAGGCGAGAAGAGAATTTCCCCACAGGGATCAATAATGTGCTGTTATGATTATTAAACCAACATATAATCTCTTATCTCAAAGGGATTGCAGGTGTATTTTGTCATTCACTCATCTGGATAATTTAGCGAATGTTGAACATGGACGTTGAAAATTAGATGCTCTTGTGTTTTTTCTCCTACTTTTTGAAGGTGCAAGTGTATTTAAAATATAAATAGACAAACAAACAATTCAAACCATGTATTAGATATTAAAAGGCAGAAGATAAACAAATTAACAGTTAATTTTATTATATCAAAAAATTATGGAGTGGACAATAACCAGCTGTCATTATCAGATTACTCATATGAATACTTAGGTGCAAGGAAGACCACATTACAAATGGACAACCGTTTTTATATTTAGTTGAAAATACTCTTCCATGTTTTTGTTTGGTGAACTGATCATTAGTCAGTTTTGTTATATAAACAGAAAGCCATGGATTTCTCCTTTAAAAATACAGATCTGAATTTATGCAAGTTGGATCTCTCCAATAAATTCTGAATAAATGACAAACCACATTTCAAGTTATACAGGATTTCATAGATTGATTAGTAATTATAATTTGATCATGATATAAATACCTTTTATTTAGGTTGGAAAAAATTTAGGTCAGCTATAAATATATACTGGGTATCGCATTAATATAGTTAATACCACATCCAAATTTTGTTCTTAAAAACTTATGGTAGAAAAAGTTCATTTTAAAATATTTTACAAACTTGCTTCCTCTTAAAAAGTATAAAAGTCTTGAATGCCTATTACAGTATTTCCATGAATGGGACAAAAATGTGTTCTTTAAAACACAATGTTTAAAATGCTCATCATTAAAACTAACCAGGAATAGCTGGATACCTAATACTCGGGCTACGCGCAGGTAAGTCCCTGTAAGGTAGGCAAGCCTTTAGAATTCACCAAAGTAACGTGTTAGCACTGGCTGGTGTGTTGTAGTGTCCGATGCAGTAGCAGATACCATGGAATTCTGGCCTGCGTAGCATGTCTGCCTTGGTGTGGGCACCCTGCATTCACAGTGCCATAACATCCCCTGTGCCTAGATCTTCTCAACATAGTTCCCAGGAAACATCCCTTCTTTTCCTCTCAAATGCCCAAACCACCAGCCTGATTGATCTAGGAGAGAGAAAAAAAAAAGCACGTGTACATGGTTTAAGCAAAAGGAGCAATGCAGGGTATCCAGGCTGTAGCCCTGTGATGGACTTATTTACCTGGTTACATGCATGTTTTATTTATAGTGAAATAGTCTGCTAGATTCTCAGAGCAACCACATTGCTGTGGGGCCATGGATTTCAAACGATTAAAAGATGACAACAATGACTTACAAAAGTGAATACCTTCATTTATGATGTCAATTATGTCCGCTGCATTAAAGCTTAGCTCATCTGTGTCCTGGGCATCGTAGGCATACAATGCTCTGCACTGTGGGGAACGAGGTTTAGGTTTGGGTCGGCCTGCTCCCGGTTCTGGCTTGTATTCTTTGGAGCGCCTGCGATGGATGCTGTTTGGGAGCGTAAAGATATTAAACATGGATTTTAAAAATTATTCGTTCAAAGATAAGTCACCCTTTGGGGATGGGGATTCCTAATTGCTTCTGTTGACCAATTCAGCTCTGGCCCCTCTGCAGAGATATCATGAATAGCCAAGCAGAAATAGTAGAAGCAAACTCCGGCAAACAAACAGAATCAGAGGAAAAATGCTGCTGAGATTCACCCGAACCCGCTGAGACTCACCCTGCAACTCCCTGGTCAGGCACATTCATGAAATCCATGTTGGTCGGGAGCTCCTGTGGAACCCTGGATTGCCGCTGGCCTTGATGTCGAGGTAGAGTGGGCTGCTCCATACTGCTCTGCTGTCGAATAAGTGAAGCCCTGGAGGCAGGCCGGTTCCCCCCTGGACGAGTCCTGTTTTCAGCCCTTGGACGGGCTGAGGAGGGGGAATGGAGAGAACAGACCGGGAATTGAACATTGAGATGCGTGGTTCTAATTACAGACCGCATGCTCCAGGTAATCATAATGTAGGATTTCCATGCTATTCCTTTGCTCACCATTCCTTCCTGATTGGACTTGACGGTTGTCCAAGTATTGGCTCTTTCGCTTGTCTCGTCGTGTTGGCCCTAGGGGGGGCAGTGTATGTCAGAAATTCACATGCCACAACAGAAACATATTAGATAGCTATGCAAAACACATACTGAATATCTATCAAAGATTGTTGAATCACATCGGTGAAACACTGGCTCATTTGCATTGAGACTTTCCATCAAATCAATCTCTATAGACTCACTAGAGTTCTTGGGTAGTCCTGGACCAATGGTTACCAACAAGAGCTTGCTACTGGGTTTCATTATCGCTTGGTCCCCCTGGCCCATCTGGAACTGAATCTGCCTGGAACCCGGTGCCCCAAAAGGACCCCAGCCACCCTTTTTCACCTTAAACTCCAGCCTGGGGGAGAAAATATCAGCAATTCAGGAGGTACACGGTCTATACCATTCAAATAGAATAAAAAGGTCCTTCACTTCTGTTAAACTGTTACATCTTGAAAACACCCGCAGTCATGATATTAAAACAAAGTGATTGACTTGTTAAAAAAAAAGAAAAAAAAGAGACAGTGATTTGTTTTCTCTATCAAGCAATATTTCTCTATCCAGCAAATTTGCAGCTCCAGGACCAAAGCTGAATGGTAAACTGTAAATGTAGCATTATTACAAGCCGTTTCAGAAGAATCGCACCACATCCAGTCCTATCAAAGAACTAGGAAAACAAAGCTTTGCATATTAGAAGCCGCTATTCCAGATATTCCAAATTCCTGAAGTTGAGATGCTAAAATGCATTTATGGCATGAAGATAAACTGTTAGAATATGAAGGAATAATGGAGCTCAGCTGGGTCTATTTCACCGGTAGTCCAGTAACAAATACCACACACGCCTCACAACTGCGAAGAGGCAGACATGAGGCTCAGTGCAGGATGGGTGACACCCGGAAGACGCGCCAGGGTCGTTCCGGGACCCTACGTACAGGTTGTTGAACTTTATTGGCAGTTTCTTGCGGGTTTTCTCCTCGTAGCGCTTGTACAGCAGGCTGAGGAACTCCGTCTTGAAATTACACTCAAGCACGCTGTCGTACTGCTCCTCATGGATGATGAGGAAGTCATCCTGGAGTGTGCTGGAGGAGAGGGACCAAGTCTCATTAGCGGTGCCTCTTCCTCAAAAATCACCCAGATATTAAGCTAATGCATTTCAAACCTTTTAATAAGCAGTACAACAAATGATATGCAAGATTTCATGTGCAAAAAAAGTATTACAAGTAATAAACATAAGGGCTACTAGGTAATACCTGAGAGAGACTGTTTGGACCTTGTCTAGTTCAATCTGCCTCTTCAAAACCTCTTGGATCTGGCCTTTCTCTGGGCCTTGCTTAACCTTCTCGCGTCCAATCAGATACAGGAATTTGGGGGTCAAGATAAGGTCACGCTTCACTGACTGTGGGCGAGAAAGAAACACAAAAAGTAATTTCCAGCCAGCTTATAGTGACTCAGCACTAAATGGGAAACTTTCAAGGTGCAACCTTTTCACTCTCCACAGAGAACTCAGTACACACAAATCAGCCCACACTCTCAGGACCTACGGACACCCATACCCCATGCCTCACCTTGAACCTGCGGTCATATTTCACCACAACATCTGCAAAGTCGATTCGCTCTCTGCGCCCCACAAACCGCCGTAACTCAGGGTGATTGTCAGTGCCAATGTAGTCTCCCACAAAGTTGCGGTTGATGCTGTTTCTCCGCCGCTCCTTCTTGTTCAGGAGAAGGTCTGATGCTGGAGAATCAGATGACAGTGTCAAAAAAAAAAGTGAAACACTGCCACCTGCTGTCAGAAGCCAAGATGGCACTCCTCTGATTACTTGGTTAAGGAATTGATCTCTACATTGTTTGCAAATCACAGCCCAAGCTTTTTACAAACAAATCTGTAAAAGAATCAATTTTCATTTGCATAAAATACGCATAAATTCTTAAGGGGGGGGGGGGGAAATCACACATACGGAACAAATGAGGAGAGTATTTCTTCATAGGCAGCAGGCTAACAGATACACTGAAAACGAAAGGTCATGATTACCTTCTTCTCGCATGCGGACGTATTTGCGGACAGCGACGTGCTTACGCCAGGCCTTCTGGATGACACGGGCGTAGCCGTTGTACTTCCTCTCTCTCATCTCTTCTAGTAGGAACAGCTACAGGGACATAGTGGAGGCTTCTGTATACATGCATCAGCATATAAAATGTTGCCATGTAAAATGGGATCTTTTGGTACTTTCATTGGAATATGATGACGACAGTCTACCTGGTTGTGACTGTCATTCCTACCAAACGCTGGTGATCATTTCCAGTTACTCAGAAGATGGCAAGAGACTGGACTTACAGACTCGGGGGCCTTGATGAAGATCTTGGCCTTGCCTAGCTGGTACTGGTCTTGGTCCATGTTGACGGAACGCAGGAGGTGCAGAACTCCTTGCTTCTCGTCTCCACGCCACTTTGGCCATGTCTCCCTGGTCAGGATGGCATATCTGCACAGATGCATTAGAGCAGTGGTTCTCAATCCTGTTCCTTGTGCCAACCCCTGCCAGAATGTTTCCATTCCAACCCTACCTTAATCAGGCTTATATGTTCCTTAATAGGCTAATAATGAATGTGGCAGGTTGAAAACAGTGGGTTGGAATGAAAACACTCTCGCAGGGGGAGGCACCAGGAACAGGATTGAGAACCACTGCATTACACCAAAAACAACATATTCTTAAGTCAGTGTTTGCCGTGTTTCCAACAAATTTAAACATTAACCAGTTAAAGCTTCAGGCATCAAATAGCCTGAGGGTATATTCAAGTTATATCCAGAACTATTCCCCCTTGAAATGGCCCTTCCACATTACCCAGTACGCACCTCTGCAGGAACTTGCTGAAGATACGGCGAAAGGCATATCCGGCCCGGCGGACCCTGATGTTCTCTCGCAGCCCCAGGTACTCAACCTGGTGCTTCACCCGGCTCTCCTCCCAGTCGCGCGAACGTTTGGTCTCATTGGGCTTGATGCAGCGGATATAGTGAGGGGTGCACTTCATAAGAGTCTGTACCAGGTTGTTGGCCTGTTTCTGAGTTCAGACAAAGGAGGCAAACTTTACAAAAGACCCCCATGAATTTTTTTTTTATTTATTTTTTTTTATTTTTAAATCAGCTCTTCTTACATGGGATACCTGACAGGCCAAAGTAGAGTCAAATCCTACATGGGATAGCAGCTCCTTCCCATTGTGTGCACAAACATCAGCCTACTTACTTCAGCAGTCAGGTATTCTGCTGACCTCTGTCATGATCATGACAGCCTCCCATAAACTCCACTCCTCAAATAGTCTCTACCTTGATCTTGCTTCCTGCAGTGGTGGGACGACCCCTTTTTTCCGCCTCCAGATTTTCTGGGAACAAGTCCTTAATGAAGGAACTGGACAAAAAAAAGAAAAGAAGAAATGAAACACCAAAGGGAAGAAAAGACTCAAGTCATATTTTATGCAAAAGGAAACGCATTCGTTGTCTGTTCACACTTACTGTTCACTGCTCTGCATCAATTCAATGATGTCAATAAATAGCACGTCTCTGTTCCTCTCACAGAAGCCACTCACATCGTACGACACCTACAAAAGCCGACATGTATATGGGGTTAGTCGCTCATCCAAATTCCACATTTGGGTATGTCTAAACACGCACTGCAGAACAAGGGATGAGTCACGGTAGAAAATTACTGTTTTGTATTTGAAACTTGAGATTAGATTTACTTAAATGCTAAAGTGATCCAAGATCAGAGTGTCTGACTATTTCAAAAGACTAAAATAAGTTTCAAAACCAAGACCAACAACAACAAAAAGATTTGTATAGAGCGCCCCCTGCCTTGCCAGCATAGTGGTGCACCACGAAGCCCTTGTTCCAGCTGTTGAAGTGTTCATGGCTGCCGATCTGCATCTGCAGCTTCTGGATCAGTGTCTGGTCTGCACCTTCTCCCTTAGCATGCATGGTGGCGCACACGTCATCCAGTATGCTCATGATGCCTGGCGGGTTCTGGTAAACGTAAATGGGAAGGCTACAGTGACGTCACAGTGATTATCCATATCTGTTTATCCAGCTCGGGTTTACTGTGAGCCTGAAGCTTATGCCAGGCAGCACAGTCTATCACTGAACACACACCCACACAATACAAGCTTAAGAGCAAGTTTCTGGACCATGAGCGGAAACTGGAGTCCCCAGAGGAAACGCAGTGGTAGGGATGGGAAATGAACCTAAACTATGGAGATGTGAGGCTCACACCCCCCAGGGTCATGCAAACATGCAACACGCCCCCTACAAAACATCTGCCACGTCCAATCTGGGCTGAAAGTCTGTCACCAATGATTCATACCAGGTGCTGCTAACCTTTACTGACCCACCTGTCACTAAACCATTAATACTCACCACTTTGGACTCTATGAGGTCGCACACTATTTTGTTATTGAAATAATCGATGGGTGTCCATTTGATGCCCTCCTGCACATACTCCTCCTGTAAACAGAGCGGCAGACACGTCCATGTGACCTCGACGTTTGCAACACTGGGCCGATAGCAGATCACGCAGTGGGACCGGTTTGTGTTGCTGGAGCAGCGAATCCTCAAAGCGCCAGAAAGCGCCAGCTTTGCTCACCTGCTCGGCCTTGAGAGTGAGCTCGATGAAAATCTGCTGAAGCTTTTCATTGACAAAGTTGATGCAGAACTGTTCAAAGCCATTTTTCTGTCAAGGAAAGTTTTTGAAAATGTCACATTGTAAAGTAAAAAAGCTATAACACTTTAGAGGTAACACTTCACATTAACCGCACCTTCATAATGCCATTATTATGCATTCACAGAACATTCAGTGTACCTTCATAATGCATTCATAAAACATTCATAAGTATCACGTAAGTATACTATAATAAGATAACATACCTTAATTTCAATATACATTTATAGGAAACACTATATGATAAACATTATATTCATATAATCACATAATGTTTGTTATTAATGTACATAAAAGCTGTTAAGGTATGGGCATACTTGCATGCTGCTGATGAATTCATTATGAATGCTTATGAATGCATTATGAAGGAGCAAAGATTGGTCTACGGATGAATAATGAATGCATTATGAAGATAGTGTTAATGTAAAGCGTTAAACATTAGGATGCATAAAAAGGGTCATTTCATTAGAATGAATAAGTTTGATTAAAACAAATTTCCACCCAGATATTTTTATGCCTTTTCTACTACAGTAAGCATAACGAATAAGTAACTCAATAAGAAATGAACAAGGACCAAAAGCTGGAAAATGGAAGAGTTTCAGATTATTCCCAGGAATCATGTCAGAATCAGAATTATCTGGGTCACTCTTTTCATGACAGTAAGGGCTCAGAAAAATTGGAAAGATATTGGGGGAAAGAGTATCGATATAAATATCACTGACTAAAATCTTGCTGGGAAAACAATGAGATATACACATGATGGTTATCGACCCTGAAATAAAGTCTCTTCTGCAGAGGTCATAAGTTTTACCCACCAGAGATTTAAATGAAAAAAAGTCTCACACATTTTTAATGCAGGGCCTTCCTTCTAACTCTTGGTAGGTCTTTGCCAGGTTGGGGTTATAGTCAATTCATCAAAACAAGTGGAATGACTCAATGATATGGGTGACACTTTTAAACACAAAAAATGTGGCTTTTCCCAGTCAAATGTGTTTAATTAATGTATAATGTCATTTGAACAAACATGCATTTGATGATGATGCGACTCCAGTTTAATGACAAATCAGTTTTTCCTTCCTACCTGGAAGATCTCAAAGCCGTAGATGTCCAACACACCAATGTTTAACTCCTCGTGGTCCTTCTGCATGGCTTTGTTAATAGCCTAAAGCAGAATAAGCAGAGGGAAACCACTGCACATTTACAGCCACAGACAGAATGTATTATCCCTCATCATTTTTTTTAACTATTCCAGTTCTATTGGTTGAGTATAACACTAAAAATTAAATAAATGTTTTATATGGTCTGTTTGTGCTAAAAACTGATGGAAGCCAGGCTTCACCTAGCATCAGAAAACAGCCAACTTCAGTGCAGGGCATTGTGGGATTGCACAGTTCCATGTCACACCATGACAGAGACACTCACTCAAAGGGTGACTGAGATACAAGCTGGACTAAGCCAACCAAGACACTAAACTCACGTCAACCAGGTAGTCGAAGACACGAGAGTAGAGGGCTTTGGAGAGGGCGTCCCGTGTGAAGGCAGCCTGTTCCGTGTTCAGGGTGACTGAAATCGTCTCTGACTTGCCCCCCCACTTGCTGTCCATGATGCGACTGGTCAATTTATTTTTCAGGCCTTCCTGGTTAATGCCCAACAGGTAGGCGGGAAAGGCCAGGACTAAGGAGGAAGACGGCAAATAAAAGCAGGGTAGATGCAGGCATGAACACAATATGTTTAAGATAATTAACTGCTGAACAAGGTCACATCAGGTTGGGGAGCATGCACTGGTACAGCACATTGCCACACCCCCCCACAATGCGAAACACCTCGGGATCCCGGGCTTACACACGGTCCAGTTCCATCCTCCAGAAATGCCCACCTATCTGCCACAGCCAGGTGTTGCCTGGGCATCCCCTAGACCTGGTCCAGCCTCTCGTGTCCTCAACAGTGAGGATCCTGTGAGCTAGAACACCCTGAGGGAAACGCGCCACATGGCCATAGTGCCATAACTGATGCTCCCTCACAATGCAGGTTATGTGCCTCATTTGGGAAGCCTTGAGCAACAGCTTATTCGACACAAAGTCAAGCCAGCCTTACCCAAGGATTCTCCGAAGAGACACAGTACCTAAGGAGTACAGTCTTTGTCTGAGGTCACTGGATAATATCCATGTCTTGCAGCCATACAAGTAAGAAAGGGAGCATAAGGACTCAAGACTCGGATTTTCGTCCTCTTACAAAGGTATCCGAAGCACCACACACCTCTTTTCAGCGACCTCATGACCCCTTCAGATCTTGGTTTTAATCCAGGACACTTGCAAACAGACGATCAGACCCTTGATCAGAGCCTCCATTGACTCGGTGAAGATCGCAGCATTGTTGGCAAAGTCAAGATTGGTAAATCTTTCCTCACCAACAGATGCCCCAAAGATGATGGACCCCACAACCCTGCCCAAAAGCACTGAACAGAGTAGGAGCAAGAACACACCACCGAATGAAATTGTGAATAAAATATCGCCCTCAACAACATATCACTCACTGCAGTCTCAGGAGACACCCAGAGAGTGCCTTCGCGCCTTCGCCTGAGTCTCATAATGCACTCGTTGAAAGGAGTGACACTGGACACCATTGGGAGGAGCTGATCCGTCACAGCAATAGCTACTTTCAGAGTATAGCAGCCATCAGGGCGACCAGACCAATAATAGGTGTACCCACCTACAGAGATCTGGCCACTCCCCGGCCTGTGTACCTTACAGTGCGCCACCAATGAAATGTAGGAGTTTAGAAATCTCCCACACAGCAAGGCAAGAAGGTCGTCATGCTGGAAAGACAAGACATTGCACGTGCCTACCGGACAGGCTGCTTTAAATTATGACCCGAGTTCTGCCATGCAGCAGGTGATGCCTCGGCACCACACCAGTTCCAATTCCCAACAGACCTGTCCCCATTGGCTCTCTGGCGGTTTCGACTCTTCTGGAGATGAGACTCCTGAGGGCTTTCCCCTATCCCCTTCACCATGCGTGCAGCCTTCCTGGGGGTGGCTGCAGCAGAGCTACTCCCACGGACAGCGGAAAGAGGTACTGTCTGCCGTTTGAGCAGGGTCAAGTTTTTACGGTGACTGGAGTGCTAATCCTGCCACCAACCCCCAAATTTTTCTTTGCCAGGCCATGTGGTGCACGACATTTATTTGTAAACACACCCAACTAAATGAGGAAATACCATATGTATTTTCCAAACTTAGCTGGCGTGAAAGCATAGATCTGCTGAACATTCACAAACTCTAATCTAGCCCAGAATCCTGGGAAAACCCAGGTAAAATCATTACGTCAAGAAGACCAACACTATAGCCCAGCGGATCTCAAGTGGTTTAGCCTTAGAACATTTTTCCTTGGTCATGAGAAATTTGTAGCATTTTGAAACAGATTTATTTCACAAAAGAATAGCAAATAAAACGGTAGCAGGAAGAGAGAAATAATTTTTTAGACACACCCCATAACCTACAAACGACGTTTCGGTTGAGACCCCCCATATGATAGTGCTATACAGACAGCCTCCAGGTTAAAAACATCTGACTTACGAATAACTTGTACTTACAAATGGACTGCCATAAAGCCTATTAGACATTTGAGTTAAATACAGTGGTTTGTAATAACGAGCACACGCACTGCTTTGTGATGCTTGTGAAAACACTGCGCAGCTTCAGCAGTTCATTGGCTCGAGGTACAATATATACTCTTATTATTAATATATTATTATTGTTCCGACTTACAAATTTGACTTGTAAACTTATGGAATGGATCTCGCTCAAACCCTGCGGACTGCCTGTAGCCTATTAAACTTGCTTTTCAAGTTTTAATTGTATATTATTGTACAATTTATATTATTTAATTGTATAAGTTTTATACCATAATTACACATTAAACTAGGTATCCTTAGCATGCTACTAACACGTTACTCGTATGTGTAGCCTTCAAATCCTCCAGTTGTACGTAGCTACCACTGATAATCTGCTCCACACATTCAAAGCCACTTAAAAGCAGACTCACAGTCAGTGCTCTCCACCACAGCGTAGTTGCCCTCCTCTCGGAAGGCGATGTTGCCCAGGTGCAGGATGCCCGCCACGATCTGCAGCACGGCGGCCTGATCGTCCTCGGTGAGGCCTACCACCCCCATGGCGTTCTGCAGACACATGCAGCCACAAGCTCACATGCTGCAGCACAGCACCGGCTCACCAGAGTGGAGGCCTGCCTTAAGGACCCCTTACATGCACCCAAAAGGTATCTAACAGGTGCCTCATTAACACACTCTCCTATTGTACTGGACAGTGCAGATTGGTGACAATTCGTGAGCTCCTGGCTGATTTTCATTTGCGTTGACTTCTTAATTCAGGGATGCTCATTCTTGAGATCTATCACCCTGGGATGCATTTCCCAAAAGCTTAGTTGCCATCAACATTAGTAACTTCAATAGCTGGATCAGTGCAACTGCTGAACCCAAACTCTGCAGGGTGGTAGATCTTCAGGAGCAGGAATGAACAGCCCTATCTTAATTACACCACATTTACCTGAACCAGGGTAAACTGAAAGCAATGCCCAGAATTTATTTTACACATTATTATTTTAAAATATACGGCCCCTGAAGGGAGCTGTGTAAAAAAATAAAATGCTCTTACTTTTGCATGCGCACGTGAAACTAAGAGCATTTTATTCCCTTCAGGGGCTCCGTAAAAATATGACAACAACAACACAGTAAAATATGAAGCAACAACACAGTATTTTGCTAGTCGTTTTGTGTAGTCAATGCAGGCCAATTGTTTTTATCACTTTGGCCATATGATTTGTAAATTTCATATTAATTGTGGAACAGACAGTAAGTAGTCTGAAGATTTACATAGATCAGGGACACTGTCTGGGCTGAAGCTCCGAGGCCTTAGCTAACCTTGATTAACAAAATGTTAAGGCCCCTCCCCCCTATTAACGTCACAAAAATAGTAGGGGGAGTGTTATAACAACTCATAATAATAATAATATTGTTATAACAACAATAATACAGAATACTGTGGGGCAGGTGTACTCAATTAAAATTCAAAGAAGTCCAGTCACAGAAAACTTCCACTCACATCATGTCACACTTTAAGAGTCTCAATCAATTTTATAATAAACAGTATTAACACAACTTAACACCTGAAGAGCTTTAACGTCTCCTTCTCCCTTTCTTTCCCTGTTATATCCTACTCCCACAGCTTCTCTTGTTCAGTGAGAGACACTCTCTCTTGCTTATGCTGCCATGATTTTAAATCTGGCCTGGAATGGTGACACCAGGGCCACCTCTCACTCGCACGTGTAGGTGCTCAGTGGTGAACCTGCAACGATATTTGGTTTTAATAATGGTCATTGTAGAGAAAGCTCGCACGGCTGCATGTGGAGCCGAACATGATCAAGATGTCCAGGGCTACTTTCCTGGGAAAGCCGTCTCCAAGGCCATTTGGAGCCGAGAAGTGGCAGGGTTAGTGCTCCTTCAGGGCCACATCTGCTTGGAGATTGACCCAGCATTGCATCTGGAGAGGCCCAGGATCTGTCCACTTGAAATGCTGTGTGACTTCCTGTTTGTTCTATGCTTAATCCATATTTAATTACATATTATTTTATATTTAGGATTATTTGCAACTCGCGGTTATGCATTTTTTTTCCAATATAAGTGGGTCTTTCTTTTTTGATTAAGAAATGTAGGCTTTTATATATCTCATTATATTACACGTACTCATTAGATAAAATTAACTTGAATTTGGCACACTTAAAGTTATGACGCTGTGTTTCATAATGTATTCTTTATGTAGGTTAATTTATGCCTTTTGATGGATCGCTTGGAGATAATGGCTTTATTGCTATTTTCCATTCATATTATGTTTAGGGGTATTTGTAAGAAGACACATTGTTATGGTTTTTGAATCCAGCTGGGTCGGCACAAAGAATGTGCCATCGAAGGATAGAAGCCGTGATATTGCTGAAGCTGGCATTAGACAGAAAAGACAGCGATATCTGTTTCCCAGCACTTCTAAAGTGGGAATCAACTTATGCGCCGAGTCCATAATACATTTTTCAGAGTGTCTCAGCGTCTCGGTCGAGATCCGGACCACAGTCCATCTATCGGTGACTTCTGCTATAGGGTATTTCCAATACTGCAAAGAGGCTCTAACTCACCATGGTATCAGAGAACTCCTTCTTGTCACTGACATCCTCCACGGTGTACGTTCCCGACTGGTTGAGGTACAGGTAGTAGTCTGAGGTTGTGATGCCCAGGTTCTCTCGCTGTTCTTTTGAGGCACCTTCTAAAAGCTAGAGGGGAGCACAGAGAACAGAAAATGTCAGCAAGGCTCTCCAAAGAAACTGAGGAACAGCCAACTGCTATGAAACATTGATATAGTCAGCCCTTGTGCATTCGCGCTTCGTGATTCGCGAATTCACAGATCCGCGAAAATGTCATTGGAACCGAACTTATTTGCATTCGCGATTTTTTCGCACGTCTGCGAAATCCCCAAAAAACCATAGTAATTTATAAGTTTTCATGCTTTTAAGTGTAAAATTGGTAAGAAAATTTTAGTTAATGAAGATTCTACTGTGTTTTTGGGGAAAGTTCAAGACATACAATATAAATCAGTTAAAAAATTCTTTAAAAAACATGCCTTTCTTATATAAACGTTCATTTTTATGCACATACTGTACTGTACCTTTACAGTCCTATTTGGAACGATAATGGTTACATAAACATTAGAAAATAGTTAATTTACGATTTTGTAATAGTAAGTACAGGTTAACATAAATTCAACGCACAAAAATGATACATTTCTTGAAAGGTGCTAATATTATGTACATAGCCAATGCATCCTGAGTTTCCCTCTCGAGACGCATTTGCTATAAACACTGAAAGGGTTGGAAGTAGCCAATCACAGAGCATGGTTACCAGAAGGTAATGATGCCAGAGGAAAGAGTTAAAGTTTTAGATTTGTTGAAATCTGGTGAAATGGCGACTAGTGTAGGACGCTAATATGGCGTGAATGAAAGCACTGTACGCTCTATAAGGAGTAAAGAGGCCGAAATTAGAAAACTAAAAAATTAGTCTCCAAGAGCTGGGAGCAAAGGACCAAAGCAGGTTTCAACCAAGAGAGGTCTGACTGTATAGCTCTTTTCTCTGAAAAGTTAAGCCCAAACAATAGGTTCTGAATTACGAAATCACCCTTTATTTGACAGAGTGATGGCTCTGAGGCTAAGGATCTGTACCAGCAATCTGAAGGTTGCCAGTTCGAATCCTCTGAATCCTAGCAGTGATCCTACTCTATTGGACCCCTGAGCAAGGCCCTTTGTCCTGGGTATGACGTTAATCTACATCCAGCCCTGTATGGAGGTTCTCTGACTTACAGGGAAATTTGGGGGTTGGTGGCAGGATTGGCACTCCAGCCACCGGAAAAAACTCACACTGGTCCATTCAGACTAGTGTGGTGCTGAGGTATCACGGTTAAGGGCCTTGCTCAAAGGCCCAACAGACACGTGACTATTCTGCCGAAGGACAAGATTCAAACTTCCGATCACAGGCACAGAAGCATAACCCACTGAGCCATAGACCTTCCCCCACTCTACCAACACAATAAAGGCACCCAAGACGTATACCATCCTGTCCAGGGTGCACCCAGGACTTGTGCCCAATGCGGCCTGAGGGCCAGGGCCCCAAACTGCCTTTACCAGGTTAAGCAGTTGGAAGATGGATGGATGGATGGACGGACGTGTGGATGGATAGATGGATGGAACTTTTTCAAAGAGCTACAATCAGGCTTTCTCTCTGTAATATTCCCTATTTGCACCAAGGTAGCCAAATCAGTAAAAGATTTGACGAGAGGCTAACAAATGAGTGGGTAAGTGACTGTTTAATTGGCTAGACTTTAAGCCCATTCTGATGAAGCACAAGACACGTCTGACCTGGTAGTAGATGTGGAAGTTCCTCTCCCCCTGATTCTGTGATACGACTCTGGATTTCTCCAGCAGGAAGTTGGAGATCTTCCCCCCGTCAGGTTCCCCACCCCGGCTGAACTGAATCTCAAAATACTTCCCCTGTGTCAGGAACATGAAACATAATAAGTTAATTTTGTTATCCTACGTCCAAAGGTTAGGCCTCTACAAAAACACAGAGCAGCTTGTTATGTTTCCAGTAACAAGCTATTACACATTTTCTCCAATTAAGGATATTAGTGTTTGTAATTCTAAGATGACTAACGTAATTTGACGTTTGTTTAGTGTTAAGACTTGTGACTTACGAATCGACTGGAATTGTTGTTTCGGACCGTCTTGGCATTCCCAAAGGCCTCTAGGAGGGGATTCGACTGAAGGATGATGTTCTTCACTTGCTGTGTGAAATATTACAAAGCAGACAGAATATGGTTGGAGGAAGAAGGGAAAGAGAAAGGAACGAAAGGGAAGTACGGACCTTCACATAACATTCATTCATTCAGTGTGCCATACTCACTGTATACCTGCAGTGCAATAATATTCATTTCTGAGCCATTACTACGGAATTGCATGCAATACCTTCACTTTATACTATTACTATGTGTTGTGGTCTATTATTTATTGTTACTGTGTACTAATGTCTAAATGTCTTTTTGCTATCTAAATGTATGTACTGTTATGGTAAACTTCGGGGCAATAATGGCACACATTCATTCTGTACAATTTGATACAGATCATTTTTGGTTTCATACGCACAATGAAACGAATACATATATTTATCGTCATGAGTGGAACCTAAATTCACATGTAGGCGTTCAGCATGGAATACATGCTAATTGTAGCTCTGAGTTGGTTACGATTAATGCTAGTTAGTCAGTCATAATCGGCGGTTTGAGAACATTTTGGTTTCCCAATAAAGTGCACCAGCACTGGAGAGAGTGACTGATAAGACCAAGACTTGGTGATAAACACCACAAAGTTGTCACTGACTTCAGGAGGCCTTGATCAATCCCCACTTTACATCAGTGAAGTCTGTGTGGAAAGGGAGCAGACCATCAAATTCCTGAGGATACAAATCTCTGAGAAGCTCTCCTGCTGTACCAACACCTCAACGCTTATGAAGGTGGCACAGCGGCAACTCCACTTTGAGAAAAATCAGGAAAAACAAGCTGGATCCGAAGCTGCTTGTGGCATTTGATTGCTCTACCACCTACTGCATTACAGTATTTGTATGCTGGGTGCTCATCTGCAGACAGTAGAGCCCTGCAGAAGGTTATAACCTCTGCCCAAAAACCGTTGGCTAGTCTCTGCCATCCCTGGAAGCCACTGCCAGCTCCTGCTCCTTAGAGCCCTAGTTAAACTGTTATTTCCTTCGGGATTAATGAATCATCTACCTATCTAGTAAGACCTCACCTGAACCTTGGGGCCTCCACCGGACACTTTGGAGATGTAGCTCATGATGTACTTGGCGGCCACTGTCTTCCCAGCGCCACTCTCTCCACTGGTGTGACAAAGACAGAAAAGTCACATCAAGCTGTCAACACAGACAATGGCAAACTCCGTGAAAGGAAGAACCAAAAATGACCAGTTATGCCAGGGGTAGGGAACCTGATCCATGGAGGGCCGGTGCGGGTTTTTGGGATGACGTCTCAATCAGCTAATAACAAAGCAGTGGTTCTCAACCCCAGTCCAGGGGACACCCTGTTACTGGCTGATTGAGAGGTCATCCCAAAAACCCGCACTGGCTCTCCGTGGATCAGGGCTCCTACCCCTGCGTTAGGCCAAAAACTGAGCATAGGGAGTGACAAATTGCGATTTGCTGTAGCTTTAATCATCACCCACTTTACGTGAGGTTTGGCCTGAGGCTCCAGCCACTAGTGGTCTCACCTAATAATGACACAGTGATTCTCTGAGTCAATCATCATGTTGCGGTACATGTTGTCTGCCAGTGCGTAGATGTGAGGGGGGTTCTCATATTGGGCCTGAGGAAGAAATCAACACCACCTCCATTACTTCCATCATCGTCAGTGTAACCGTCACTACTAACTTCTAACAATAGACCTATTAGGCTGATGTTATGAGTATAGTATCATGTTTCTTTAGAACCAAGAGGGAACTGTAACAGAGCTAAAATGACCTAACTATCATCTTATTTGGAGACGATTTAAACTTATTAGTACTATTAAAACTGATTGATTGATTATAGTTTAGTATGTTCATACCTTGCTGGTTGGGAATTAATACCAGAAACCTTTTGATCACAAGTGCACTTCCCTAACCATTAGGCCACCCATATCCTGTTAAGACTGCTTAATACTGTTCTCAGAAATTTCACATATTATGTGATATTGTGCAACTCTAAATCAAGTCAAATCAAATGTGGTGAAAATGCTGGAGAGAATCATAAGGTAAACAGATAAGTAACACCATGGAAAAGCAGGCAGAGAGGAGTGCAGAGGCAGGCTGAGGTCAGCGACTGAGGTTAATCAGTGACTGGTGGCGATGCTAAAGCCACTGATTGGCTGAGGGATGAAGTAGAACTAAAGTAAGCAGGCAGACAGGCACCTGGCCATACCACATACATCTCAATACTGATGGTTCATGCTGCTCTTTTAGTCAAACTTCCATCCATTTCTCATAATCCCTTATGCAATGCAGGCTCCCGGCAATATTTTACATGCTACTGCGTTAATCAGCAAGGCTGCATAAAATGATCACATTTGCAGATGCAGTGCTCAGCTCGTGTGCCTTGCTGCACCTCCCCACTGATGTTTCAAATTTGCAAGTTTGTGCACGCAAGGAGAAGCGCCCACCAAGGGTAATAAATGCAAAACATGGTGAAAAGTAAACAAAGAGCAAGTATTATTGGGAAAACAGGTAGATCTGACGCCACTGGAGAGTTGCAGGCCAGTGGAGGGAGGAGGATGGTGCGAGAGACACGCAGAGAGTACCGGCAGGTCCACACTTGCTAAAGCACAACCTTGCGACTTTTGCTCTAATGACTAATCGCTAGCCTATCCCTGCCGCTCTTGGTTTAAAGTTCCTGCCAATCAGGCTGCAATCTAAGATCCTTACAAGGCACAGCCCACACACGGATATAACAAAAAACATTCGGCATAGCACTTGGCATGAAGAAGTTCCAAGTAATTCCAAGTCATAATATGGTCAACAAGGCCTTACAGATTTTCATGGGTGTTGCTGTACCTTCCTAGATGTTGAAGGACCAGTCACCGTTCTCATCGGTTTTTATTACGAAATTTGCAGATATCCACTCACCGCCCCTTGGTACATCTCCACCTCCCGGTCTGTGAAGTATGGCAGTTGTTTGAAGGGATTGACCGAGATCAGTACTGGACCTATATAGGTCTGTTACGACAGTGTCAAGGAAGCAGATTACCATTTGTGATATTCGCAATTCTATGTCTTCCAGAAACATTTACACATTTGCACACCCTCAGCTTAAATCAGAACCAAAAAAAATACTACTGGCGTTTCTTCACAGACGTCATTGTGACTTACGCTACAATGGATTAGGCCTACATTTATTTACTTAGACACTTTATCTAAAGCACCAAGTAAGAGACACTAGTCCACTAGACATAAGCCTGGCTAGGTTCAACTTTTTATTGTAAAGAAGGTTCTGTAAAAGAATCTAATTTTAAAGAGGAACCTGAAGGCATTTTATAATCAATGAAAAGAAAGTTAACGCAGAGCAGCCAAGCGAAGGTAGCTAAACAATGGCACTTAAGTTGGTTTCCGTCACATGCCTGTTCAGTGTGCTGCACTGGACAAACAAAAAGGATACAAAAATGAAGTCATCCATGTATCTCTTCTTAAGGTTGTCTGTAATGGCGTCCTCGTTAATCTTGGAGAGCAAGACCATGTCGTCCACGCCGCTCACCTTCACGTTCTGGGTCTGCCAGTGATAGCGCTCTTTACTCCCCTGGGAAACCAAAGGACATAGGACAGGAAAAAGATGAGGGAAACCGGAAGACGGCTGCAATCACTGAGGATTATTTCTCTCAATTACCAGCACCCAGCTTAAATCATCCAGAAACGATACAAACCTGAGAAAACTCAAAGAGTAGTAAGAAGTGATGTCACAATCAGGCAGATTTATCTCCAAATGAATTAAATTATGACTCAAACCACAGACAAAGGGTGATGTGAAAATCAACCACCGGAAACAAGTTATCATCTTAGGTTTTTGCTTAAAAATATATGAAGTCCACGTTACGAAATACATTGCTGAGCGTTGCGGAATCACAGCTTAACCTTCCAATGGTAAAGAACCACAGGGACAGACGTTAAGAAACACAGGGAGAACAGGTTATGAGCCTGAGTGGAATTTGGGTAGCATTTAAATGGATAAGTCCCACCTACACCTATGCATATTGTAAATTACCAAAGAATTCCTTCATGTCTTTTACAAGTTACTTCATCATTAATCACCACAGGAAGCAAGTAATATTTATGCAACAAAAAGCACAATTTATAAACCCAACAAAGATACATTTACTCTGCAATGACTTAATGCCAGTGATCACATAAATACTATAGGAAAATTATTCCTGCATTTTTTTCCCCCTCGCACTGAGAATTACATTCACTAAAACAATACAAAGGTATGAACAATGGGTCACTTCCCTGTGGGCTAGTATAGCTACTTATAGGAATGTCCATGCTAGTTTCATCAAAACTCTTCCTTTTTGCCAAATTGTCAAGCCAAAAGCTCTCATAAGGTAGCCTGATGTCTGTGTGCAAAACGTTTGCATTCATGATGCTAATTAATATTACCAAATGATGACGTAATTGCTAATTATATTGGCATCTAGGATACTGTAAGACTAAATCCACTTCTTACAATTCACAAACGATAAAAAAAAAGTGAGTCTATGCAATATAACAGCTGATCTAAACTGCTGCTCTGAAGTTGTGAAGCATAATATTCTATTATAAAACTTCACCTCCATGAACGATCCATTTTCATCATTTTAAAGACTGATACGGCTAGTGAAATAGCACTTTTTCCATTCATAAAGTCTGTTTTTCTAAAGTGAATGGAGACCAGACCAAGTGATTTGTAGGAGTGGACATAGCGATATTCCATGTGGACATAGCAATGCAAAGCTACTTGCCGCTAATAAATAGGTGGTAATATTATTGTATCAATACATTCATGTTAACTATAAACTTCCTCAAAGGTCCACTGGGGGACATGGGACCCTCTGCGGTATGATATACAGTGTCACACACCACATCGCAGATACAAACTCATGAACTGGGATCTGAGATCATTACAACAAACATCGGTTTGTGTCTACTGAAAAGAGGAACGGCGCACATGTAGACACAGAAAGGCGCAAGATTTTCAAAGCAGTGCATCAACTTAAAATGATTTTTAAACTGTCACTGAATTACATCCTAAAAATGTCAACAGCAGTCCTTTCAGAGTGAAGTCTAGACTCATCCTAAAGAATTCTGTACATAATACCCAATCACACTGATCATTCTACCTATTCCTTACTTATCGCATTACACGTAAGGGAAACCTTACAATTGCAATGCAATAATAAAACCGATATTGAGGCTTAGACAGGTAACACTACAGTGAAACAAAGAAAATTTCTTAAAATGCGCATATCATAGAACTGGAAAAAGCACAAATAAAATTCCATTCTTAGTCCTGTGACAAGCCATCTTAATTTGAGAAAACACTGTAGTGTATATAATTCTCTCCAAGGATCTCATCTTTTAACAATAAGCGTGAATGAAAATGGAAACTGAGTAACGCCTGTAATATTCACAGTAAGTCCTGCTTATTCTGGTCGGCGAACATGACCTTCTGCACCCATGCAAACTTTTTAAAAATACACTGCCTTAAACTCGCTTCCTCTGCCACGTTCCTCATTTCTCTGCGCCTTGAAAGGACACCAGGAAGAGCTGCGTGATGCAGACAAGAGCGCCATTGCTCAGATTTGTACGCATGCAGCTAAACTGCAGAACGAAAATCAGATTTGTTTGCGTCTACACGCTGGTTCTCACCAGCTTGTTTTGCTACACATCGATCTAACCACCAGCACAGTTTCTCACTACCACTGTGTAACCGGATCACCTGATTGAAACACCTGTAGGGATTGGAACACAACTTCCAGTGACAGAGTCCTGTATTTATTTATAAAAAAATACTACCAGACTCCGCATTCCTCCTCTCATCAGGAAGCATGCCAGAACTGCGTGGTCCTGTACAGGCACGCTGGTGTTAAACTGGAGATCGTTACAAGATCTGCACAGACAACCGACAGCAACTTGCTGCCTAAATATCCCCCCACCTTACTTGTATAGTTTTACAACATGCAAGTCTATTATGATACTGCCACACAAGACTTTTTACCGGGGCAACAGTTTTCAGTAATCCGTGCCGCGGTACTCTGTATTCAAATCCCCATACTAGGATCCTTAAAGTCAGAGTTTACAAAGGTAGGGATTTGCAGACACAATGCAAATACAGAATTACATCTGATTTAATACGGTCACGTTAAAATGTATCTAAAACGCAGGGTCAGAATTAAAGTCATACTATAAATGGGTAACGCAATATATGCCGGGACACGTACTGGACAGAACGCGAAAGGTCCCAGTACGTCTTTGGCTTCCGCGAACTCACCTGTACTCCGCCCTACCAATGCACATACAAACACACACACAAGTTTAAACCTTTGGCCTAAATTTTCGACACAGCGTTATTTTTAAAGCATTATTTCCTTAAGCTGTCATAAATATACCAACAATATAATACAATCTTTAAAACGCCTTGACAAAATGCCCTTCCCGGTTTTGGTTCCTTGGATAATTCAACCCGAGAAAAACACAGAAAGTTTTAAACTTGGACCCCTCGCTAATTACACATATATGTTGACTTATAAAGAAATAGCTTAACCAGGTGCACTTACCATTGTGGTTTTCTGCAACTTTCCTAATACGATCGACGAAACCGTATCACCTTTACGCCGCGGAAAAAGAAAATCACACTCGTCTTTCAGGTTGTGTTAACATAGAAAATTGGTGCTCATATCAACGGCTACTAATTAAGACGCAAAAATGACCGGGCAAAATCATCTGTATCCCAGGACGATAATTCTGACTTCCCTGCCAGCTGGTTTCCCGAGAAAGATTAGAACGAAATGCGGACATGCAGCGCGAGATTATTCTTATTTTATTTTTTCCTTAAGTGCTGCAGCAGCAGGTAGGTACCGCAGTAATTCCCTGCCGTCTAACTGAATTGTGGGTATTTGAACCACAGTAATTTCCAATATACACTAGCGCCATCCTGCGTGAGTTAAGTAGAAGTACAAACGCCTGGAATGAAGGTATTTACATGTAATTCAGGGCAAACGGGGGTTTACATGCCATACGCTACTCCTTGGATGAAGAAATAAGTAAACCAAGGAAAACGAATTTGCATTTTGACGTGAAACTACGTATTCGTATTTTGCATAAATGAAATTTATACGATGAATATGTTTTACAACAATTCCATCTGCCTATCCGTTTTAAAATGAGTCGGTAAACAGCTCATACTAACATTAAGAAGTACTAGAGAATGATTGTACTCATCAGTGAGTTATTTCATTTATAATTCATTGACAACTGTGGATAAAAATCGATGGAACCACAAGCATGGCCTTTTTAATTTCAACCATTCTCTTGAGTTTGAATGAACAATATGATTCTAATTAAGATACTACCATATGTCATACTCTACAGCTTTTCCAATTAAATGTAATTATGTTACAGGTACAACTCCATAAATAACACTTTCAGTTGTACTTAAAATATTAACAAAACTACTGAACTGAATTTAATGAAAAATCACTTTTGCAGAAGCTACAAAAAAAACTACATAACATACATTATTTGATGAAGTTCCAAATATATTAAACTTTATTGCAGCTTTCCAACGAACCTTCCAAGATGTCTCAAAAAAGAATCGAGACATTACAATCATAATCCGCTCTCGAAGCAATTAAGCCATATCACACTGGACAAAGTGTACAGTGACCTTGCCTGAGACTCTCTCATCATTATCTAAATCTCTTATTTTTAACTACTTCATAAATCATTTACCTCTCCCGAATTATGCACTGGGAGGGGCTAGTTTAGCCACATTGTCGGATGGCGGCAAACATATAGAAGACCAATGAATGCTAACTAATCTAAAACACTGGTGGCATTCACAATTGTGTATTGGTTGATTTTCTGTATTCTTTTACAGCGGTTTAACCTTGTTAGTTAAGAAGGGCTTGGTTATTTCAGACACCTGCATGACGTGTAGAACTGGATCATACAGAAACTAGCCCCTCAGGACAACAAAAGTCCTATTCATTAGAAAGGCAGTATGTAAACTGAGCTTCAAAGAATCTACTACGTTTCGAGCATTTGTGCACGGCTGAATATGTTGTACGTAGACAGACGAGAAAATGTCTTTTATTGTACAAAGAAACATTCACAAGTTAAGGGTCATTCACATGATCATGTGAGATGGTCTATTACAACAATTAGAGAAGATAGAACAGTCCACAAAATTAAACTTGAGATAATTCCTTGAAACTAATAGGTGTGTCTCCTATTTCCACAATCCTAACAAAAACGGTGACCGTGAGATATTAGCCGCAGATACGACATAAGAACTGGACTGCAGAGGGCGAAAACGAGCAGAATGAACAGTGGTGTTTTTGGAGAGAAGCACGCTGAAGGCAGTCCGGCGCTTTCATAGCCGACTATTTTCCATCCTTAAACGTACTCCTAAACTAAATCAGTTTTCCTATATGGAATTTTCCTAACCTTGTGGGGAGAAAATAAAAATAAGGGAAAAAACATCTCAGTCGAACTCCTTTTTGTAAACCTCTTTTCCAGATAATTTTGTTTCAAGTATGTGGACCTCAGAATATGTGCAGAGAAAAGGGTTAAAACCACAGAACATTTTTCTTGTTTAAACTCCCTGAACCCACAAAGTATTTCTTTAGTGGCTTAGGCATCAAAACAGTCCTTTTCACATCTCATATCATTTCCTCCATAGGGGGCAATGGGACATCCAGGCAATAAAATGGAAAAAGGTGAACAAATTTTTCATTCAGTCCAAAGATTCGCCTTCAAAAATCCTGTATTCCGCTTGGTGTCATGTCAACTGACACTTAAAAAACGTCATTCTCGCAGTCATCTACACAAACAACGTCTTTGGGATTCTCCCGACATGTTGTGAAGAACACACTTCCTGCGTTTGCGTGGCGTGTTGCATGTCTTAAGACTACCTGGTCAGACTCCTCCTCCAGTTCTATAGGAAATCAGATGTCAGCGTGCGCTTATGCACTCCAGGGAACTTGGGGTCGGGAGGGACCCCTACTGTGTATCACAGTGGGTAAGCATGAGGGGACTCTGCTTTGATATTGCATCATAAACATGCACAACAAGTTGTAATCAGATCCATGGCAGGTGGGGATACTAGGCCTGCTAGTAAGAGTTCTCTGGCTACAAGGCCGACATTGTAAAACAGGGAAAGACCCATTTGCTTTGGTGGAGTCTGGTGGACTGAAGGTTTGTAACTTTACAGAAAAACGGATCACCTCCTAGGAGGGAACTGCTGTACACATACAAATCAAGGTCGTAGCTGAAATCAGACATCTGTAATACTGTACAATTTCCACTAACATATCTACACTTCAGAATTCCATAGGGATAATAGTTTGAAGCTCTATTATCTAAAACGCATTTTTAAAACAATCCACAGTAAAACTAGACTTTTTACCAAGAACAATAAAAAGTCCCATTAAATCAGTTTACTGCTGAATGCCATATTACGTAACAAAACTGAGGTTTTAAGCATCACATTAATCAAAGATGGCATTTGTTTCTGCATTCCATCCCCTGAGATATAGATCACACTCAAAATTGAACCTCAACACACGTCAAGGAAAAGTAACAACTTTCCTTGAATTAAACAAGGTACCAAATATTCATTCCTAATAGGTGGTTAAAGAACAGGTTGTCAGGATGCAGCAATCACAGATGCAGAGATCCTCTGAAGATCAAGGTGAGGCTGGTGACCTGGCACGTCTTGTCACCATGGCTCAGGTTAACATGCTTCCACTTCTCGCCTACTGCAGAGGAACTGATTTATGCCTAAGAGTGATGAATCTTACAACACATGGTAAGCACATACTTACCATGAATTTAATAAACTTAAGGAGTACCATCATGAAGGTGCACCAATGTGAGGGGGAAAGTGATCCAAAGCAGCAGGTAGTGCAGCTTGTAGGAATTCAGGAACATCACAAAATGAGAGAAAGTGGTGGGAGGGTTATAGAGAACTGATGCACTAAATTAAAGTGATGCAGAAAAGGTGAAGGGAAGGGGGAGGAGAAGGAACCGGAAATGACATCACAACTCTGTCGTCATTGTATAAAAAGAACTAGCCCAAGAGTGTCCATCCAGTAGGAGAGAATTCATACATGGGAAACTTCTGGGAAAGTATGTGAAAGGGGAGACGGACCCCAAGTCTGCCAATGTTCTTCCACACGAGTCCCTTTCTGCGCCTCTAAGCATGTTCACATGATGCCATTGGTGAGGTACTGGAAGCCATCATAGAGCTTCGTGGTGAGAGAGCGCATGGACCCATCGACCATCTGTTCCACCAGCACCTGCAGCTGCTCCTCAGTCAGGTTCATGTGAAAGCGCTCCTTTAGGTTACGGATGGTGCTCGAGCCATGAAAGCAGGGCAGCTGCGAGCCTGGGAAGGGACGTTGGAGAGAACTCTGGTCAGATGGTTAACAAAAGCTTACAGGTTGAACAGCATTTAGGATTACGCTCTGACAACAATACCTTAGAACAATTCAATGAAGAGCACTGATTTTGCTTCAATTAAACAAGACACCAAATACATGTGACTCACAAGATAACGATTTGATATCAATACAAACGGGATGAGATATGAAATAGTATACTGCTTCATATCGTCACTCCCTCCCGCTCCCTCAGATCTTCATCTGCTACTCATCTTATTGTTCCCTCTGCCTGCTTCATCACCATGGGACACAGAGCTTTCAGTTGCTCTGCTCCCCAACTCTGGAACTCACTTCCACCAGATATCAGAAATATTTTCCATTGTTCAAGTCAAAACTCAAAATCCATCTGTTTAAAACTGGCTTACTCGCTTTAACCCAATTGTTGTCTAATTATGTCAATGACTATTTTTAATCATTTGTTTTTATTGTTTGTCTTTTATGGGCTATGTAAGGTGACCTTGGGTTTTAGAAAGGCGCCCACAAATAAAATGTATTATTATTATTATTGCAGCTTTCCATATTTGGAGAGACGTTCAAAAAGCTCTAAACAGATCACAGATTTACAAATGCAGAGTCTCTGGAAACAAACAGCAAAAAGCAGTAAAGAAAGGCAAAGGCATGTATACAAAAATCTTTTTCTGTAAGGAAAATATGGATATAGTTCTTTAAACAGAAATCCAACCTCCAGTCTCTTACAAACCACAAAAAAAAGACTTTTGACTGAAAATAATACCTGGAAATCAAAATGTGTAACCCTAAAACTCACATGCCATGTTTCAGAAGGGCTTTAACTTAAAGAAATGCGCCAAAACATATTAGAACCTTTTCTTTTTAATGAACATATGGGTATTTGTTTAGGGCTGGGAATCGACCCTGTCCACACAATTCCATTGTGCCAGATTGGATTCCATTTTGACTCAATTCAATCTATGCTTAAGACACATTCACTAATGTGTGATCAATTCAAATCTATGCAATGACAATGGGCACAGGACTGTAGCGTTAATTTTGCAAAGCATTGTAATCATTCATTTACCAGTACATGATGAAAATAAGATTAAAAAAAAAAAACAATATGTAGTAATAACTTCTTATAAGCATGAAATGTATTCTTGTACTTACCCGTGAATACACCGAAATATTTTGTCCGCACTTTTCCCTGTGCAGTCTGGTACCCAGCCCGAAATAAATACCGTATAGGCCTGAATATAAGATGACCGTCTACTTTTTGGGAACTATTTTTTTGAAAATATTTTGGAACATCAAATCTTACCTTGATAAAGAAAAATATTTTTGTTTGGCAAGAACATACAATAAGTTAACCACCAACCACAGCTGAAAATGCAATCACAGGCAATTGGATTATAATAAGTGCATTAAACAACAAACATTCCAAAAAACAAATGTATTATTGGGGGGGGGGGGGTGGTTAGATAAGGAATTAAAAAAACTCCACAACCCTTGAGGGCAATTAATGTTTGAAATGACGTTCCCAGAGGAAGAGGGTT
>JAODLD010000144.1:15145152-15158089 GCA_026781065.1 Mormyrops boulengeri | reverse complement strand
CAGAGTGTAGAGAATTAAACACACACACACACACACACACACACACACACACACACACACACACACACACACACACAGATTCTGCTGCAAGGTCAAGACTTCAGGATTTTTCCATAAACAAATAGGGACAGACCTTGCTGCAGACTACTGGGGATTTGCAAAAACATTTTGGATTTATGGTTGCAAGGTCAAGACTTCAGATTTCTGCATTATACAGATATACTACAACCTGCAGTATGTAGATACTGGCAGTTTTACTGATTTTCACTACCCCGCCCAAATACGCCCCAAAGACAGTTAGAGATGACTCTTCAGGACACCTTCTGAATCACCAAACATATTTATTTACATTCCTAAACTTGGCTGCTTGGGTGTTTACTCTTCTTTCCATGTCCTCTTTCTCTTAGTTAATGAAGTGGGACAGAAGTAGATACACCTCACCCCCGTCAAACAACAACAACAGGCTCGGTACACCCCCACCACGCTCCGCAACAGCTTTTCCCCCAGGCTATCAGAGTTCTCCACTCACACCCACCTCATAAAAGTTGACAGAAAAAGTCTCCATTTACATATTTGCACTAAAATCTTATTTTATTGTCTACATACATTACCATCTATCTCCTAAGTTTTGCACATACTGTTTACTTGTACCGTTTACCTGCACTGAGTCATAGGTATGTACTGTTGTGTATATTTTTTATATCCAGTATTTACAAGTATTCAACTGTTCTTTGTCGAGCATTCAAGTGCACTGTGTCCTAGTTGTCCGATGCTCTGAAGAAACACAATTTTGTTTCATTTGTATGAAATGACAGCAAAGCAACTCGACTAGATATAGAACACAGTTCAGTCCACAATGAGGACAAGTTCCTAACAGCACTGGCTTGCAGCAACAGTGTGGGAGAAAACCATGCTAAGGTCACCAAGTTACTGCCTATGGGCTTCATGTGGTGACAGTAATCACAGTTATCCCCTCAAAGCCTAACCCTACAGCACATGGCTCTATATCACAAGTCTTTAGGGGGAGGAGGTCAGCAGAACAGGAGGAAGGAGTCAAACAGATAAGATACCAAAGGAGATTATAGGCAAATGGAACAGATGTGGCCCAGCAGGACAGTAAAATGATGGAGGAGAATAGGGTAGGAAGTGGGGTGGGGGGTCAACCAAGGTCAGGGATTCATGATAGGAAAGCCAAAGCAAAGAGAGAAGAGAGAAACAGCAACAGGAAACCAGACCTGCAGAAGACGGGGAGGGGGAGGGGCTTCTTGAAATCGGTATGTGTGAGTTGACCACGATTCCAAAGGTAGAGTAACTGCATCCCCATGTTTGTGACCTGTTGTAGCTACTATCAGAAGAGTTGATTTCAACAAGGGGAGGAAACCCCCCTTAAACCAGGCAGCTAGACAGGAATGTGTAACAGTCAAGAGATCCGTACGCTGGCACGCGTGTCCCCCAGATTCCCCAATGGGCCCCAGCTACAGACACACCCTGAAAACATGCTGGCTGTAGCCTGTTGTCACCGAGGAAAGAAAGAAGGGACAGCTGCTCCACAGAGGACAGTATCACAGATGACATCCCAGGCAAGCCCAGCCGGTAGCGTTTGTCTCAAACTGCCTCCCTGCCGGGTTTATGACCAATACAGTCACCAGAACCACTCCTACATTCTTGTGACGCCTTCAACTGGTGCCAGCATGCTTCACTGACCAAAGAGCCAAATGACACAGCCGTGTCACAGTGTCAACTCCCGAGGACTGAACTCTACTCATTGTTTACTGATAAGGTCACCAGGGCACTTCTAAAACAGAGGAGGATTGAACTTTAACATGAAAAGAACTAAAGAGGCAGTGAGGACAGGAAGTCAATCAACCAACAAAAGTCAAGCAAGCCCTGTGCCAAAATGACCTTAAACCAACTAGGTTCTACATTATTATATTATACATATTTGTATGGCAAAATTTACAAGTGTACACTTCAACTACAATATGCAAATGGGTCCCAGGCGCCATGGCTCAAAGTGAAAACAGCAGGGCTCTCATGAATCCTGAAATTTAGGTGCTTACCCAGGACTCTGCCCATAATCCTTTACTGGGCTCTTTGTGAAACCATTACTTAAAGAGACAGATCCCATTCTGCCCCTCACACTGGACTGTGCACAGGCATGGCTGGCATCTGTCGCCAGCATCCCATGGCTTGCTTGTTGGAGCGCAAGTTCTGCCACATGCCTGCGACCCACTTAGCCGGGAGGCTGCAGAGGCTGCGGGGGAGCGGGGGAGCTTCTAGAAGAAGCCTGATAACGCGAGATGTGCTCGACGCTCAGGGTCATTTCGGCTGCACATGTAGGCCGTCACTGAGAGACACCACACTGAAGGTAGCCCACTGAATAAACATCTCATAAGTGAACTTGAGGGCCGACTTTATAATTTATCCTAGACTGGAGGAAGACCAAGAAACAAAAAAAAAAATAGTTTTTGACAGGTTAATGATAAAACACTTAAATGAAATGAAAATGTTTTTGGGTAAACAAGAATCAATTCTAGAATTTCTTTAAGCGATTAAGTTTTACAGGGAATCTGTAGGCGTTTTACAAAGGGGATTGCATAAGGAGGTGAGGTACGGCATGACGCATCCTGCACAAGACCATAAAATGCAAGGCGTGTCATTACCGAGCTCTTGGCTTTCACCGAACAGTCAAACCAGACCACCGAGGGAGAAAAAGCGTTTACCTTTACAGCGTTTAGCGGACGCTCTTATCCGGAGCGACTTACATTTTTCTAAATTCGGGGACGGTCCCCCTGGAGCAAGGTGGGGTTAAGGGTCTTGCTCAGGCACCCAATGATGGTAGTGCCAGAGGTGGGACTCGAACCCGCGATCTCTTGGTCCAGAAGCACGCATCCTAACCACTAGACCACCAACAGCACCGCAGAAAAAGCAGAAGCCACACTCACCTCATCCTGGCTGCTCTCCACCTTGGGGTTGCTTGCTGTCCTCTTCAGGTTGCTGCTGAGGTTGATGCTGACGGTAGCATCAGACTTGGAGCGCTGGTGTGTGCGCTTGGAAGGTGAGAGTCCATGCTCAGGGTGGGCATGGCTGAGAATGGGGGGTGGGCATGAGGGCGGCGCCAGCTCTCTCCTGCCACGCTGGCCGGCGGGCTTGAGCTCATCAGAGAGGATAACTTTGCGGAGTTTGGTGCCCCGAGAGTGACGTTGCGTCGAAATGTGCATGTCGGAAGAGTAGGCACCCAAGAGCCAGGCACACTGCAGCGAGAAGTTGATGCTCTGTCGACAGCGGTGCACCACGTAAGGTTTGATGGCGTCTCCGACGTCCTCGTCCATGTGGATGTACATGTTGAGTAGCTGCGGCAGGTAGAAGTCCACATCTTCATTGGGGAAGCTGAAGAGACGGTTGCCTATGTAGGCCTGTACACCAGGCTCTTTGGAGTTGTACAGGTAGGAGATGGCCATGGAGATGTCAAAGAGCTTGGATTCGAAAAGCCGCAGGAGCCAGGACTGCTTCGAAGAGTTGTACTTCTGCCGCCGCCGGGCGCTCTTCACTGTGCCGGGGAGGGGGTCTTCATCTTCCTCTCTAATCTTGGGAGGGTCCGCATGGGTGCCCCCATTGACCAGGCCATCTGTGTTGCCTTTGAGCAATTTCACCTTCTGCAGGACCTCCTGGCAGGCTTTCTTGGCCACTTCTGGGTCGATGACCAAGGTGAGCTCTCCCACACCCTCTGAGATGACATCCAGAGGCGGGCTGACGCCCCGAGTGCTGTCGCTGCTGCCGGGGCTGAGGGACTGCTGGTGGCGGCCGGCGGAGGGAGAGGATGGAGACGAGGTGCTGGACGTGGAGGAGACAGAAGGGCTCCGCTGCAGTTCCTCCACCTGGGCAGGGGAGGGCTCCACTTCTGCATCACCCATGGCCAATCCTACACGGGCCACTACATGGGAAAGAATCCAAGTAAGATGGTTATTCGGGAAAAGTGAACTACCCCTATCAAGTGGCCAAAGCTCTGATTACGGTAACTCCCCCACCCTCCCCCTGCATCATGTGATCAAGATCAGAAAAGTAATAAACCTTGTCCATGGGACACTACAAGACACAACTGGAGATCTATTTCATGTGGCATTCAACACAAAGCATGTGCAATCTTAAAACAAACCACAGATGTCATGGCACACAGCTCAGGCACTACTTTCCATACACCGAAACAGTCCAGACAATTCATCTCAATAATCAAAAGAAAGACTTCCATAACCTAAAAATGAAAACTCATTTCATCTCCCCTTTGAAACACTATGCTGTTGTAATGTACCGCAACAATTAAGTTCTCAAATTTAAGCTGTCCTTCTCCTATATCAGAAGATTGTCTTTCAGCCTGGACTGCTCTCATAAATAGGACAGAGTCTATGTGACACCTCAACTCAGATGTACCTCCAACAGCAGGGCGCCGTTCTGCTTGACGAGACAGGGTGAATGGCCCCGTCTCAGCAGAGCTCCGACTATTCCAGCGTAAACATACTACAACTTGCACCTTTCATCTGAAGACGCAGCAGTCCCTTAAATTTGCAGCCAAGGACTTCAAGAGGTCAGTCTTCTCCAGATCAAGACAGTAAAACAACAGACATGAGCACTACCTGGTGGTGTTGGAGGAGGTGAACTTGCTGACCTCTGTTAAATGTTACACAAAGGCCACTGGCAAGGTGAGGAATATATTACTTTAATAATAATGTGGCCTTTGGGTTCAATGCCAGTCACCATGACCAAACCGCCCTTTTTGGAATCAATTGCAAGCAGAGGTTAAGCAGCCAGGCCTTGGTGGCAAGTGGAAAGGCCTGCTCTTGTCCTCATCCCATTGGCCAAGCGATGCCAACCTCCTCCTGTGAGACAAAGCCAGGGTAATCTCCTGCAGCTCAGTCAGTCACACTGCAGGGAGCCAAGTCTAGTCCCACTAGTAGGTCCAGGGGACATAAGGTACAAGGCAGGAAAACAGTGCAGATGGGACACTAGTCCGTAGCAGTGAGCACACACACAAAATGGGCAGAAGAGGAGAACCCTGAAAAATGATACTGCACATGCAAACACCACACACACACACACACACACACACTTCATACATGTCATTGTAGGGACTCTCCATTCATTTCTATGGGCAAAACCCTAATCCTAACTATGATAACCCTAACCCTACCCAGCCCTAACCTTGACCATCAGTAACCAAACAACATACAAGATTTTTGACAATTTTTTTTTATGCATTTACAATTTTTTTTATAAAATTGAGGTTAAGTAAGAGGTTTTAACACATAGTTTTGGGTGCTAATAGCCTCACTGTTAACTTATGAGGCCTTCTCTGCAGTCAGAAAAAGTAAACAAAGTAAAATTTCAGGCTATGTATACCTAAAAGCAATCCTAGCAGGTGTCCGTCATTTAATTACTCCAAGTGATTGTCATACCGTAGTCCAGCTGCCACGATTAGCCGACGTAGTTGATGACGTACACACTGAAAATGCGTCAACATCAATCGACGCATCGTTTTTTTAAATTATTTTAATATAATTACCATTATGCGTTCTAAAAAGCTTCAGTTCGTTATAACAAATGTTTTCCTTATTACCATGTAATTATGGGAGTAGTTCAAATTATCACAAAACAAAAAGGTGGTTTTACGCTGTGCAAAGTTCGATGGCACACTACAGGGGCACTAGCGCTATGCACGAGCGCCTGAAGAGAAAACACCCAGGCACTAGTCTGGACCAGCACAATAAGCAAAACCATCCTAAGTACTCTCTATTCATGTTTATTAAATTACCATTAATATGGACAGCTTTTTAATATTTTTTGTCCTTGTAGCTGCTAAATACACTCATTATTAAAGCCATAAACATCTCTACTACCTGCTACAATAGAATCTCCATTGAACAAGTGATCGAGAAAACGCTTAAGCTAAAATCTGGGCTTATTCTGAATGGACTGACGGTGCCAGTGTGTGTTTGTGCACATTGGGCTTTTTGGGACCAATGTTATCATCGTAAACTAAAACTGAAACGAAAAAGGGCACAAAATAAAAGAAAACTATATCTCCTCTTTTAACAGATGTTGTGGTTAGTGAATTGTCCCTTTCTTTACTCCAGTGCTTATCACTTCCACAACCTTCTGGAGGAAAAATAATCATTTAGATTAATCGACCCATCTGTAAAAATAATCGATAGATTAATCCATAAAAAAATAGTCATTAGTGGCAGCCCTATACTGTAGATATTTTAAGTCAGCTTTGACCTCAGCAGTGGAACAAAGACTCTTGAAATTGGAATGGGTTACAACTTGTGATCACAAGAAGGCTTGCTTGACTGTTAAACAGGAAACGCTATGGGCCACTTCTAGAAAGAGAACAGCCCTGCTTACTTAAAGGGGAACAACCCTTTCAATCGTCTTCAAGCATCTGTGTAGATGAAGGCCTCACTCATCTAATTATGGCCTTTAAGACAACTCAGTTTTGAAAGGCCCAATTTCTTATTTACTTTGGAAGTTAAACTTTTACAGATATTGAAAGACACCAAAAAACATATGAAATTGCACTGTCATATATACAAAAATAACCTCAAATCTGGAAGGAAAAAAAAATACCAAGTTATTTCAACATTTAACAAGAAAAGCTACAGTCATACGGATTTGTTGGCTCAACCAGTTTTTCTGCTTATGACTTACGCATCAGTCAGTAACCGGATGCTGTAGCCCTAACATCTGAACATTCTAACTGGACATTAAGTCCAATCACATCAGAATAACAGAATAGACTCCCGCCTGCACATATGCCAGATTCAACTGACTGGTTAGCACAGTCTCTTTGGCAACAAAATCGGCCGGCACGGGGATCCTATGCTGCCGGCTGCCTCGAAACTCACAAAGCACAGTGACTATATTACAGACGGAAAGCAGAACAAAGCTGATGTGTACAAATGTCACAGAGACACAGGAAAAAAACAAGTGCACAGTTCTCACTGGTGATCTCTCTCACCGTCATTTCCAGATTCTGGTGCTGAACTGCTGCACTATTCACTAGACAGAGACCAATATATAAATTAGCTGCAGTAAACTTCATATAGACTCATGTGTCATCATAATGCAAAATGGCAGGCTTCATCTTATGTACAACTGACTGTCAATTTACAAACAACCTTGACAGAAACTTGTGTGTACAATCACAAAAAAAAAAATCACAAAGTCCCTGATTTAATAGCATTTCACCATAAATTGCTATGTAAAGAGGCAATGGGAGAGAAATCAGTTTTTTCCTAGGCCCATAACATGAAGTCTTGTTCTGTGACATCTCAGTGGCAGAGACCACCACGGATCTGAACGACGGAACTGGCTTTTAGCAAAGACGGACCCCGCAGGCTGCCTGCAGTGCTACACAATGGCCCCTTCAGCAGTACCAAACAATCATTTGGAGCACTGTTACACAGGAGGGCAGAGGGTTTGCAAGAAGCCTGCCTGGCCTCAGACATGGGATTAAACCCACTGTAATAAAAGATTAAATAAGGCTTAAAATCTGGGCGGTCATGCTTAATTCTTTTTATTTCCAGGTCAGTCATAAAATAAACTACGGATTATCCAAAGAGTCAAAAATCATTTTAGCGCATCAGAACATTTCATCACCGCTATTCATTATACTGTATCTGAAGGTGCACATGGGGCACGCGAATTAAAATCCAAATTATGTCACAAATTAACCAAAAGAGCCTGGAAGCGTTTGTCAATATCTTATTTCAAAACAAAGCTTTACCACGGCATACATTTCTCAAAAAGAAATCGCTCAGTTTTATAAGGCGTGTGCCTTGATGGAAAGTGAGCTTTTGAAAGCAGGCAGCCAGGAGAGCAGTCAGTCAACATCAGTGACGGTCAGAGCAATAGAGAAGAGCAACGTGCCGTCCAGCTCAAAGGAGCAAAGATGGGTGGGAATCTCAGATGGGATAACGACGGCCTCCCCATCTCAAACGTCACTAACATCTATATCAAACTCGATAGGGCAGTTTACTACTGATACAAAAAAACGAAAAAAGTCAATATCTACCTCGGCGATCGTTTAGAGAAGAGACGGCAGCACTGAGTAAATTATTGTTGGATTGATGGCACAACTTGTTTCAAGGGCGTCTTGGGTCCTCATCCCATTTCTCACATTTAGCAACACAGTAACTCAAAGTAACAACATAACTTCGTATCGCTGCATAACGTCTGATCAATGGAAACTATTCATTCTGGGTACCATCAACTAGCTCCCCGATCACTGAAACAGAACCGGCTCTTGATTATCAGAGCAGATTTCTAGCACACTATCTTTGTAGCTAGCTAGTTATTTTTACAGCAACAAATCTAAGGAGCTAGCTATAAGCTTACGAGAAACAGTGACACGGATTGCTTACACAGTAACTTGCTTTGGGAATCTGATGTTTCCCCGCGATCGATAAAACGTACAGCGGAGATATTTGTCCACTAGATCGACATGGTGAACAACGAAACGTTTAAAAAGACAATAAGCTGATGCGACGCCTATAGTGCCGCGCTGGGGATTTAAACCCCAGCCCAGTCGCCTGCAGTGGCAGCTAAGCAGCTAGCCAGATAATGGAGTACCGTTAGCTTGCTAGTCGAACCAGTCCGTAAAAAATAGCACTCCATGTGATAGCCAGACTAAATCGTATGAACAGTATATTTTAATCGTTCACGTTTCGTTACTCCGAGTGTTGTGCCTTTGCCTGGTCCTCTTTAATAGCGGTATAATTATTAAGCTGTAAATCATCTTCAGTTTATTTATTAAAATGAGACGCGTGCCGTTTACCTGCTCGGTAGATGGTGGGATTGTGGTTTTTTGCTTTCCTATCTGCAGTTTCGCAGCTCCATTAGGATGGCGACCCGACTTTCCCCGCTACTCGGCTCCTGAGTTGCACCGTTTGCTCCGCGAGTTGGGGGGACTGACAGGCCTGCCTGTGTCGGCGTCGGTGTCTGCGTCTGTGTCTGCCCGGGCACGGCGCCTGCTCGTACTGAAAACTGGCGAGGAAACTACCCTCCTTCGCCGACCATCTTGGCTCCAATTCCATTTGAATAGTAACGTCAGCACGTACGCCCGTCTGGCGTCGGGGTCCTCTTCGATCCGAAATGGGGTTGTGCTTCCAGCACAAATGTCGCGTTTGCAGCCCGCTAAGCAGAAAATGTGCATATTAATTAACATAGTTTGCTGAAAAGTACGCACACGGAGTAACAAAATTTCACGTGGCGTGGTTAATTTTTCGGTTGAGTATTAGAGTGTTATTGCGCAGTGGAACTTGTTTAAATAGCTGTCCTTAATGTGCCTGAAAAAATCATTAATTAAAAAAATGTTTAGTGAATATTTTTCAAGCTCGCCCATTTGTACTTGACAAGAAATCAATATTGGCTTTATTTTTTATGATGTACCTGTTTGCTAAAAAATGTCATTATTCCCTAATTGTGTCAACCATTCTCTGTTGAATATAAAACATGAATTTAAAAAATCTTAATTTACTATCTCCTTCAATTTCACTATAAGGTTCACTCGTCCAAAAGCCGCTGAATACATCTACAAAATAAAATGTTCTTTTCCAAAATGAAGTGGTAATAAGGCCAATGTTCCCTGGCAGCATTGCCCCAGTACCACGAAACATGGAATATTTGCTACGCAAAGGCTATAACCAGACAGAAAAATATAGCGGTTAAGCAACCCAACCACATGATGGCGCCAAACTCCACCTTATGCTACGTGGCCTCTATATCTATATTGACAAAAAGATATCAATGTGATGCTGCCTCCAATGAAACTGAGTCTAGCTGCTGATATAATGATGAAAACATTATATTATTAAGCGTTATAAAATATAACGTACTAAATCACTTACACAATCGTTTAGTAAATCACTTACTCCTTTGTGAGAAACAATAGTTGAACTTTTTGAGGCAGATATTTATGGGTAAAACTCAACTACACAGTGAATCGGATTAATAGTTTTACAATTTAAATTTGATGTACTTTACACCTCTGACATTGCAAAAAAAAATGTGAGCCAAAGTACTGAGTACATTTCATTCTGAATGGCATATTTTTCCTGTTCCAACCAGATTCATGTGTATTGTAAAGCTTTCTTCAGAATGCTTGATGCCGCAGGAAGTCTGTTAATGGTTTGTAGCTGAGAATATAATTCCCCTTTGATAGCCTGCCTATGAGAGTGGGCAAGTTGTCTGGTTTTATGGTACACAGTCATGGCACACTGCTGTTCATTAGCTATACTGGTAAGCTGGCAACTAGTTGAATCATAAATTAAACTGACTTCATAAAATTAGCAGAGAAATTAGTAAAAACCATAAAACCCTGGTAAAAATCTATCGCTTTGGCTAAAAGCATCAATTAAAATTGTAACTGGTACACAGTCAGACAACATTTAAATAACCATAGTTTCCTCATCACTTTTGATCGCATCAGACCAATGGACCAGAGTATTTATTTTTCCTCTGAAAAAGGATTATTTACAAGAATATAAGCACTGATATAAAGAGATGTGATAATAAGCTTAGACATGCCCAGGAAGGACCACTCCTACAGCTGGTTCTTCATCAGATGTCACCCTCCAGTTACCGTAATAGGCACACCCCATATGAAATTTTCCCCTTAGAACGGCAAAAATATTATATTTAATATTATATTCTTAAAACCACTAAACAGTATTATGATAAACTCCCCCAGGCCAGTCTCCATGCGAACCACAATTTAATTAAAGCATCTTCATACCAAAATTTATTATTATTTTTATTTTCCGCTTGTATCCAAAGCAAAGTACAGTTGCGAAAGCGGGGTGAGTCAGTCCCTGGAGCAGTTAGGGTTTAAGGGCCTCACTCAGGGGCCCAACAATGACAACACTCTGCCGACCCTGGAACATGAACCGGCGACCTTCCAATCACTCAGCATTTATCAGTCATATAGTTACTCATTAATTTGCAAAAAGGTTCATTTATTTTTTTTATATGAAAAAAGTACAAGTGCTTCAGAAATGATCAGCATACAGCTTCAGTATCTGTGATAAGTTTGTATAGTTAAAAAGCATTGAAATTTCATGTATATTATTGTATCTAGCAACAGAAACAGAATGAAGTTCATTAGAGTCACAACCTATATGTAAGGCGTGTCTTTACTCTATTATTAGTTTGCCAGCCATAATAATAATAATAACGTCAGCGTGTCCTTAGGATGGTTCAAAACATGAAAAGCTCCACCCCTTTACGTTATAACCAGATGTCGGAGGTGCAATCCCCACCAGGGTACCGCACTTCATGGGCCAGCGCTGGCCCATCTGGTTCTTTTCCAAAATCAACCAGGAAGGACCGATTGACAGTGAGGCCGCCGCTCACAGTGTCCACGTCGACCTGCATCATCACCGCACCCTCCCTGGTGAGTGGCAGAAAAGCGACAGAGACGTCCATCAAAGCCGTCTAGTACTACCATCAGGTTGACAGCTTGATAAAAAATTGACAGATAAACGTGATTTGCAACCAGGCACAATTAAATTATAGCCCATAATTTTGAGCAGGTTTCCTACATAGCAAAACACACACATCTACATAAATGGACAGAATTCATAATAGATGGGTGTGTGGCGTCATTCAAGTTTATAGGAAAAACACTAAGCAGTTTTTTTTTTTATGACAAAAGTGTTATTGAGGAGATTTCGGTTGTTAATGTTTTGTATAATATGTTTTGTATAAATTGCTTCTAGCTATTTACAATACTATCAATGGGATTCTTTATCTAAGCACGAGTTATTATGCATAGCAAATGTGAGAATGTGATTGTCGGAGGTGAGTAAGTGTGGATGATAAGCAGAGGCACATTAACATGGTCACAGGGAGAGGCACTGGTGAAGGTGAAAGCTGTTGACCAGGTTAAAATTTGAGGCCCCTTTTCAGCAAAGACCCCTGGCCTTCAGCCTGGGTAAAAGTGTCTCTGATACTAACAACACTTGCTGGGTGACTTTGTGAAGTGAGGCAGGCAATGTGTTGGAGGAGGGAAGGAAAAAAAGTTTGACTAAACGAAGGAAAATCATAACATCCTGCAGCTGTTCAGTAAGTCAGATGTTTGCAGACAGGCGCAAGATTACAGAATGACTTCATGCAGCCCAAAAAGAATTTAATGACAATGTGATCTGGATGAGTCCGGGAAGCTAATGATGGACTACCGATACTGAGGTGAAGTAAACCAAGATAAAGAATTAATAAATCAAAAAAGTCAAAAAAGATACACCCACAAAAAAGCAGTGCACTGCAAAATAACAGCATTAGCGATACTGATACACTATTTGTGTCGTCTTCTGCAGATACATTTTTTTTCTCAAGAGGGCTATTACTTATTAATGTGCCGTTTTTCACCCAAATTCTACAGCCGCGGTTGAACCCATTTGGAATTTTCCGGGAAGCTTTTCATACATGCTGTTAATATTATACCATGCAAGACACATGAGCCAGCTCTTGAAGAATGATTAGTAGAGCCTTAAATATGATTGTAAAACTTTTAGTGGGAATGTTGAAAGCACAATAATTTTAGCAAATCCGACATTAAAAAGGTCAGATTCTCACTTGATGAGGTCAGGGTAAAACTGCTTGTCCCAGCTGCTGAAGAGTGAGGTAGTGACATACAGTCTCTTCCCATCCAGGCTCAGCTGCAGCATCTGTGGGCTTCCAGGAACTCTCTTCTCCTGAGCAGGAATGCACATGCACAAGCAGATAGGATCCCCACTCCACACAAATACACCAGCTGCTATTGCTTTCGAAGGACATCCATTGGGTAATTCAGGTCCAGAGAGTACTAGTCCAGACCGGGATTTTGTTTCAACCAACCAGTTGAGTACCCTGTGACTGACTCTTCATGCTCAACTGGTTGGTTGAA
>JAODLD010000144.1:15114515-15137828 GCA_026781065.1 Mormyrops boulengeri | reverse complement strand
GGATAACGTGTCGGATTTAAAAGTACCACAGTTTAAATGGACTTCATATTCATTCACTTACATTTTGCCCAGACTACTTTAAATCCGACAAGTTACCCCGATAAGCCAGTAACCCCGCTTCGTAGTACAGACCAGAGGTTTCTGGATTCACGGAGTTTGTTGCTAGTGAGTGACATGCAAGCATTGCGTGCACAGTGAACCACCTATCACAATCATTCTTGATAGGGCTGCACAATGTGCAATTTTAATACTGAAATCACATGTTATTTACATGCAGGGTTGGGATGTAACAGAACACATATAATGGAAGTATGTATTCATAATATAAAAAATAAGTCATCTTATCTGTATTTAGTTCATGTTGCATTCTGAAATAAGTATTTAGAATGCGGTTACTTTTTAAAAAATAAGAGAATAACTACTTTAAAATATATCCACTGTAAATGAGAAAATAAAATCTTAAGGAAAAATCTTTTTTTAAAGATTAGTCTGTTCCTTTATAAATCTTCATATGCACACTTTTCACTGTGCCTGCCAATGGTTAGAAACTGTCTACATCGAAGGATTCCGCTTTTAATCTAAAGAAACATCAAGGCAAATGACACTTCCAAGTTGAAACTCAACCTAGCCAGTGATGCACGTGTCCATTGACGAGCGACCCGAACTCGCACTGTGAATATAATGAAGACAAAACGATGCCCGACCCGTTATTTTCCAAAAAGAGGGCACTTGGTACATATTCCTTTATGCATCCTTTGGGTAAGTTAAACGTACATTTAAAAGAGAGCAGAATCCCATCATTTATCACACAAGACAAAAAAACCCACTCAGAAGTATTTCAAAAAGAAAAACAACATTGTACAGCTGTTATACATAGGCCATGTTTATTATATAAGCCTATTCTAAATGTAATCTTAAAGTCTTCTGAATATGTTACTTTTTATGTAGGCCTACTGTAACAGAATACATTTCCACAATAATTTTAAGGCTATGTATTCAGTAATAACCCATCGATAATTTTTCCAAAGCATTCCGTTAACGATTTGCACATACTATTTTCACACGGCAAAAACCACGATAGTCAGCCTGATTAAGATAAGTTACGGTAAAACATTTTCACCCTGTTACAGGGAACAAACTTAGCAAGTCTTGCAATTTTAATGATCGTTTCAAGAAATGGAGTACATGATAAAAAAATATCTGCTTTACTTTTGCACCCTTTGCGTGTGCTCTTCGAGCCAGTCATATAATCATTTTTCTCTTTGCTGACAGACTCACTCACAGACGGTGTAGCGCGTTTGTGAGATATTTATCAAATATGAATGAGGAGGAGAAAAGCGAACAAGAACTGGTCACCAAAAGACATTTGCCTTTTTCTGTATGAAAATATTTATATTTCTTGGAGACTATATTGAGCAAAAGCAAGTGATTTGCCAGCACTGGTTTGTGTCTGTTGACAACTTGCAGCAACACCACCAACTGTATTGGAAGAAAAGATTTGGCTGCAGTTTCACCTTCACCAATTTCACCTTCTTTTGTTTTATAAATTTTGGAATATTAATAGCAAAAATGTAAAATATTGCAATGTTGTTTTTTTCCAATATTGCGCAGCCCTACCATAGATCCTCACAAGGGCCCCTGGGCCACGTGAAGCAAAACAGCCCAGAAATATCAACGATCCACCACCGTATTTGACAGTGGAATCAGGTTCATTTATTTGTATGCTGCCCACTTTGTTCGCCAAACATGACAACGGTGTGCATGACCAAAAAGTTTAATCCTTGCCTCATCTGACCACAACACATGATTTCAGTTGTAATTCCAATGACATTACACTTTTTTGTAGCACTGTCCCTGTGATGCAGGTGACACCCGACAGTTCATTTTGAAATATTAAAGCCCCGAGTATACTGTTCAGAAACTGAGATTTTAGTTGTTTTGTTTTTTTTACCTGTCTCAGTGTGTATAGGGGCAGTTTGCTGATTCACCACCACTTCAGTGCTTATGGCATCCATGGTATACCAAGAGTCGCATGAAGCGCACTCGGCTCAGTATAAGGCTACGCTGAATTTATACATACAACTAACTTTTCAGCATGACAATACGCCTCTCGTTAATATTTTAAGCGTACTACCATTCTGCTTATCGAATTGTGGGAGCAAATAACGTCAGTATCGTGCCGAAAAGCCAGAATCTATAATCTAAAGCCCTACAATCACATACAGCTTGTTGTTGTCAATAGAAAATTAACTTTAATGGAGGAAAATTAATCATTTAGATTAAATCGACCAATCTGTAAAATATTCTAAATATTAATAGATAGAAAAATTGTCGTTAGTGGCAGCACTAGTTTAATATTAAATATCAGTAAAAATATTGATAATTTATTGGCATCATAAAAATCACATTACAGACTTGTTTACAAAAGTAAATCACATTAGAAACAATCAGTAGTTTTAAGTAAAACATTCAAGTAATAATAAATTGAAACCCAAATTATAATTCTAAAAGAGCTGTTCCAAATAAGAAGTTCACTGACAAGCAGTCTCATCAGGTGTAACACCTTTGCTATAACATACAACACAAAATATGGGTTTAGTATCACTTTAAACTGAATGAGTCATTCAAAAAAAATTATGATAAAATGAAAATGTCTGTGCAGAAGATATATGCAAATATGTTAAATATTGCTTGTCAATGAACTTTGGTTATGAAACTAATTAATTTGCAACATTTTTACAGAATTAAGCAAGCGTCAAAGTTTCAAATGCTATACCTGCCATAACAAAGGAGGTATGAATGCCAGACAGATGTTGGACAGAAAGGTTAATGTGACAAAATGCATAAAATTATAATTTCCAAAGGCTGTAGTTTCAAGACTGTTACAGATACAGGCCTAATATCTGGGATTTCTCCCAGTTTGGTTTTCGAGCACCTGTGACCTTTTCCAGGGGAATCTGAAACGGTCACCTGGAAATTTTTTCTCAAACTGGGTGATTTTATATGGAATGACTCAAAAGCCACATCATGTTTTCAAACAGAATTTTCCCAAACAGTAAATCATGAGAAAAGTGAGCCAAATTACAGACTATACATTACATATATTTGCTAAACTTATAATTACAAACCTCTTGCACCAGTTCAACTGGCAATATCAAATGAGACCAAATATTGCTTTTGGTGTTACAAGTAGGGGATTATAGTGTCTGTTGATCTATTGATGCAGTGCATGTGTAAAGGGTTGGCTGATGAGACGTTGGGCAGGTACACGTCCTGCAGGGCTATTTGTGGTCTAAGTAAATTCCTGTATTTATTAAACATTTGTTCACATTAAATGGCAATTCACGTCCTAAAAGGTAAAGATTGATAATTAAGCCTTTGCTCTCATGCTTGTTTACATGTGACTGATCTATGCAGTTGTATGGACAATTGGTAAGTATCTGATTTGATTTTAAAGTCTTGTCGGAGTGGGTCACATTTCTAAAGTCAAGATGCTCACTTAACACGCCAGTGTTCGAACGATGCGAACTTCACTTACAAACACAACATGCGAACTGGCTTCGATCCAGGCTACAGACCACTTTAGAAAACAAAACACGTGCGATCTGTTCAACAGCGGAGATGCAAAAAAGTAGCTCCAGTGTGCTGCCCATTTAAAAGTACTGTGTGTACGGACGAAAAATAATATATGTTTAGGGATGAAGATACTTACGCTGCATTTCATTAATGCGTCATCGTGCTTTTACTAAATTTAATCTCCAGAGCTGTAATCATTCTCTTAATTACACTGGGAATATTTCGCTTTGAAGCCAACGACAAAAAAGAAAGCCTCACTCGGCGGTATTAAGAGGCACGCTAATGGATGTTACTCTTTGCTTATTGCCCTACACAGTTACACAGTACTGACACGCATTTCTTCTAATAGCAAATAGAGATAGAGTACTGGAAATTGCATATACCTAAACACGACTTTGCAACAAAAAAAAAAACAAAAACAAAAAAACATGAAAGAATGTGGTTTAAACAAACGCATTGTATGCGTGCACGTAACATTTTTCTAGCAGAAAAAGATACAATATATTCCTTAAAGTAGTCTGACGTTAAACCACTACAGTTAGACACTATACTAGATTATGCACTGAAGCTTGCCCAACTTCTGAGCATTAAAAGTAGGATTATATAAGAACGGTATCCTCTGTTCGTGAAATAAATGCTTTGATGCTAAAGCGAAGTAAAGATTACCATACCCATTGCTCTGGGTGAACAGTTTTCGGTAATTCCGAACGCGCCCGCCCGTCCGTCCGTCCGTCCCCTCCTGCTTGTCGTTGTGTTGCGGGCGGAGGACGCCCGCCGAAGGTCACCTGCGTGACTGGGGGGCGGCGCCTCGCTGCGCAGAACGTACTTATATATCCACCCGTCCGTCCGTCCTACAACCTATTTGGGGCTACAGAAGTCTGGAGATTGGCCCCGCTACTAGGCCGGCGTACATTATGTCAACATATTTCTGACATTTAGCTGAAATATTTCGGTTTTTAATTTCGAAAGATGGACTTATCCGTCATTCTATTCTACAAGTGACGTTAACAAACTAAATATCTTGTAAATATCTTGTGTATGCCTAAAAAAAAAACTCCAGGATACTTTATCTCGTTTATTGCTGTGAATTAAAATTGTAATAAGTAATAATTTTGCTCTTCGGAACAGGAAGGAAAAGTTTGGTCCGCTTCTGATAGCGGAGACCAAAGTTAGACAAGCCATTTAGTCTTTCGTCGTAACAAATATGAAGTTCCTTTAAAACTCTTTTACTGTGACGTCTGCCCGAACGACGTTGTGGTGAAATCTGCCAAACCAGTATCAAACATGGAGCTCGATATCAGGAAATTACGTGCTTTGCACTTATAAATGACGTATTAAACAACGGAGGGAGGGACTGAGCACAAAGTTCTGGTCCAAAGTACAGCTGCTGCTGGTGGTGAGGAAAAGTACTTTGATATGGTCCTGAAAACAGATAGTGAGCCGTACTGGTACTTCTGAAACAAAATCCATCCATCTTATAGTCACCTAGCCTAGTCAGGATCAGATATAGCCTATCCCATGCAGCATAGGGGTACACCCCAGAGAGAAAGTGCACCCATGACCGGACACTTCCTGAAATGGAAATGGAGTATAAGAGGAAACCTGTACAACTCAAGGATATGAACGAGTAATGCTGGTGTTTTAAGGCAACAGTGCTACACACTGAGCTGCCCTGACATTAATATTATTCTCAGGTGCTGTCAAATCAGTGTTAGCTTTTGGCAACCATATGTACAGGTCTCTTCCAGAATGTTCCATCTTCTGTTCCAGTCTTCAGAAACATTCATTGGTGTTATTAAACAAAATGCTATGCTTTACCATATACACAATAGCTTATGGTTCTGCTGGACACAAAACAAGCTTTATTCAGTCTTTACCCACCAGAAACTATACTGACATTACTCTTTTATCTTCCCTATTTTAGCTTCCTTTATACACAGCCGGTTAAATTATTTCAGTGCTTTTCTCCATACACAAGTTTGGCTAACAATTCCTCACTGAAAGGACCAAGTGGAATCACCATCTTACCTGTTTAATTTGTGGATTCCCACTAAATTCAGCTACTGCCTGGGACTGCAGAAGTTTTGTATTTAAGATCCAAGAGCCTGAATGATGTCTCAGGGTCTATATCCAAACCAAGCTGAGACTACAGATAAAACTCTTTCCAAAACCAATTACTAGAATATTTCATATTAAGACCAGCAGCATTTCATTCCTTGTGTACAGTAGATACTAAGCATCAAATAAAAAGTAAATGACGTGCTGTGGTCAGTGGTTTTCAGATTTGCTAAAAAAGGTTCCTTACTCTATGTGATATTGTAATATACTCAAATCATATATGTGCGGTTCAGTCAGTCAATTTAGCTTAGCTCAGCTTAGCTTGAGAAAGTACTCATACCTTTTTCCATTAAACACTTAAGAGTATCTGTTTTGATAATGATAAGAATTATCAGGCAGACATTTTCTTGCTTCCTTTATTTCAGAAATCAAGACATTTTTAGTAAAAAAAGAAACTGGCTGAGAATGAACAACAGAGTACAAAAACCTGCCAATTTAGAAAATGACCCAACTGCTGTACTTTGTCTTTAAACCTGATTAAAAAGTTACACAGATCCACTGAGGAATGAGAATGAAGTGTAAAGACGTTACACATATCCATTTTATGCTCCGTATCTTTGACAAGCATCTCAGTTTAATATGAATCAGTTCTTTACATGATGAAGTACAGCACTTCACCAAGCCTGCTTCTCACCTGTAGAAGATCTGGATGGGTCTCATGATGAAGGTCCTTGACCACATCATCATGGAACCTCAGTTCCATCTCACACCATAACTGGTTTCGGGGGCAGAAGAGCCATTTCGTACCATGGATATACCCCTGAGGTAGCCAGCACTTGCACATCTTTTTAGAGAGATAAATTCCCTCTATATTCATCAATTTCCAGACTGGTGCAAATAGATTCTGTCACACACTGACATCTCTCAGACTAACTTAAACAATGACATGTGCAGGAAACATTCTTTCTCCCAAAGAATCTTCCGGTTACACTAAAAATGCAGAAATAAGTTATCCTATAAGCTGCCAAAAAACTGACAGAGTCATTGCATTTTTAAAAATGTTCCTATCTTTAACGCTATACTTAGCTTCGCGAAACACGACACGACATAGGTGTGTTTGTCACAGATGATGAAAGTGTTCTTTTAAATTAGTGCAAGGCCACTGCCACTGAATGACTATTCATGCAGTCATTCTGCAATGTTATACTAATCACGTTACCAAAAAGAAACAAGCGGCCAGTCGATTTGTCAATGTTTGTGCATGGCTATAAACTGCTTGTTTCAGTTACAAAACGCAAGCTCTCCTTCACACTTCACAGCATCACTTTTTCCATCAATGGTACTCAAATGAGTCAAACGGTATACTGATCAAATGCAACATAAATAAACCCTAAACCACAATCACAGTATATGCGACCAGAGCTTTTTTCTTCATATTCAATGAGGAACCGCTGGATCTGTACAGCACAGCAGCATCCAACCACCCCAAACCCAGAAGACAAGCCATCTGCAGCAAACTAAACTGCAAGAATAAATAAAATATTTTCAAACTATGTAGAAACACTGGTCTTCAAACCCTTATTAAATGGACAGTATAGCTTTTCTAAGGACCTGAAAGACCTTCACTAAAAACAAAAACCAGATTCATACTATGAGACAACTGTAGTTCACATCTGAAAAACTCTTAGCAATAACGTCACATAAGAAAGATTATTATGCATCATACCTTTAATGTATACAGCCGAAGTCTGCAAAAAACATTGCATTTATTTCAAAAGCTTTTTGCCCTTAAGTGCCAAAGACCAAAACACCGACAAAGACAAACAGACGTGGTTCATGTTCCCCTCAGCCCTTGTTTTGCTTCACTAGAGACTCGGCAAAGCCAGAGCTTTTCATTCTTAAGGCCTGTCATTCAGGGACTGGTGCGATAATCAGCAGTCAGGGAGGAAAATAGAAAAGGGTTAGCCAGCTCCAGCTATATAGTTGAGGCCAATGTAGCGGCCATGTTGTTAAACAGGCGAGGAGGCATCTTCGGGTTCCTGCTCAGGGCCAAATTCTGTGTCGTCAAACCCATGGAAGGACTCAGCATCACTGTCCTTGTCAAAGATCTGGTGCAACACCTGGGGATTGGTTGGGAGAAGGGAGCTGGGAGGCGAAACCGCAGCAAGTTCTTCATATTTGTTCAAATGCTCCTCATTCATTTGAACCTCTGTCACTTCCATTCCAACCTCTCCTGCTGCCTCCTGCTTTTTGTCCACTTCCCTTCCATCCTCTTCTTCCTCACCATGCAATTTGCTCTCATTCTCTGGACCTAAATTTGTCTCTGACTCCCTAGGTGCTGCCGGTGTCGTCCTGAGTGCTTCAGGACCCAGGAGGGCCTCTGTCAGCTTGCACACCAGCTCCCTCTGTTCCTCCACTGGAGCAGAATCACCGGTCATCCCTGGGAGAACCCGGGCCACGTGAAAGGAGCGCCGAAGAAGATCAGGCAAGCTTTTCAGGCACGTCAGTGCCTCCACCAGCCAGGCCATCAACAACTGGGCCAGGTCTTTGGCACTGGCACCTGCAGCCCCACCCTGGGCAACTAGCCGAGTCCAGCGGGCCTGCAGGAACTCCTGCAGGACGGGCCACACACACATTTCCAGAGGCTGCAGGCGGCAGGTACAGCCTTCTGGAATGACAGTTGGCAGAGTGTTGGCGACACTGAAGGAAGCCAAGGGGACATCTGATAAGTGGCTACGGAATGGGTCCATGATGAGCATGGCCTTGCTCTCTCCCTGCGAGTTTATGTACTTCTGCCACACCCGAGAGATCCAAAGCTCTAGCTCTTCTTCCTCTGTGAAGCCCTCCGCTTTGGCCTCGAACAGGATTGATTCGGGCAGGTTCGTGCGCAGCCTCCCCGGTAGCTGGCCCTTGAAGAAGACCATGGTTGGCAGCAGTCTTCCATCAGCTAGCATGGCCAAGAAGATGTCGCACAGAGACTCGCCAGTCCCTACTAGCTGGAACGCAGCCTCTTTTCCCATGGTGACAGGGTTTCCCAAGAGATCCAAGTCCACAAAGACCGAGAGTTCATCCATGGCACAGATGACGGAGGGGGAAAAATTCTGAACCTGGATCTGCTTGTGGACGAACTTGGTAAAGCCCTGGGCGTTATCCTCCATGCTCAAAGGCAGGTGACGGCCCACCATGTCTGTGGGTCTAAGACCGAGGTCATTCTGGAGCATGAAGCCCACGGCCCACTCATAGGAGATACGGAAAGAACTGCTGGGGTTGGCATGTCTGTGGATCTCCGAGGCCTTCTGGAAGAGATTTTTCTCAGTGACGGGGAGCTGTTGCTCCCTTTGAGCCAACACCCACTCCACCAGGCGATCCACAGCCTCGCCGCTTCCCCCGGAACTGGGTCGGCCCTCTCGCTGAAGCTGGCGTTCCTTCTCTAACAGCCAGGTCTCAATGAGCTGCGGCTGGGTGCTGAAATGTTCGGCTGCTTGGGGGATGCCGCAGCATAGAGCAAAGAGTACGATTCTCAGCTGACGCACCGAGAGGCTCTCCTCGCGCTCTTTTGTCCCTGCTACATCTACTGCAGGCTTGACAGGGGCTATAGTAGACGCAGAAGACACCGGCTTAAGTTCCTTGCCGTGGGAAGCATCGGTTGTGTTTTTTGAGCTCGCATCTTCCTCGTTTGTCAGCAATGCCTCCTTCCTTGCCACGTATTTCAGGCTTACATCCAAGTGCTTCCCTGGAGCTGTTTCCTGGTCTTGATCTTTGCCCACATTTGTGGGGAAATGCAGGGAAGGACTTGCGGGAGGCGTCTTGTGTAATGTTGGCCTCACACTTGGCTGGCCGCTGCTGCCGCTGCTGTTATTCTGTGGCAATGGGTGCCTAGGAAGACACAAAAACAAATGCAAAATTACAAGAACAGAAGAGTCGCATTTCAATGACTCTGATTCATTCAAGGGCAGGGTTGGATGTGTGATAACACTTCACTTATATTTGCTTAAAAAAAAATCATTTCAAAATCAAATCAACCATGTTTCTACTTGACATTACTTTCCCACCCCCTATTCGGGTTTTGTTTTCGTTTAAAATCAAATGCATGTCTTCCAAAATCTCAGGAACTTAAAAGTTGAGAGTGAGAAAATGCACCATTTTATGAATATTAAATGAGTCAAGGCAGCCAATAAGAGTGGCAATGATCATCAGTATTTAGGGCTGCAGGGATGCTGCGTGGGTTATTATGCCTGGGTCATGTATGGAAAATGTATGGAAAATGTCCATCATAAATAATAGTATAATATTCTAGTATAACAACTCATGCACCTGAAGCAATGCTATTTTAACTATTACAGTCAACTGTCAATTTTACATCCATCCACAACACTCATCTTAATTTAAAAAACCTTGATATTTTATAAAACCGTAAAATGTTAATACTCAGAGGTACCCAACCAAGGGCAAATCACTAAAGAATCATATTTTGGTTATGAGTTTAATGTGAATTGCAATGGAATCATGTAAAATGACATAAAAGCAAACCCATGTGAAACAGTTATGTTTTTAGGTCATATACTGGAGCAGAGAATCGTTCAGTAAGAGAAGTGCAGGCATTTGGGATTTGGATTAAACTGGGAAAGGAACATGGCAGCATGGCAGAGACTAAAATAATAATCATGAAATCTATTTTATATGTACATATATGAGCCTGAAGCAAGACCATTAAGTACGTATGAGTACAGCTGTACCAGTTCTGAAGAAAGTATTCAAATTTTTTGTTATATAACCATTTATCTGTATTCATACAAAATATACTACACCACGATCATTATTTCATCACTGAAAATGATCTTTGAATGACAGTGAATGAGCAAAAAATTATAATTGATATTTTGCTACAAAGTTAAAAATTTTGTTTGCAACACTCACTGAATACGGATTTATATGCAGGCTGGTTGTTATACTGCATTAATGATTACTACTATCTAAAAAACTGGTACCTAAACACCAGTCTGTTGGGGTACGGGCAGGTAGATATCTACACTGAGATAGCTGTCACTGTCAAATAATTATTAAATTAGTCACACAGAAGGTTCCATAACTTAGAACAGCAATTTTAATGCAAATATATGAACATTTTTTTCTCACTCTTCACCATAACATATATCTCACACACTTCCAAAATTAGGCAGGTTTATAACATTACCATGTTGTACAGTAAGAAAATTATACTGCTCTGGTAATAAGCAAAGTGGAACAGTGCAGAAGATAGATTCTGTACAATGTATTTAACACGGTTTTACTGTAAATGACAAGGGGGGCAAACCATTTTAACCATTTTCCTGAAATAAGTGATATGAGCCTGTAGAGCAGGGGTGGCCAATCTTATCCGCAAAGGGGCAATGTGTGTGCAGGTTTTCGCTGCAACTCCCTAATTAGGTCACTAATTAGAGGACTGATTGGCTGAAGAGTCCTCACACCTGGGTAAAGCTGACCTAAAGGTTACCCCAAAAACCAGCACACACACCGGCCCTTTGCGGATAAGATTGGCCACCCCTGACGTAGAGCTTAATGCTTTGTCAGTAGTACGTGTGCTGATGCCTGGCACATTGCTGGAAAGACTATATAAACACACCAGGGCCCCAACCCCCCCCATGAACACTGAAGCCTTTAGCAAAAGTTTTTATATAGAAAAGTACCTCTGCCTTTCCATAACATATCCAAGCTTTGGGGATCCTGAAAAAGAAAATGAAAAAAGATAAAAATTAAAAGAAAAAAAAAGTTGGCACCAAAAAAAATATAATATAAGGGATATTGTTTTAACATGGACACAGTCTCCCCCTGGCACATAAATTAACACAATTAAACTTTAGTCCTTTAAGTATAGTCACTGGATACAGAACAAAATCAAACACACTTGCATATCACTCAGGAACTGCACATCTGCATAGATAATTTTAGCCCTTTCCTTTTCCATGGCAACATAGGCACTATTTACACCCACGTTGGGGTGTTGGGTGGGCGGGGGGGCTTGCGTGGGTGATACTCTCACTGGCACTCACGTATGTGATGGAGCGTGTGTGCGGAGGGACCTTTTCTGCGGGCCGGGAGGCTGTGGTACTCCCGGAAGCAGCGGTCGCCCTTGCACAGGTTCACGCCGCATTCCGAGCAGCCGAACACGCTCTCGTGACGCAAGTTCTTCAGGCTGCAGTTTTTGCACCGCTTGGTCTTGAGCGAGACCTTGACCAGCCTGTGGCCTGGGGGGGGCGACGGCGCTTGCCTGGCAGCGTTGGAGTGGAGCCGGGCCGCACGCTGGGCACACTTCGCCAGCTGGGAGCCCAAGCGCTTGCGGTAACGGGCCTGCGAGAAGTGACCGTCCTCCAGCCACCAGGGGGGGCTCTCCTTCAGGGTCTCCCGGAGGATGATGAAGGAGTTGATCACGGCCAGGTTCAGGAGGAACCAGAGGAGACAGCGCCACCGGGTGTCCCAGGCCAGGCCCCCCACAGGATTACAAGCTTGCAGCTGGTTGCAGATATCCACACCTCGCATGTTCTCCTGCAGAAGCTGGAAGGCCTGGGGCCGCTCGATGGGCTCCAACTCGCCCGCCTTCGCACGGGACTTCCTCCACACGGTGTCGGGCAGCCCTGGCGCGGCATTAGTGGAAAGGCAGCACATCTCCTTGCTGTCCTTCCAGCGCGTGGCCAGCAGGGGGGCGCACTGAAGCTGGAAAAAATCCCCTGGATTGTTCAGCCTGGCCTGTGTCCACAGGCCATTGGGGAATACGGAACTTTCTGGAGGGAAGGAGCTGCTGCAGTAGGTACCGCACTCAAGCAACCGCAGCACGAGAGGAACAGTGGTCAGGGAGCTGGCCAGGAACACCTGATGGTGTTTGCCCTGGAGGCCTTCCAGTAAGGGCAGCACCACCCTGAAGCCCAACTCCTTACTCTTCTTTTGCCCACAACATTCATTCCGGACAATCAGGCGATGGCAGTACCCAGACTTAGAGTCACACAGCAGCCACACCTGCGGCTGACCCATGCTGCGCCTCTCTTTGACGCCGTCAGTCTCCAGACATGGCAGGAGGGCCCTATCGATGGTGAGACATTTTTTAGGCTTATAGGCCTCCCACATAGTGGAGTCCAAAACCTCCAGAATGGGCCTGATCAAGCGCAGCTTGTCGAGATAGTCCTGCTCGTCCTCGCTGTAGCCAGCCACGCGGAAGTGCGCGCCGATCTGCCGGAATCGGTCTGCTGTCATCGTCTTGAGGAACGTTTGCCAGTTATCATGGTGCTGTCCGCACCAGTACATTTCTATTTCCGGGAAGCTCTGCAGACCCATCAGGATACTGAGGCCCAAAAACCCTTGGATGTCGCTCACGGTGACCGGGACCCAATCGGGATCACCCTGACCCATCACCTGGCTGTACGTGGCGAAGGCATTTGTCTCCTTGGCGATAACGTCCAGGAAGGACGTGGGAAAGAGCAGATGAAAGAAGTCGATGGCGTCAGCGTTCTTCGCCAGAGAGTGGGCGGGGCCATGCTCGCCTGTGAACTCCTGCACTGCAGTGCCCTCTTCTGGCTTGCCCCAGCTGTCCACGGCTGACCAGTCTGGCTTGCCCCCACTTCCACTCCCTGCTTCCCCTCCCGGTTCCTCCTCAACCTCGGAACATTCAATATCCGACTCCAGACGTTCTGTGGGGAGGGGGGGAGGGGGGGTCAGAGGAACAACACAGTTAGGCCTCTCCTCCGCTGGGGCTCTTTTCTTTTTCCATTTTCTCTTTAGATTGATATTCCTCCTTTGTTCATAAGCGTTGTTTTTTTTTTTCTTTTTTTTTTACTTTTTCCTGCCTCCTTTTGCTTAGGATTTGAATGCTTTGATTCACTTTGCGTCCAGAGAGCTCTCACAAATACTCGTCCGTTATTCCTGTGAAGTGTAATCATGGGGAAAGGCGAGGCGTAATGCAAAAAGGCACACTTCCTGCAATCAGCTTAGGTCCAGCCCCCGCAGCCATTCTACCATTCTGCCATAGCAGCCACATGTACCCAGACTTCCCAGTTACATATGGATGCCCATTTAGACAGCCAAAAAATACCAGTGCATCGTATTTTTAAGTAATCCATTCCCACTATGGCATAATGGTCCCACAGATACCAAGCTTAATGATATGATATGATTCAGGTATATGCAATTTCAGGGCAGGGGATGGTGATGATTAAAGTTCACCAGTGCATTCTGGGTACGGGATACAGAAACCGTGACTCAAACAAACTGCAAAACGGCATGGGGCCAACAGGAAGGATCCACCTTAATTACAAATTAAATGTACATAGAAGCAGGTCAACCGTCGCACATGATCGCTCATTTTTTAAATAGCTGACTGCAGTTTTTATTAATGGTCAGAATAGACCCAGTATATATGCACATCTCCCTCAGTGGCTGCATACCAACACCCACCTTTCAAGGAGCAGAGACTGTGGCTGTGGCTGGGGAACTGGACCAGGTGCTTGGCCATCAGGTCACCCAGCAGAGTGGAGTAACCGCAGGAGCTGCAGGTCAGCTTCGCCCAGCTGGTGGAGAGCGGACAACCGTGTCAAGATACAGGGGTGAGAGTGGATAAAGACAGCGGGAGACGTCCGCGGCGGAAGCCTGTTACCTTGGGACCGGTTTCCGGTATAAAGCCAGGTACTTGGAGCTCTTGCGAGGTACGTGATTGCTGTTAAAATAAAAAATGAATCACTGGACCCCCCTGGGTCCCTGACCAGGATAAACAGCCATATTTTATATTATAGCAATGAAATACAGTACTGTTTTACATTTCTTTTTTTGTTGTAAAGCACTTTGAGCTCTATTCCATGTATGAAATTGTGCTATATAAATAATAATAATAATAATAATAATAACAGCAATAACAAAAATAACTACTAACAACAATAATTCCTGTGCTCCCAAAATCAAGAGTATTCCCAAATATTTAATATAATAACATATAATTAACATTAGTACTATCAATATGGTAAAAATAACTGTGTGTATATAGAATATTATAGCCCATTTCAGGCAGGAGAAGTAACCTATCACTCACTGACACTTAGGACCAGCTGAAACGGACTCGGTATGGAAGAAAGCTTTTATAGCACTGGCGTAAAGCAATCAGAATGCATATTTATGGCCATTTATACACTCCAGCGATTTGAAATCATATGCTGGCTTCTCTAAGCTGTATGTTGACTGAAAACCACAAATAAACTTCCATTTCAGTAGCATGATAAAGTGGTTTACGCAATCTCCAGCCAGACAGAATCGATCATCCTGCACATATTCCTCCGCTATGGAATTCCTTCAGGGCTGAAGTACCACGACTCCCACATGAGTGTGGAGCTCGTTCTCCTGTCGTGGGGCAACCTCAGCACCCGCGAGCAACGCGCCGTGACTCACTTGATCATGTGGTTTGCGTAGGCGCGGGAACAGCAGGTGCTGTAGCGGCAGATCGAGCAATGCACGTAGGTGGGGAAGTGATTGGCAAAGTCGGGGATGTCGTAGGTACACTCCAGGCATGTCTGTTGGCCCAGCACTTCCCTGGAGGTCACATGACAAACAGCTCTAACATATCACAGACGTGTCTAAAAAGACCTACTGCGGTGGGAGGAAAAAAAATCATTATAAAATGGAGAAAAACATTCAGGGAGCACGAAGAGTGTCGTTATCACTCACCGCTGCTCCTGGAACTTGGTAAGGAGCTCCAGCATCTTACTGACAGACTTCCTCTTGATGGGAGGCTGAGGAAGCTGCTGCTTCTGGTGGCCCTCAGAGTGAGCAGGAGAAGGAGTGTCTCTGACCGGGGGGACTGAGGCGGCCAGGGGGGCCGGCAGGGGCGCCGGGGGGAGGCCAGGGGTAGCCTTATTCTGCGCGGCGTATGCCCTGATGGTCACCTGAGGTGCGGCAAGCAGACAGACACACAGAACAGTCAAAAAATGGTGGGCATGAACCATCAAGGATGCTCACAGAGACAAGTGTTTCTGGGACGTGAAACGCCGTCTCCGGTCACCTTGGTCCCTGGCTGGAGCCCCTCCAGCTGCTTGGGCCTGCGGAAGGTCTTGTGGTGGTTGACCTTGTGATCCATCTTGTCTTTGGTGAAGAGAAACTGCAGGCGGCACTTGTTGCAGTAACACACGGTTTTCTTCTGCGGGGCGACAAAACAGCACCAGATAAATAAACTGGGTAAACAATCAGGCCTCTATAAAATCAGGCAGACAGCTCAAAGAAATCCACAGGGGAAAATCAGGACATCGCCTCCCCACGTCATACACTGCTTAGTTCGTACCGTACGTTCAACATGTAGAGTTCATGGAGAATCAGGCGACATGGGTGGCCGCCCGGCCGAGGCCCTCAGAGCCAGAGAGGTGGTGCTACCTGGTGGCGGATGTAGTGCTGCTGGTAGGAGTTGCTGTTCTTGAACACCTTGAGGCAGTACAGACACAGCAGATTCCTGGTGTCCTCATGGCAGGTACGGAAGTGGTTGTACACATCTGAGTAATAGGAGGAGCGGTACTCGCAGACCTGTGGCAGGGCAAGCTGGTGTATAATGCACGCCGGCATAGTTCTACTCAACACCTAGTCCATCTACTCATTGCTTCGCCTGAAAACGGATTTTGTTACCCAAAGTGATGCTTTACTCAGTATGTTTAGGACCTGTGACATCGTCCTAAAGACTGTAAGTGCAAGACCCTTAACCCAGCTACAGAAAAATGCCTAACTTTGGGGTCTGGCCCCAAAAAATTTCTCATGGAAAGAAGTATAGGGTCCATAAAAACTGAATAATTCCTAAGTATCTGGACGAAGAGCAGATAAATCTTGTCAAAGCTTCCAATACACGTAGGACGTATCGCCTGTGATTTTTAAACACGCCATTAGGGCAGGGCTGCTCTTCCTGAAGACTGCAGAAGGTCACCTGGCAGATGTAGGGCATCTCTCCAGGTTTGTGCGTGTTCTTCATGTGCTGCAGGAACGCCGGCTCACTCTCGAAGGCCCACTCGCAGATTTTACACGTGGCTGTGCAAGGAAGAGCACCGGTCACCACAGCAGGGTAGGAACGCTGGTACAGACAGAGCAATACCTGCGGCAAACCTCTGTGCTTTTTGAGCAAAGGGGGAGTAAGTGCTGGACTATGTGCATTATGGGAAATGTAGTCTAGGGTCCCAGCTACCATAAAGACAGCTTTCAGGGCGGAGCTAGGAAACAGCCGCTTACTGGAGGACTCATAGTTACTGTGGACGCTCTCCAGGTGGCACTGTAGCTGGAAGGGCGTGGGGAACTGGCGATAGCAGTGCTGGCAGTACGTGTGGGTGTCCACCTCTCCGTTCTGCTGCTCAAGCTCCATGTGGTGCTTCATGTGGTTCATCAGCCTATGGGAGGAGAGAGGGGCCCGTGTGAGAAGCTGTGCTTGGACATGCGTGAGCTGTCCCCCCCTAGACGGCGGTGCTAGCCTCCAACCTAAGGTTGTTCTTGAGCTTCTTGGAGCAGCTGAGGCACTTGAACTGCACGGACTCCCGGGTGACATCCTGGGGGGCGTGGCCTCGTTTGCCTTCATAAGAGCCGTAGTAGAATTCATCCACCAGCATGATCAGCCTGCCTTTGGGATCCGTGTCACTGGCCGGGCTGCCCTCACTGAGCTGGCTGGCCGGGGTGGAGAGGTTCTGAGGTGGGATGGGTTTAGTTTGGGGGGCCGACGGCAGGGTGGGACGCACGACAGCAGCGGCGCCGACCCCCGAGGATTTGGGGCTCTCGATGGAGCTCAGGTTCTGGGTGAGCTCAGGACAGCAGAACTGTCGAGGGAACAAGGCACATTTTACATCAACAGCACTGTTCATACTGATGTCCGTTCTGCTTGTAATCAAAGACTGTGCCTCTTGTCAAATCAGATTTATTGGTCAGAACTAACTGTTGTACAATGTGCATTATATTGGGGTGTGACTGTGGGTGTGAGTGTGTGTGTCCTGTGAAAACAGATGATTAAAAAAGGTATTTAAAAAGACTCAATGTTTTCAAACACTGCAGGCCTTATTGACCAAAAGGGCATGTTCACAATTTGACCAGAGAACACTAAGAGGACACTCACACACATATGTCCCCGGAGGGCCTCGACCATCCTGAAGTGGGCGCCACAGCGAGGGCACAGCCGGGAGCCGGGTACAGAGGCGGGGGGGGGCACTGCAGAGCAGGAACACATACAGGGCATCAGAATGCTTCCCCCAGAAAGGAGGTACAGACACAGCTGGTCACTTAAAAACCCCAAAAACTGCCACGTATGTGCAGAAAGGCGGAGATGCAACTGACTGACTGACAGACTGCAGGCTTGAGGTCCAATATTCAGGATACTATACGTATATAAAAGAATATTCGATTAATTGTCAAATTAAATAGGTAGATTACATGGAAACTGGTATCACTGATAGTGGCAGCCCTACCCACGTGTCAAACTTTGATTTTCACCGGTGAGAACTAAAATGTTAAACCATTAGAAAAACTAAAAAACAGACAAATTGTCAGATTCCCTAACTGCACGCAAGTCAGAGAGAAACAAGAGGCATCATTAACACTGGCATAATTTGAAAAAGCATTTAACTGCATGTCAAAAAACAGATATTTTTGGCTGACTCATCCGGTACCATTTATCGTATTGAATTAATACCTTCCCACCACATATGAATATAGCTATAAATGACCAACATCACTAAGCAAAACAGGCTGAATCTGCTATTCCCCATCCACCCTGTTCAAGTCGGCTTTTTAAAACAAGAACCACTGCCATTTTCTAATTTAACTGGAAACTGACAGTGAGCTGGAAAATGCAGTTTGCAACATTAGACAAGTTTGGTTTAGGACAATCATTCACTCAAATGTTCAATCAAAATGTTCTACAACTCACCCAGAACATCAGTCATTATCAAGGGAATCGCGTCAAAGCGTCTTTACCACAGTGAGGGACCAGACATTAATGTCCATAGCTATTAGGGTTATTTATAGAACCTCTAGCCACAACTATACAAAGGGATCAAGATATCATAGATATCAGAACCATGAATTCCACTCATAACGCCGGTTTATATCATTTGAAGGTACATTTTGCATTTCAAAAAATTTATGTTTACTTCTTTCAAGTATGTCGCCAAAACCTATTCGATTTTAACAAATCAATGATTGCCAAACACAACCTACCTATTTTTCTTACTTTTATTCAGAAAAATAGATTTGCTTACAGCATAAGTCAACTGTTATGGCGATATGTGGAAATAGCAATAAATCCCAATAGGATAAATCATTCCTGGTCCATCAAACAAACAGTCAGAATACACTGACACTTCAAATCAAGATAATATTTCACCTACCCCTAATATTTCACCTATCATAAAAATTTTAAAATACTTTAATCTTCACATTAGCATCCACATAGGAGCAAACATTAACATCTAAAAATAAAACTGTTCTTAAAATATTATAAGGGAGAAAAAGTACATCAATGATGTGTATGAATTTAAAACAATTTGCTTATTTTATTTGTGAAAATAATTCATAAACAGAGTTGAGCCCTAAAGTAACACAATTGGCATCTAATATAACTGACAGGAAAACATTCCTTTATGGAATAATCAATTATTTTTCAAGTTCATATAAGAGAACAGTATTAAATGGAATATTCTAACAACAGAATACAGAATCTATGGTGATGTCATAACAGCAGGAGTTCCTTGCAGGATCAGAGTGTGTAATTATGAACAGTTAAAAAGCTGTGGTGGTATGTCCTGATTTAGAAGTCTTAGGGCCTCCTCCTGAGCCTCTGTTTTTGCCATGATACTCCTGAAGCGTTTGCCTGATTTGAGGAGGTTGAACTGACAGTTACTGGGGTGAGATGAGTCTTTGATGATCCAGGTTGCTCTGGTCCTGCATCTCCTGGTATAAGTCCCGCAGAGACTGTGGATCTGATCTGGTGCAGCGTTCCACCGCCCGGATCACTCTCTGTAGATGTCCTTTAATGTCCTGGGCACAGCTATTGCTAATCCAGGAGATGATGTTCTGGGTCAAGACACTTTCCACAGCGCCAGTCTTTAGGGTCACTGGAGAGACCCGAAGCTTCCTCAGCTGTCTCAGGTGGTTGAGACGCTGCCTTGGATAGAGCTTGAGTCTGTACAGTCCATGTCAGATTCTCGGAGATGCAAACGCACAGAAATTTTAAGCTGCTCTCTGTCTCCACTGCAGTCCCATTGATGTTGACAGGAATGTAGGACCACTGCTGTCTCCTTCTGAAGTCCACCACCAGCTTCTTGGTTTTGCTGACATTCAGTTGGAGGCAGTTCTTTTGACACCACAATGTCAGGATCTCCACCTCCTCCAAGTAAGCTGTCTCATTGTTGTTGGATTGAGGCCCAGAACCACCGCGTTATCAGCAAATCTGACAATGGAGGTGAAGCTGTGTGTGGCCACGCAGTCATGGGTGTTGAGAGTGTAGAACAGAGGGAAGCCATTCAGTCCCAGGTCCCTCACGGTCTATGGGGGACTATAGTATCGAAAGCTGCCTATAGTCAATGAACAGCAGTCTTACATAGTTCCCATGTTTCTAGTCCACGTAACTGAGAGTGGAGTGCAGCACATGACAGATGTCATCCGTCGATTTGTTGGGCTGGTAGGTGAACTGTAGTGGGTCTGAGGAGCTGGAGATGAAGGATGTGATGAAGTCCTTAAAGAGTCTCTCAAACACCTTCACGACTGCCGACGTTAGTGCAACTGGCTGGTAATCATTCAGGCACGAAGGCTTATTGTTTTTTGGTACCGGGACCACAGACTGAGCCAGAGACTTGTTGAAGATGGAGGTAAAGACTCTGGTCAGTTGGTCAGCGCAGCAGCGTATTAGGTGCCTTGAGATGCCGTCCGGCCCCGGCGCTTTCCTGATGTTGACCTGCTGCAGCACCCTACATAAGTTACACTCTGCAATGGTGATCACGTCACCGTGCTCCGTTAGCAGGCTGTAGCTGTCGCTAGCCAAGTGGCTAGTGTTACCAGAATTAGCCGCAGTGGATTCACTTTTAAAGTCCGTGGTCGTGTGCAATCCGTGCTACATTCAGTCCATGTCGCCCAGGTGGAAGTGCGACTCCATGCGCAATCTGGTACCGGGGTTCTACATTTTGTAAAGTATGCCGAACACCATGGGGAGCAGCTTTGTAAGCGCTCATTTCACCGGTGATGAGTCCTGTGTTACAGGCGGCGGTACGGACTTTCACTGCCTCAAGGATTGTTCTCTCCAACTCCTTGTTGCGTCTCCATCTTTCCCTGTCTTTTGCTAAGTTCTCCTCTCTTCTGTCTGGGTTGGCATCACGCCTCGCCCGATACCTCCTCTGCTTCTCAGCAGCTGAGAGTGGCATATCTAAAGCAGAAATGCAGGCTACACTGAACATTGTATTGTGATTTAGTCAATAATGTTACTTGCTGTCAAAATTGTTACTCTACCTTGGTAGCAGAGTTTGACGGTAACAGAACTGACAATTTTAAACTTTTAAAACAAAAACTCTACTTGCTAGCATAAATGCTAACAGCACATGACACTAATCAATTCATGGACTTTTAAAAGACTTTTAAATAAACATCTGGGTGCGTTTTCTGAAATTTTCTTGACGCTACATTGTTCGTAAGTTCTACCCCTGAAGTTTCCTCTTAATGCTCTAACATGTTTTTCAAAACGTTCTTAGTTAAGTATATCTTCCGTAGGGTATTCTTTCGTAAGGCTGGTCTGAGCCACTCTAAGCTGTCTAAGCTTGTCACTGTTGTCGGCTCATACCATTTATTTAAAATAAGACTAACATCATTAAGGGTACAGCTTCATAACCAAACATCACTTAACTAAAAAATAACTGATCCAAAATGATTTTGTCAGATACATGACTACAATCTTCTTTTGTCTTTGCGCTCTGAATGCACAGCGAATTGGCTTCAGTAATGCACGGATTCATAATAAAAGATAAGGAACGTGGTGTTGATTATGTATTTATTTATTAATTGGGAAGGGTGGGGGGTTCTGCCGATATTGGGGTGGACGCATTCCCCCTATTTCTGACACCCCCGGAATGCACACACCTCTGAACATGTGCCAAAGTCACAGTATATCAAGACTTTGGTTCATGAGGTTGATAAGAGTCAAAACTGTAGGTTCATTTACATGTAAATCTAATACATTTTCCCCCAAAAAGCACCCTGGAATAGTCCTTAGTAGTCAATACTGAAGCACACAAGACATCCTCTTATCTTTAGACAGTAACGCATCTTCTCTTTCAGCTATTGTGCCATTGCCCCCCCCCCCGCCCCATATCAATGACATGCACACATATTGGTGCACGAAGGGGTTATGTAAAACAAATAAAAATAAAATGGGGATACTACAATCTGGGGAAGCGAGTTCATGCACCCAATCGGCAATAAACATGTTTATTGTTAGATGATTCAAGTTGTTCATTTTGTATTTTATTTTTAGGTTCTCTCCAGTTCTGATTAATGCAATATTTTGAAGGACTCCTGCAGTGTTATGTTTATAAAGAACACCACTGTCTCTCATGTGGCAATCAAGCAGTTTCTGCCTGGAGGGAATAATCAATTCTCAAGCCATCAATGTCAACCAGTCAGGTGTTCCAGCACCTATTAAGGTCGCACTTAAGAAGCTCTCCCTTAAGCAATCTCCTAAAAGACTGTTCGGGAAACAGATGACGGAAAAGAAATAGCTTTCACGAGATATCTTTAGAGTCTCCATAAGATGCCAAGAGACATTGTTATCAGGAAAGGCACACCCGTCTGATCAATAATCAATGGCGCTTTCCTTATGATATTGCAGTAGCAATAATATCAATATCAAACGTTTAGCATTTTAAAAAGTCATGTTTTTCAGCTATATAAGACACTTTCTAAAGAAAATATAATACTGTTATGGCCTGTGATATCTTATGATCCATAAAAGTGAGTAAAAAATTTATAAAATAGAAAAAATAAAGCCATTTGTGCAAAGCATGCCAAAAATAATGGCTTCAGACACCAAATGTACCTGCAATTATAGACTACCACATGCCAAAGAAATATCGCTTTTTCTACAAAATTTGACAGAATCATATCAATGTTGCAAACATATATTGTAATATATGTGACAACTCGATACATTGGTCTACAGTCCACCTGGTAAATGATGCTGTTTCACAAAATCATTCTTTCAGCACAGGCAATATCACCTAACTTTCCTACAGTCTGTCCAACCTCAACTTCATGTCGTTCAATCTTGAAATTTTAGTTGCCGATTAATTGTCATACAAATAATTGCGATTAATTACGGTTTTATTGTTTTTTTTCCTGTTCATTTTATAACACCCGATCCCATACCTCCTGCCGGATTTTACATCACACGTCAGCACTGCCCTATCCACACATCCTGCCATTTTGCGGCAAATCATATTGTTTGTTTACAACAAACTAAGCCGAAAAACTTACTGGAATGATGGTAGTCTGGGGTAAATATAAGTGAACAAAGATAAAATTCATTTAAACTATAGGGTCCCTTACATCTGACAAGTTGCCCAGCTAAGCAAGAAATCCAGCTTTATGAAGCATGATACAGACCCCTGGCATTAATGTTTCCATTGACTTAAAAAAATAATCCATTTTCTT
>JAODLD010000144.1:15089483-15114415 GCA_026781065.1 Mormyrops boulengeri | reverse complement strand
ACAGTGAAGGGGCTCTGCTCCCCCGCCCCCCCCCGGAAATGTTTTTATTACTGTTCATTGATGTAGCAAGGTAGTACATTTACGAGCTTTGAACCCCCCACAAATGAAGTGGAGATTCATCTGTCTACTGATTCATAAATAGCAAATGGAAGATTAGTACCACACTGACCACTGGAAATACTTTAACAAATTCCAGAAATAGTAATCTACAAGTAATCCAATCATTTACGAGTAATCCAGTAAGATCAATCACAGAACATATCATATGGCTCCAGTAATGGGACTTACTAACATGTGCACACACTGCAATTAAAACTGCTGGCTACTGCTACATCCTCTGAATGTGTGCTCCTGTCTACAAGCTGGACTGACGGGACAAATAACAAGTCTCAACTCTCTCACCCGCCATGTTTTAATGACAATAAAAGCTTATAAATTTGAGAAAATGGACCGTAGGCTAACATTACAGCTAGCTGAATTCCTGAATGATTTTAACAATCATTCACGGATATTATTATTTTTGTTGATTAAGCCCACATTCTTGGCGTCACTATGTGAGACTGTAGTAAGAATGAACATATAGCTAGCAGCTGTACAGTTGTGGGTGGGGACTTTCAACAGACCTCTCATGTTGTTGTAGGGAGACGGTGAGGACCCGGCGGAGGCAGCGGTGGTGGTCTGTCCGTCACTCGCCATTTTGGCCAGGATGCCCGGAGGGGCTTGTAGCAGCGTGCCAGCCGGGGCACTGATGGCAGGTGCCGCGTTGGGTGGCCTCTGCACCTCGGTGCCATCTCCTTGCCTCACCGCCACCACACCACATGGGGTCACTGCGGGACAGGAGACAGGGACTGGCGTGGCATCAGGGACACACAGCCAGCAGTGGGTGGGCATTCCCAAACAACCACCCACGTCTCAGTTCAGGAATTAAAATAAGAATTTCTTATAAATAAGTATTGTCTGGGAGGGGGTCACTTTTTGCGGCTTTAGCCTGTGTGGGGGGGGTGTTCGTTCTATCACAATCTGCTCTGCACCTGAGGAAGAGCACCTTCTAGTGGTGTGCAAATTTTAGAATCCCGACATGCGACTGGAGAGTGGCCCCAGGAGGGGGGGACGATGTGACCCCTTTTACCTCCATCATCCTGCAGCTCCTGTACCTCTATCACTCTGCCCCCCTGTATCAGGAAACGTTGTCTCCTCCCCAGCAGCAGGGCCTGAAAACCTGCCGCATTCCACACGTCAGAGGCGTGGAAACGCGAGAGGCTCCCATCGGGGTGAACGCCAAACATGTGACCGCGAGGCAGAGAGGACGGTGCTCGTGCAGAGGAGTGCGAAACACACGCCGGGTAAAAACGGGGCACAGCTCAACCTGAGCAAAAAGCCATTTCTTCTGACTTTTCTCATCGTTTTACATTTATATTTATTTAGCTGAAGTATAATTGAGAACGCAGGGTCAGATAATACCTGTAACAACTGGGGTTAAGGGCCTTGCTCAAGCTGTTGACCCTGATCCGACAACCTTCAGACCCTAACCCACTGAGCCGCACATCACCAACTACCACTATGGTCAGCCCTTCTGCATCGCCACTTTCCCCATTGTGGTTCTGATATATCGTGGGGTATGCATAAGAAATTTGCTGGAATTTTCTCGGGAGTTTTTTGAAAGCCACAGATGCCATATAAAAAGTTTCCTAACTCACAAATACATAAGACATATGTACAGCGCTGGTTTGGAAGATACCAAGCGTGTTTACGGCAGCCTCTCACGTGACATCTCGCAGTGATCTCGCAGTGATCTTTGTATCTTGTGTTTCTCATATCTTTTCACTCTGCTTGCCAAAGGGACCAAAAAAGTTTGACGCAATAATTCCGGACCATGGGGAGCCCTGAGTCCCTAACCCCTGCGATGTGGAAGGGTCAACTGTACTTTTACCACCACAAGAAAAAAGAGGAAAATGGGAGAAAATCTACAGGTGGAACAGTCAAAGGAGAGGAAAGACACTGGCAATTCTTACAAACATGTTTTTCTTTTTGATATGTGATTTTTTTTTTATTTCAGTACAACTGCAACTCAAAGATCCCTCTTGGAAAATAACACTGCTTATAGATTATAGCTGGTAAATACAGGTGTGGCCAAAAATATTGGCACCTCTGTGGTTTTTTTCAGATACACACCAATTCTTTCACAAAGATGATAACATTACAAATGATTTAGTGTTCACATATGTATTTCCTTTACTTGCAGTAGTGCCAGTTGTTTTGGTCACAACTTTATTACAATAATAATATTTGTGGCGGAGACCTTACCAGTTTTGGACTGGCAGTTCTGTGGCAGCGCAGAAGAGTGAACAGGCTGGGTGGCAGCAGAGGTCACCACGGTGGCGAGACCCGGCGCCCCCGGGTGGCTGAGGGGGGTATTACTCCGGATGGTGAGGGTGGCTGGGATCTGAACTGTGGTGTAAGTGGTGGAAGCTGGCCGACCAGCTATGGGAGCCCCGGGCCGTATTGGGCCAGGCTGGGACACAACCTGAGGCACCCCCACAGCCGGCTTGAAGAACTGTGTGCCTGAGGGTGGGAGCAATTTAGGAAAAAAACTTAGGACATGAATTGTATTCACCTCAAACTAACAGGCTCAGCATGACCAGCTGGCTGCGATGTCACACTACCTGACACCAATGTGATTGGTCGGACCGTCTGACCCGGCTGGACGTTCAACACGATCCCCAGGGGATTAACAGGGTTCTGCACAGGCCTCACATTCTGGACAGGGAACCCCTGTGTGATCGACATAGACCCAGCGATAATGGTTGGTGCTACATAGCCCAGGACTACCCATGTCTTAAGACACGCAAGCATGTCATTGACATACTGCAATCAGCTTCAACAATGACTTTGACGAATGTTATGCATTTGCTCCTAATTCAACACAAGAAATACATACATACTACCTTCAGTGAACTAAAGGTTTTTTTTTAATATCACAAAAGTCAACCCCTCAGAGCCAACTGGCAAAGACTCCAAACACTACTTTCAATGGAAAATTTGAAATTCAGGAGTAAGTATGTGCATTTCAGGAAGGAATCTTTAGAGAGCTTTCAGAGAGCATTGAATGTCATTCAGGTCAGAGTCAAGTAGAAGCACCAACTATCTATATCCATCCTTCATGGTTTCCTATAATGAAAGGCCACATTAGACGCTGCCCAAGCTTCCTGTGCGTGAGCCTCGTACCTGTGTGGTGAAGTAGATGGGCTGGTTGTTGGCAGTGCTGGCTCCAGTTGCAGGACCCTGCATTACCTGCATAGGCTGCAAAACGTGAGACATAGCCACAGTGCTCAGCCCTCCCGGACTTAGGATCAGCTGCTGGCCGGAGGCAGGCTTGGGTAACCCTTGGGTCACTAACGACGGCACTGTGGGCAGGCCGGCAGCAGATGGCAGCACGGAGGATACGGCGCCTGGGCAATTTTGGGACAGGATTATAAACAGGATGATGCTCACAAGGTCAACAATACCTTGCAAAATCTTGACTCATGCCACATAATTTAAAGAAAAATGTACTTGAGTGTATCTGGTAATTTAAAAAGCCAATGCCGGTGTAACAGTCTATCATAAACAATATTTTACATAAATTACCTGAAAATATCAATCATAAAAAAGATGGACTGAACAACAGCTTCACTCACATGTTGAGTTTGAGTGGATTTGGACAGTGGGACTGGGGGTGGCACTGGACACCATCATCTGGGTGGCCATGGAAACAGAGAGTGTTCCAGAGGAGGCTGTAGAAGGTACTGTGGCCAGGGAGGTGCCTCCATCAGTCATGCTGTCCGGCACTTAATAAAGAGTACAGTAAGGGACTAATTTACTTGGCAACACTTTGCTTAGCAACACAATAGCCAAATTATTCAAGCACTCAGAACAAAATGTATGAATGCAAATTTAATCATGGAGTCCAACTCTCCATATTTCTGAAATAATGTTCAACTGCACATTTGTCCCTCCTGAAATTCATTTAGAGACTATAACGATGGTTGTGTTTGGACAAATTCCCAAGCAACTGTGAAACTTAAAATATTATAAACTCCATTTTTACTCAACACAGACCAGTATGGCTGATACCTCCCCAAAAGACTGACTGGTTAGATAACTTACACCGATGATGGTACAGAGCATTTTTACAAAGCTATTACAGACTGCTTTACCCACTGACAAATCCTTGGCAACACATGGTTCACACTGTTAAAGTCACAGCAGTATTACCACACAAAAAAATGTTCTAGGGCTGTCACTATTGATTATATCAATAATCGAGTAATCTCCAAATTAATATGACGATTCATCATTTAATATAATATAATATATTCAATGCAACTGGCGCAAGGCAGGAACCAACCACACACTCAGTCACACATACGGTCAATACAGGCACTTCAGTTCACTTAAATTTAATGTTTTTGGACAGTATAAGGAAATCAGCAGATCAGCCAAAAAAGGCACCCACATACAGGATGAACATCAACCTCCACACGCAAGTAGCGGTGTGTGGCGACAGCGCTACCCAGTGTGCCACTTAGGCAGCGGAAACAAAATTCAACAAGCTGTGCAATTTTCATGATGTTTCCTTTTCAACATTATCTGGTACGGACGCTCCTCTACTTACGAACTTTCAACTTACGAACTTTCAGATATACCAACGAAGAGGACTCTAAGTCCAAACTGTGTTCATTGGGCTCCCGTTTCCTGTCCACAACATCAATTTTTTTTCTGCACACCAATTCCGCCTAGTACGACTTCTGGCCGCTACTCCCGCCGCGCAGCAGCGTAGCGCGCGTACTCCCAGCATCCTAGTTCTTAGTACTTGCATATACCCTTAAAATGATGTTGAATAATGACTTACGAACATTTCAAGTTGCAAACAGCCGTTCGGAACGTATCTTGTTCGTAAGTAGAGGAGCGTTTGTATATGTTTTTTAAAAAATCAGTCTAGTTTACTTCTCCTGCTTTTGCATGAGCTCTGCATGTGCTTTCTGAGACAATCATAAATCATTCCCCTCCTAGCCGTTGCACTCACTCATAGATCTTGTGTTGCATTTATGAGAAATTAAGCAAAAATAAGTGAAAAGGAGATTAGCAAACAAGAACAGGTCACAAAAAGACATTCATCTTCCACTGTATGTAAATATTTTGTATTGCATAGAAACGAAATTCAGCTGAAGCAAATTTTATCAGCACTCCTTTTTCTGCTGGCACATCTGGCACCACCAACCTATTTAACAGACTCTGTGCATACATAAGTTCTATTTGGCTATATAGTTAATTTTCAACTCCTAAATATTGCAATGTGAACTTCTTCCAGTATCCTTCAGCCCTACCACACAATACGTTCAAAAAAATAGTTAACTATATAATTGGTTATATGTACTGTATTATGTAAAACGAACCTTCGTTTGAGTAGCGACTGCTTTGATCAAAATCGTAGAAAGTAAATGAAGCAAAACAATTTTAGTGGAAGTGATGACGAAAACAGGCTAGGCTACTCTGACAGATTAAATAGCACATCTACGGCTAACCTCACATTATTGGGTGAGTCTGTCAAACTTGGAAGTCTTCTTTGAGATACATTTGCATTGCATGCTTTTCTTAAAAACTGGTTGTTCCAAAAGTAAGAAATGAATTGGGAAAGAAAGCTTTTAGGTTTTCAGCACCTGACATGTGGAACGCTCTTCAAGCTTAACTTCGTCTGCAAAATGTAATACCCTTGAATAAATTTGAAGTTTTGGTAAAAATGCTGGAGTCTAGGTTATCTGTGTGCAAGTGTATGTTTGAGTAGGTTTTTTTTATGTAATTTTTTCAAGATTTTGTACTGACACTGTGTTGCTGCTACCTTGGCCAGGTCTCCTTTGTAAAAGAGATCTGTGATCTCAATGGGACAAACCTGGTTAAATAAAGGTTAAATTAGAAAAAAAATAAAATAAAAAATGCTGTGGTGATACTGAAGTTCCGCTTTGCAATACTGACGACTGCATTCTCATTCACTTCTCATGTGAAGTGCCTCCATGCAAATTATGCTTTCACTGTTTATTTGGATCCTCATTCTCTAAGCATCGTCTTCCTTCCCCCATATTTCTGAGTAATTGAAAAGGATCATTTTAATTTATGCTTTTTAATATGAATTTAATCAAGTAATCGTGACAGTTCTACAAATTTCCCAGTTCTGAAAACCGACCAAGTTCTAAATTCAGCAAATAATTAAAATTATTAATTATTATTAATTATTAAACCAACGCTGAATTTATGTTTGTTTCATTTTATTGTTGTATCAATGTTTTATTCCTTTGTTCATGCTGGATGCAACATAGTTCATATCAAAGTTATAACAAGAAAACTATAATTTTAAAATTACATTTACCTATAGCTAACCCAAGGCCAAAAAAATGGCTAAACTGCTGTCTTGTTTTAAAACCTTTCCATATTATATTTAGATTAAAAAAATCAGTAAGTCAGTATATAATTCTCTGATACAAACGGTATATCAAGCAACTTTTTAGTGAGAGGCACCAAGATGATTAGCCAATGAAATGTTAACAAGGATCTGTTGAAGGCACAGTGACAAGCTATTCCAGCTTTCAGTCCCGTTTACAAACATATACGTGCAGCTGGATGATTCTGCGAATAGATACGCTGTCCCCATGGCGCCCTGAGTCTGGTACGGACTGAATGCAGCAATACAAACTAAGGTTCAGCAAATCAAATTATATTATGTTACTACATCACAAGCATACTGTACATGATCCTGTTACAACAGAAAAGTCAAGGTACTTCATTTTTTTACTGTAAAAAGATCGTCTCCTATCAACTATGATCTATTAATTTGGCATAAATTCCGTGTAATTCCCCTAAATTTACAGACACCATTCTATTAAATAAAATGTCACATGAAATATAATTTATACACATGCTGTCTTTACTTCAGTTCAGCTTCCTTCCAATAGCTTAATCAAAATCAAAAATTTGCACGCTAAAAACAGCAGGGAATCATGTTGAGAACCGCTAATAAATACATAGCTAAAATTCCGCAGATGCCCCTTTTAGAGCAGCCCAGTTCGCCCCGAGACACAGGAACCCTGCCCAGGGCAGCTGCTTACCTGAGGTGGCCTTGCTCTCTACTGTGCTGACTTCTTCATCATCAACATCATCGGTCATCTTCTGCCACGGCTCCAGCTCCTCCTCCTCGCACTCCATAAACAGGTCGGCATCGGCCATGTTCCTGAAGGCCAGGACAAACACCATATATGCATAGGCTCTCATACGGAATTACGTTTGCATAATCGCCTTGACTTAAAACCTGGTGGTGTTACTACTAAAATTAGTTTGAAAATATCAGCATATAGAATATTGGCAAAAATCCAATATGGTGCATCCCTGCTGCTTGCATGTAACTGGCAGCAGTACTTTTAATTAAATCATACGTATGTGTTAGATCATAACAGCTTCTGTTCTAAATGTACTTAATGAATAAGCCTTGTTTGGGTTTAATCAGATTAGGATTGATGTGATCAACATCTTATGATCAGATCACATTAAATATATTCTGGTCAACTTAACGGTTAACCCTCAATGCTGAAAAGAATTAATTTCACAAAAAATGATGTTTTAAATCAGCAATTTAGTACTAATTACACATTTCCTATTAGTGCAAAGAAATAAACATTAACTTAAATTACTTGAGTGACTCGGTTAGGCTGAAAATGACTAACATAGTCTTAGCGAACTGGCTGCAACAAAAACATAATGGGCAGCACAGATGAGAGGGGAATGTAAACAGGGAAGTGCATGAAACCGCAGACAAAGAGCTATAGTAGAATATATATATGAGTTCTCACTATTGCTACACATGCAGCCATTCAGCTACAGTCTCATACTAAAGAAGCTTCAGGCTGAGAAAACCTGAAGGAAGCAGGAATTATACACACAAATATCTATACCTGGCAGGACAGCAAGCTACATCTCACAACAGTACTGGCATGCAGTAACAGTAACCTTTACTGAGAACACAGCTATAACTATTCATAGAGTATTCATGATGCATAATAAACATGGCCATAATGTGTTAAGTCTTTTTATAAATAGCTATAGCTGTGTGTATATAACACTTTATGAATTATGAAGGTATCTATAATGCATTATACATGGGTGCTTTAAGTAAAGCATTACCAAGAGCTTTATCTAGTACAGTTCAGGGATACTCAATACACACAATACATTCACAAAAAATAATTAATATTATATGGTTACTGTATACTGTAATATGGATTATAAAAGATGATGCAGCTAAGCGACAGGGCTGGCCTTCAAGTCAGCTATGATTATCCTGAGGTAGTAGAACCATAAGAAGTAAATGGAGCAAAACAATTTAAAGCAAAGTAATGACAAAGCCAGGCTAGGCTACACCAAGGGGCTGAAGGGCACATAGCATATAGTTATCGATGGCTAACCTTGCATTACTGAGCGAGTCATGAAAGCTTTATGAATGTCTGCATTTTCTTTCACGTTTAATTTGAAGTTCTGCCACGCAGGTGAGGCTTTTGCTATTTATTTGGAAGATAATTGGGTAGGCTCCATCTTCCTTTGGCATACTGTTGAGTAATTGAGAAGACAAATTTTAATTTATGCGTCTTTAAAATCAAGTAATTGAACTTAATTGAGTAATCATGACAGTTGTAGTTTTATTTATTGAAATAGTAGCCTAGTTCAAACGGTAGCCTAGTTCAAACATTCCCGCAAATTTTGAGTAGCTGATATCAATATCACACTGAATTACCAATACTGGAAGGCACTGTTAATATTTATGTAATATTAATGTATTAAAGCTGAAAAAACAACACAAAACATAAAATTCCAATATTGTGACAATTTTAAAATATAAATTCACCGTTGTGATCAGGTGCCAAAATCGGAACATTTATTGTGGAAACAGATTATGCAGGTAAGGGTGACTTCAGAAACTAATTAATGAAATAATAGTTATTTTAAAAAATGCCATTATAACCTATTATTTAAAATCCAAGGATATCTCACTTCTTCACCTTCAAGTTCAGCATGGTGTGGAATATTTTAATTCTAAAATTCTCAATAATACAGCACCTGTGTACTTAGCGTGTAATTCAAAACAATTAATTTATACAATGTAATGCATTGTATAAAGGAATTGGATATTATTAAGATATAAAACTAAATACTGGTTCCTAGTTATTAATAGATCTACCATTAAGTTTCCAGAAAATGTGTTCTCCACATAAAATCTCATGTGGAAAGTAATTTTATATAGTTTGGGCAGTACTTTTGTTAAAAAGAGTAAAAACTGTTTGAGAAAAAAATGAGTGCAATTATGAAACGAGCATAATTGTTTAGTGTTATGAGTTTCAAAGTACAAGTATCGTTGTAGCCAGCTACATACTAGAGGCAGTAATTAATAATCGTGGTGTATAACCAATGTATAACCACTCCATCTGACAAGCAAGCTGCTTATGAATGTTAAAAATGGAATAGTTAAATACCCTGATCCACACTGCCGGCTTACCACCTATTAGAACGCAGCAACCATTTAATAAAATTTTTCATTTATTTAAAAAAGTCGCTATGTTTTAGAACATTAATATACACTACAGCATTTATTGAGAATCCAGATCATCACAGCACATGCATTTCTGTCAAATGAAATGTAGATCAAATCAATATTTCCGTGGTAACCACTGATCAATTAATCCTGGACTTGCATGCGAGGTGGAGAGAAAATAGTCCCTTTACCACTAAGTATACGGTTTTTATGTACGTATTTCAAAGCTCTCCCAGTTTCTAAAGAGTATATGAAACTAAGATTAAAAACAAACCTTGTATTTAAAAAGTTTAATTTGACACCATCCAACTAAGTTGAACGGTCAGACGACATTTTTTAAAAATCATGAAAAAATTTTCAACAGCGCAGTCTTACTGTTGAACCGTGTGGTGTCCTGCAGCCCGAGTGCCTGTTTGCAATGCGATGTTCTCTTTAGATGTTGTTTAGCTAGCTAAGACAATGAGACGTACAACGTCATGTGAATAACCCTGCCCCTCCATATACAATGACCCATTAAAATAAAAACTCACCTTTTCGTTACGCAAAACTGACAGCTAAAACATTTGGTATAAAACAAAGATATGTGAAATTCTTCGCGGGCTTGCCACCCACTGTAAGAAATAACTGCGCTATGGGGGCAGATGCTTTCACCTTCCCTCCTGCTCGCACTGGTGGAAGCGAACTCTGACGTCACTTCCAGTGTGGAAAACTACACTCTAATTGGTAGCGATCTATGCAAAGCGGTAGAGTGGGGGAATGACTTCACAAAATATGTCCTACTTATTTTTGCGAATCTTTCTTTGCTTCACAACAATAAAATACAAACAAAATACACACAACAAGTGTACTGCTGGAAACCAATTTTGAAAACAGAACATTTTCAGAAGATTATATATAATCTAGTGTTACAGATTTTTTGTCTGATTGTAAAATGTCCGCAGGTCTGATTTTACCCCTACATGCCCAGCTCCATTTTGTTTTATTTTCTGAAATGATTTTTAAAGTAAAAATTATCTTGTGCGTTATATTGTATAAGAAATTTGGTGAAATATTCAGATTCCCTTTTCTGCTTCACTCAGTAATGATGACAAGCAATCCAGGAAACATTTACTATAAATTTGATGCTAGGAATTTAATAAATAAATATTTCACCACAATTCAGGATTCCATGTCTTTCATTTATGTAGAGATTTGTATGGGTAGTATTTCGTGCATTGGATTGAAAACATTCATATATTCACTAGGATGTTTAAAGAACAAATATGTAGTGTTTCATTTTTAAAAAACACACACAAAGAACAACTTGAATGGAATTATGGAATGCTTCCATTAATGAAATTTGAGTTTTATCGTCACTCCTGAAGAAACGGGGGAGTTGATTGTATACTGTTTCAGTAGTGAATGTGCCTCTGCTTATCCACATTCTTGAATATTAGATTTGTTGCGATTTGTTGAAAATTCATGAAGTAATGAAACCATAGGGGTTGGGGCTTTTAAGGTGGTAAAGCTGCAACACTTAACACTAGGATCAAGGTTTCAAGGTAAATTATACTCAACAGCTAGGGAACTACAATTTTTCGGGAGAGCGTTGCCAGGGGCATATTGTTGCCAATTAAGGGCTTCTGAGACATAACACAAGATTAGATTTTGGGCTGAGATTCTGTTAGAACAAGGAACTGCTTCTAAAATTCATTAAAGGAGGGAGAGGTTACCATTTTTATGTGTTTGGTGATATTCATGGGAAATATGTTCTGGTGACAACTGGCTATTCTAATAATCTCAGATAAAAGGTTCAGTGCATGGGGGCATGTCGTAGAACTGTTCAAGTTTGCAGCAAAGATTCCAGTTGAACGGGAGTGTTATATTAATGTTTTTTGTAATTACGGTGGAATTTCCGAGGCATGCGTTTTATATAGGCTACACCAGCATTTCTCGACTGGTGGGTCGCGAGACCATTTTCAGTGGTTCAGCAATTTTTTACCTTGGCACCAATTGAGAACCACTAATACAGACTATCTTTGCTGCTCTTTTCATCAATTTTTCTGTATCTGACCTCAAATGACTATAGTGACTTACTGCCTTCCTGTGACACATTGCGCCAATAAGGAGAAACATCATCCATCCGCCACCTGTCTTGGACAGAAAAGAAAACTATTTACCGAAAATGAATGGAAGCATGTATTTTACTGTACAATAATTCAGTTTTTTTTTTTAAAATATATCTATCCATTTTAATGTTTCGAATAGGTGTATAATCTTTTGTCATGCTTAATGCCTTCTCATTTTATTTCATTTCATATATAAAAAAAAAACTTAACTGCGACTATATGTATAGGTTTCACTCACTGTTTAGAGTCCAAAATGAAAACGCAATTACTTAACTTTTCCTTCCTGATCAAGTAAAACAAATAAGCAATTGATATTATTTCGGCTTGCTGTATATTTTTCTGAAACGTCCATATATTGATCCTTTGGTTATTGCATTTTCTGTTTTAGGCTATTTTAAATTCGCAGAGATCAGGTTTTAATAATTTGGACAACATTAACTTCACCGATTTTTGCCGTGCTCCATTATAGTGAAGCGCATTGTCCGTGAATGCTAAGGAACCAGGGGGTATACGTAATCCTTGTGTAAGCATAATTAAGCCGCAAAGACGTAATGCAGCGGCAGCGATTGGTAAGTCATGACTTAACGTATCATCACGACTTTTGAAACATCTTCTAAGGAGATAGTTGCATTGTATTATAGCTAGCTAAACAGGCGATTGGATCTTGTGAGAGTTCAGATACATACTTTTAAGAATTTAACAAGTGAGTATAGAAAACGGATGCATGTATGGATTTAGTGTATTATACTTGTTAACGTAAATATAGCTTTATTCGGGTATTATTTCAAACAAATAGCATGTAAGTCAATTAAGTACGATTTCTGATCGCTGGACGATTTTCTAGGTTGTGATTTTAATATCTGGCTTATACAATTTCAGTGATATACTTAATTTCCATTTATTTTGTGACTGACATTAATACAATGAGGCCATAAGTGATGGATGATACGTCAGTAACGTAATCTAGACTGCTGACAGTAATCATAAATATAATCATACATATAAACGAAAATATCTAGACGATTTATCGAAATTCTTCGACAAATATTCTCTGGCAACTGTTAAGCCTATTATGTTAAGCATACCTGAATTACAAAACAGAACAGAAACAGAACACGCCAAAAACAAAATGTAACACTTGCTTAACAATGTTTTTTGCTTTCATATAATTTTTATTATTTGTAACCTGTCTAATGTGATTAATTACGCCCTCCCATGACTTAATTGTGATCCTGGCCTATGGATTTATCGTCAGACTGGCTAGACTTAAACCGATTGAAAAGGCAGTCTGTCCGGTTCTTTTTCGGGAGGTTGGGACAGTTATGATGTAAGCATGGTGTCACCAGTTTCTGGACGTTATTGGTTTGTTGTCATTCAGGCCTGTTTCTGCTGCGAAAATGGATCGGAAGTGGGGTGTGCCATAGTAAAGTGCATCTGTCCGGTAAAACGGTTCTGATCTCTGGGGCAAAAACACCGGAATTGGCAAGGAGACGGCAAAGGACATGGCCCGTCATGGTATGTTAAATAATGTCCCAAGAATATTGCTGTGATTAGCCATGCTTGTGAAATACATGGTAGAGTTAGATTTGGGTTTTTGCTTCAGGTGCACGAGTGGTCCTGGCCTGCTGGGACCTGATTAGTGCGGAGGGCGGGCAATGAAATTCGTCGGTCCACTGGAAACTGCAATATTGTGGTGTGACAGCTTGACTTGGCTTCTCTGTACTCTGTAAAGCAGTTTGCAAAGTAGTACATTGCTACCGAGGAGCGACTTGGCATACTTATCAACAATGCCGGTAAGACCGACACTGATACATCTAAATAAAACACAATCTCAAATCAACAGACCATTGATAGATTTCCAAAATTCTGCACTGGGGCCCACAGAAACGGGGAGTCCATTGGAGGGTCATTGGGCCCCATCACAACGAGCATCAGGAGGCTATTAATCAATTCATTTACATTAATTACCAAAGCATGTTACACTGTATTATGAACCGCTGGAAACTAAACAATATAACCTTTACCTAGCTGGCAAATGATGGATTTGTTGGCATGCTTGGACATAATGGTCTAGAAATAAGGAAGGGCCCCCACAAAAAAATATTGCACTGGGGCCCATTATAAGAAGCTTCTGCCACTGCATTACCCTAAGTAAACAAAGGATGTACTGTAGCGTCTGAGCTTTAAGTACCAGATCTCATGGTTAATCATAGTGCTTTGACCTTGTTCTCAGGTGTTATGATGTGCCCTAAACAGCTTACAGAGGATGGGTACGAAACACAGCTAGCTGTCAATCACCTTGCACATTTCCTCTTGACTGACCTCCTCCTTGGGAAGATGAAGAGTTCAGCCCCTAGTCGTGTAGTTAATGTATCCAGTAGGGCTCATAAGGGTGGTAAGTCCCTTTATATCAAGGGTCTCCAGCTCCAGTCCTGCAGAGCCCCAGCCCTGCACAGTTTAGTTCTTTCCCCGTTCCACCACACCTGATTGAACTGAAGAAATGGCTGGTAATTAGCAGATAAGTCAAATCAGGTGTGTTAAATGAGAGGAAACCCAAAGATGTGCAGGGCTGGGGTTCTCCAGGACTGGAGTTGGTGACCCCTGCTTTATCTCAAAAAGCTTCTTCACAACTTCGGGCACTTGCTGAGTGAAGCATGATTTATCTCGCCTATTTGCCTGTTCCTTTCTGAAGGGAAAATACATTTTGATGATATGTGCTTTGAGAAGAGACCTTACAACGCATTGGTGAGCTACAGACAGAGCAAGCTGGCCAATGTGCTTTTCTCTAAGGAGCTGGCATGCAGGATGAAAGGTTCGAGTTTCTCCGTTCATGTTGCAATCTACCTTATACAGTAACACCTGGTAGTTTAATGGTCATAGAACATGATTAACATTTTTGCTTCAGGAAAACAGTTTAAGTCTACTCTGATTGTTTGCCACTCACTATCAGAATTAATGACACAAATCTAACCCTACAATGCATTTCACAAGCGTAATTGGGCGTTTTACAGACTTTGTTCTATCGGCCGTATAAAAAATGGTACAGGTGGTACTTAACACGAACCCTATGGCTCCAACTGTGTTTGAAGTATAATGATTTCACCCATTACCATGTTAAACGTCACATGTTATACATGCACAGTAGCTGGTGCAATGGAAATCGGTTTGGGTTGCAGTAACAGGAGTAGGTGGAGATGGACGCGGACATGAAACACTCCCCTTGTTTCCCAGGAGCAGGGGTTTCCTCCTTCAGCCTACACCCTGGCATTATCCGCACAGAGCTGAGTCGACATGTACCGTAGAGAGGTGGAGTCTGCTGCTTAAGGTGCTACTGGCCATCCCCAGGATGCTCCTGATGAAGACACCATGGCAGGGAGCACAGACATCCATCTACTGTGCAGTCACTGAGGGCCTGGAAGACAAATCTGGGTGCTACTTCAGGTAACTGATGGACTACCTCAGGCCTAGTCATTTACCAACAGATGTTTGCTACCCATAGCAATATTCTTAGAACCATTTCAGTATAGTGTGACACAGATCCCTGTGTTCCTGCTAAATTTCAATAAGGAACATGGGAAATAAAACTCGATATCAAGCATCGGTTTCAATCCCTAATTATAAGCACATCTGAATCTGAATCAAGTAATCAAGAACACAAATACCTGGTACAAGTGTGTTGGGAGCTGGGAGGGAGCAAAAATGTGGACTGTCTGGGGGTCTCCAAGGACTGGTTCTTTCTAATCCTATTTGTTTTTGATGCATTATTTTACATTATTTCATATTGTTTGTTTTGATCTATGTCTCGGAAACTGCGTGTGATGTATTAATGTTGTGGACAGCACATGGAGAACATGAATTTGGGTCTAAAGGTCCCAAAAACCATAAAGATCCAGAGCAAGGAACTTAACCTGAATTGATTTCATAGAAATGTTGCTTTGGATCACAGAGGCTGGAAAGAATCTTAATAACCCATTACATTAATTTATTCAGCAGACACTTCTGTCCAAAGTCACATACGAGTGAGGAATGAATGAATGTTACATTTATATAGTGCTTTCAGGACACCAAAAGCGCTTTACAGAACCATTGAGGAGCCAGCTGAACCATGACCACTGTGTAGCACCCACTTGGATGATGCAAAGGCAGCCATTCTGCGCCAGTATGCTCACCATACAGTAGCTAAGGTGGTAAATGGTCAGGAGAGAATTCATCAATTAGATATAAGGGATGACTGAAGCCAGACCTGAAAGGGCCGCAATGGCATTTTTACAGGATACCACTCTTACTCTTTTGAAAAATGCCCAGGGATCATTTATGGCCTCAGAGAGTCAGGACCTTGGTCTTACATCTCATCCGAAGGACAGTGCCATTTTTACAGTACAGTGTCCCCATCACTGTTACTGGGGTATTGGGATCCACGCAGACCACAGAGACGGGCTTCCCATATTGGTCACAGCAATTCCTCTTCCAGCAGCAACTCAGCTTCTCTAGTTGGTTCACCCATCCAAGTACTAGCATGGCCCAAACCTGCTTAGCTTGCAGTTCCTAGTCTGAACTGCAGGTGGTATGGTGGCCGACAAAAGGAAGCTAATACAACACACACATATAGTTGTCAAGGAGCCAACTTAGGACCAGTGCAAAACAGCACTGAAACAACAGCTATCACTGTTAAAACCTAACAATAGAAAAGTTCTTCAAATAACACCAAGTAAGTAATTCTGAGTGCAAAATACAGCAATGGAGAAACCAGTAGTGCCAAGTGAAACCATTTCAATGAACCGGTGTATGAAGAGTAACAGCCAGGAAGGGGTCAGTGGTAGGATGAGGTTAGTTGAGATGTTGCCAGAAGAGACTCATTTGTAACATGTGTCCCAGTGACTGTGCAGTTAAGGAACCTGCTCCAGAAGGAAACAACAGTCAGACAGCGCTGAGGCTATGGGAGGTGAGCGCTCAAATGGTGGCATACAAAGAGGGGACCTGACACAACGCACTCAAACGCAGCTGAGTTATACACCGGAGTTAAAAAGTCTCTGTATATTGTTTTGCATCTGCTGTTGCAATTTTGATTGGCATCACAGAAGGATGCTGTGATTATTTCAAAGGCTTGTTAGCTAATGGATCAATTTAGAACCTCTATACCAGTGTTTCCCAACCTGGTCTTCAGGGTCCCCCAGACAGCCCACGTTTTTGCTCCCTCCCAGATCCCCGAAAAATGTGGACTGTCTGCCAGGGAGCTTAAAGGGAGCAAAAATGTGGAATTTCTGGGGGTCCTTGAGGACCAGGTTGGGAAACACTGCTCTATGTAACTGGAAATTCCAGACTAGGGAGCCTCCAAGTAGATTTTGGACAGAATCCTTTTACATGTGTCTTATACAGGTTAATCAGCAGTATATAAAATGCACTGTGTTAAGTAAATAATATATTAACTGCAGGTACAACTAGAGATGAATTACACACATTTTTTGTCAACATGGTGTCCTACTACAAACAACGTGTTTATGATAATTCTACAGTATTCATGTTTATCTCACTTCCTTTAAGATTAATGCATTTTCAGCAGCCCACCTGCTGCATTTTGTATATGGTTCTTTGATCATTGATGTATTTATTTACATTTCAGGATGGCAGGAGAAGATTGTAGGAAACTATGAAATAAAATAAAAATAAATATTAATTTTGCTATGCTCAACAATAGGGCTGGGCAATATAAATGATAATATGACTTATAGTCATATTCAATTTAAACAATATATAAATGAGAAACTTCAGTGAACTATCAATAAAGAACATTGCCTGATATCACATATCAGCCTGTCCCTTTAAAGAAATAAACGCAATTCCAGCCAATCATGCGGTAGTCTTTTAAGAACAGGCAACATATGCCCAACAAATACACCAAGGTTGATTGACTGAGCACGGCACATGCTACTGATTTGGAAATATTATGGAAGAGATGCTCCCTCAGAGGAAATATCAGTGTTGGTGAAGAAAGCGACAGCTCAGCTGTCACAACATCTTTTTGCAAAGAAGATACTATGGATAAATAAGGTAAAAAGATGTTGGTGGTGTGGTGGTACTTTGCCAGTTTGAAGTCTGGCACGCAACAGACGGGTGCTGTGTACTGTAAACTCGACAAACACATGTGCCACCTAAACCAGGAAATAAAGTGAGCCACTCAAAGCATTCCTATCCAGTAGAACATATAAAATGCAAGTGTGTACATTTTACGAACACAGGCAATTAGGGCTTCCTGAATATGGGAAAAATAGCACCCTGTGTTGGTTCAAAACTGGGCACATCCGATTAAAAATGGGATGTGTGGCAATTCTAGAGCAATGTCAATCCTGTCAGCGGGAACAGGCAGGTAAGCAGATGCCCTTCAACAAAAAGGTTCCTGCACGATTTATTTAAATTACATTTGTTTGCAGTCTATTCAATCTGTCATCTTTTTTCATCCTAAAGGTATTTTAAGCAAAAATGGAGCTTTGAAATAATGAAACAATGACTTGAAGCCGACACGAAAAATAATTATCGCGATAAAATATTTTGCCATACCACCCAGCCGTGGCTCAATACATTCTTGTGAACTCGTACAGAGTGTTTAATAGAAAATTTGTGAGGTTATTCTCATTTGTGTCCAATAGGTATTCAAATGACAATTATTTAAAATCACTGTTTATATTGAAAACCCTTTACATTTGTTTTTCACATGAAATCAAGCATTTTGGATTTCAGTGTAAAGATTTTTTTCTGATCCATAACCTAAGACGATTTCCCAAGTTTAGATGGCAGTAACATGGTGGCCTCTCACCTCTGCTGTGGTGGGTTTGCATGTTTTCCATGTTTGCGTGGGTTTCTTCCTGAATGTGAAAAGCTAAAATTCTAATTACCCATAGTGTGGGTGCATTATGATGGACTGGCATCCCGTTCAATGCAACCCCTGCCTCGTGCCATTTAAGGTATAGGCACCAAAGTCACTGCAACCCTGTGCTGGATAAATAGTTATGGGACATGAATGGGTCTTAAAAATGGGTCTTAAATTATAAGCATGAGATGAAGCAAAAGAGACTATTCTGTTTTAGTTAAACATGGAACGTTCGTTTGTGAAATTTCTAATTCGTATTTTTTTTCCAACACTGTGAAATGATGATTTAAAATTACAAACAAGAAAAGACATGAACACTAACTTCATCGATTTCAAGAATTCAAGGGTTTTATTTGTCATGCACAAGACATACAGTCAGACTATAACCCGCAGGTTGTCAACTCCGCCATAATAAAAATACTTGAAGGCATAATAAAGAACAGAGTTATACTGGAAAATAATAGAAATGTGCAACACAGTACACATGAAGTGCAAGGTGCATAAATATGGAGAAAATGTTAAACAAAGATCGCCAACTCTCCCGCATCCTGCGTGACTCACCCTTTCTGAGACTCACGCCCACAAAAGAAATCTTACGGCAAATCTATATTATTCTATTATAAACCTAAAATCAGCTACATCTAAGGCATTGGAGTAGTTTGCAAACCCCACAGACTATTCACAAGGTAATAAAACTGTTACCTAAAAATAAATGAGTGTGCAGACTTGTTTCGAATTGAAAATTTCATGCCAGCTATCTGACCAAAGTCGGCAACTCTGGTTAAATTATAACCATCGGTTAAGTATTTAGAAAGGTGCTGTTGGCCTGAGAATGGAAGCTCCTTCTGAGCCTCTCAGTTCTCCCTCAGCAAAAGCACCTACCAGACCTTAGTCAGGTAGAGAGGTTGTTATTTGGGTGGGTGCTTTTCCATTTTTGACACTTTAAAGTATCCAGTGCATCTGCTCGGGGCTTCTCAACGGCTTGGTTTGCATACTAGGTAAACGCAATTTGGTCCGTGAAGGGCCACGGCCAACCGATCCCAGCCCCCAGGTCGGCGAAAATGACGAACTTGCCGACGGGGGCCCCGGTCGGCCGCCGACACGTAATGGTCAAGAACTTGGCCTTGTGGTTGGAAAGGTTCAGAGTCCCTTCTCTAGCAGCCGATTATTTTAACTTTGAGAAATAAGTCCCCATTAATATGTGAAATAACACAGGTAGCTGTTAAGTCGATTTCTTCCTTTATGGAAAAAAAATCACGGCTGAGCATTTTTAAAAAACCAAGTAGAGATGCTCGTGCCACCATTATGTTCGGTTGAGGGACCAAACAATAAAAGAAATGACTGAGAAACTTATCACCTAGGGGTGTGGATTAAGGGAAAAAACAATGATTGTAAATGGTTGAAGGAATGATGATGCTCAAGTGACAAGATATTGTTAAATGATAAGAACTTGTATAAAAATTGGTGTAAAACAGTATTGGACACACTTGTAAGTGTCTGGCCTTGGTTGTAACTTCATTGTTGAAATAAAGACTGAATTTGGATCTACATGAGCGGCTTTTAACCTCTGATTTGGCAGGGAAGGAAAAACGACAACATTATCACCTAAATACCACCTATAACACAACTTCTTTTTAATCAATCTGCAACCCACCACAAATCCTAAAACACAGCTTAAAGCGCAAACAAACGCTGTTTCACAGCATCACGATTAACGTTGTCGTGACATTCACTCCAAGAATCTGAAAAGAAATGTCATCAAACGAATCAAACCCTAAATTACAATCAAACGATTACTAAAGGTCTTTTAAAATCCTTCTTTATTAAATCACACAGTACTGTGAAATCCTCACTAGTGACGACCTCAAAGTGAACGGGTGCATTATGGGATATCTGCACCCGGACGATCCCGGAAGTTCGTTGAGGGCTGCAGTTACGTCTTCGCTCTGGTTTTGGTTTGACTGACGCATTTCAAAACGGACTTCACACATTTTCCCGTGGACTGCTTAATTTGTATTTGTGCTATATTTTTATTTAACTTCAACGTCCATTTATAGTAACTGTCAACATGAATGTGACACTCGCTGTCAAGCAGTACGTCTCCAAAATGATAGAGAACAGCGGGCCCGGAATGAAGGTTTTGTTGATGGATAAGGAGACGGTGAGTGTTTTTTCTCTTATGCGCGATTATGTTGTAATTTTGAACTGTCAGCTATTCCCGCAATTCAGTCGCCCCTTAATTAAATGTTTTCGGAAACACAGACTTTCAGTAAAATGTAAATGGATACGCATAAACCATCATGCGATGAAGCAGTTGAATTCAGGGGAAAATAGCTACTGGAAAAGGTCGAAACACAATACTTTCATGCAAGTTTGCGATAATAAATGTCAGAGAATTGCATTAAGAAAATGTTCATAAGCACTAAGATGACAACGAATTCCTAGCAGGTTTAAATCATCTAGAAAGCAATACAAGTGACCGTCCTGTAGTGGTTAGATGCAACCTTCAGGTTGTTTGGGGTGGGTTTGTCGCATCAGGAGATGCATTACAACACGAAACCTGCATAATCTGTAGCCCCCAGCAATGAATTATTTATTATTTACGAAATATCTGAGTTGCGGTCTGGTGCGTTTTTACCGGCAGACGAGCATCGTGAGCGTGGTTTACACACAGTCGGAGATCCTGCAGAAGGAGGTCTATCTTTTTGAGCGGCTTGACTCGCAGAACAGGGAAAATATGAAACACCTGAAGGCGATCTGTTTCCTCCGTCCCACCAAGGTATGCCGATGTAGTTCGTGCGATCCATAGAGCTGTCTGTTTATTAGAAGGGCTACAACATGTAATGTGTTTATTGTTTATTTACAGGAGAACGTCGAAAACTTGATTCAGGAACTTCATCGGCCGAAATACAGTGTTTACTTTATCTGTAAGTGTTGCCAACTGTAGCCAGTCACTGTCAGCTGAAGCTTCATCTGAAAATCTTGTTTTTTTTTTGCATTAGTGATCGATATATTTATCCCTCCGTCATACAAATTATGGTTTGATTTCCTGTGTTTACATGGTTCCATAGTCTATAAAAAGGAAACAAAAACTAACAAAAGCAAATGTCAGATAAAGTGCAGACATGGGCTCCAAAACTGAACCACTAAGATATGTGAGATCTGTTTTCGGTGTAAACACAAGTATATATCATATGTCTGCTGAATCTTTCGACTTAATAGTATCCAGAGTTACATACGCTCTCATCAGTGAAGATTTAAAGTTTTATGAAAATAAATGTAGAATAAAGACCGATTACAATTGCATAACCTTCCTAAAAGGATGCATGTTGACTGTTTTCATCAGTTTAATGAAATGTCCTTGTAGATTTCAGCAACGTCATCAGTAAGAGTGAGATAAAGGCGCTGGCAGAGGCCGACGAGCAAGAAGTGGTGGCGGAAGTACAGGTGTGTCTGTCCGTCCAATCTATGTCCACTCCCTATCCCACACTTTTAGTAATTATAATTGCTGATTGTGAGAATGCCTGTTCTTATAGTCAGTCTTTGTGAGGACCCTTTGCCATCTTCAAATACAGTATCATGTGAAAATCTTTGTTCCCTGTCTGAATTTAAAAAAAATTAATTATGTGCTTACAGAACGTTAAACCAAATATTATTTGAGGGAACCTGAACTTTGGTCGCTTACAAAGTTATGCAACACCCATTGCCCATTTGAAAAGCAGTTGCCATCTTGTGCTCATGTGCAATGAAATGCCGATCCTGTACTTACTGATTAATATTACCAGCAACATAAAGGCATTTTGGCCCCCACTCCTGTGTGCAACACTGTTTCAGATTTTTCAAATGAGTTGCAGTTATGAGTTTATTGGTGTTTTTAGGGAACTTAGGTCTGGGGTTTAGCCAGTCTATATGTAAATTCTCTTGTTCTTCAAGCAGCAATACCTTGATCCCTTGTGGCGTGTGGCTCAGCAGGCTAATCTGCTTTGCCTGTGATCGGAAAGTTGCCCGTTTTGAGACATGTTGAAGAGAATGTTCATGTCCATCTAAAAACTTTCAGCTCCTTTTACTTATAGAACAGTATTTCACACTCCTTGAGGATCATTTGGGTTGTTTTGTAGGAGTTCTGTCCAATTTGTATTTCCGAAGGTCATACTCAGAAATGAAAAGGCTCATTTGGCATACTCAGCAGGTCGAGCCTGTAGTGTCTCCATACAAAGTGTGGGATTTATCTGTGTAACAGACACTGTGCTTCTTCTCACGGTTACAGGAATTTTATGGAGACTTTATTGCGGCAAATCCTCACCTTTTCTCCCTCAACCTACTGGGTGTTGCCAGGGTAAGGAGGGTTTTACAGATGCAAGGGTACTAGAGGGCTGTGCTGAATTATTACAAAGTGTACAGATACACATTGTGTAGATAAAAGTAAACCGCTTTTACTAAATAGCATTCGATATTCTCAAAATGATTATTGCATGAAAAAGTATAAACCCAAGTGCAGTGCTGGTGATTGTGGCATCGTTTTCTGTCCTCAGGGTCGTAGCTGGGAACCCAGCCTGCTTCCACGCACCACCCAAGGTCTGACGTCGGTGCTGCTGGCTCTCAAAAAGTGTCCCATGATTCGATACCAGCTCTCCTCTGACATGGCCAAGAGGCTGGCAGAGAGTGTTAAGGTGGGTCGTCCAGACACCCCAGTCATTTATAGGGTGCGCTTTATGCCCGTATTCCCCATTCATAGTGGGCACTTTGGTCCTATATCCCCCATGCAGGGTGTGAATATACATACATATATCTGAAAACCGGACTGGATTCTGACTACTACTACATTTCCTTAAATATTTAATGTTTAACTGAAACCATGCACCAGATGTTAAATATTTATCCTGTATTTTTTGGTTGGTGGTTTATTTTTATAGCTTCCATTAATCACTGCATAGTTTAAGGTGTTGTTGGTGGCTTTGACAAAGTTAAAACCGTAGTCCTGTGAGCCAATAACATCTACCAGTAACAAACGAACCAATGGCATCAGACAATAACAATGAGCCAATGGTATTGAGCAATAATAAATAAGCCAATGACATTGACTGCTGTGTCATTCGTGTCACTGTTCTCTGTCTTTCAGCAAATCATCACTAAGGAGTATGAGCTTTTTGACTTCAGGAAGACAGAGGTGCCTCCCCTTCTGCTCATCCTGGATCGCAGTGATGATGCCATTACTCCTCTGCTCAACCAGGTCTGAACAAGACTGTGCACTGCTCGGGAAATGCATGAATTCTGGATCCATAGTGCGCTTAATTTTTACTTGTGTCACAAAAGATAAAGTACTTCTGTCATTATTAATGTGTTATTTGGTTGGTGATACAATTCTGTTATTCATTGTGATCATAATACTAGTTATTTAACCTGTTTCGTTATTATTGTTAAGATTAAGAAGGTTAATAAGGTTAAGAAAAATATTTGAAATAAAGCTGACATATGTATTTGAGTTGTAGCTTCAAACATAATTTTAGTATTGGCGTGACTGAGGTTATATGTGGGTGGATTTTTCTCTGAATTGTTGCCATTATTTATTCATTTTCTGTGCACCCCGCCCATGCCAAAAAGTTTGCCATTAGGCTAAGATCAGGGCTAGTCAGTGAGGGCATCTCTGCAATTTACATTTCTGTTGTCCTCAGTTAATACATAGTTTGGGCCACTAGAGGTCAGAATTATCCAGTGTGTCATTTCAGAGCTGAAGTGGCCTGCATTTACACTTTACTGAGCTGGCCTTTGGGGCTTAGCCATGGTTCTGTGTTTATGCTCCCCACAGTGGACATACCAGGCTATGGTGCATGAGCTCTTAGGCCTCAACAACAACCGCATTGACCTGTCCCGGGTTCCAGGCGTCAGCAAGGACCTGCGGGAGGTGGTGCTGTCTGCGGAAAACGATGAGTTTTACGCCAACGTGAGTGAGACCAGCACAACTGCTGTGCTATTTCTCTCTCTAACTACTAAAGATATGCAGTTAAATGAGATGGTGTCTCTAAATTGCCAGTATTGTGTAGTCTGCATGTGTGTAGTCTATCCAGGATGTAACCCAGGTAATGAGCAAGTGGTTAGAAGATGGATGGGTGGTTGATTTCAGAATATTGGAGTATATAAAAGCAGTGGCTGCTCCATGATTACATCCTGCAGCATTTTCAGCCCTAGATTTTGATTCAACCAACCAGCTGAGCGAATGTGACTCTTTTTACTCAGCTGGTTGGTTGAAACAAAATCTTGATCTGGATTTGTACATGGTAAATGGACTGCATTTATATAGCGCTTTTCTACTCCTACGAGCACTCAAAGCGCTTTACAATTCATGCCTCAC
>JAODLD010000144.1:15056995-15087856 GCA_026781065.1 Mormyrops boulengeri | reverse complement strand
CACCCCCCCCCCAGTGGAGCGCAGATGACTGAGCTCTGCGCAGGGCCACCTCTGCCAGGGCCTCCCTTTACAGCACCTCTTCTGGGGACGGTGTGGACGTGCCCATAACAGGGAGCTAATGGACGGGGGCTGCCCAGAGGCACACAACCTTTAAACAAGAAGACTGACCACTGCTACACATTCACTTTTCCACCTGCTGTTCCTCCATCCAGCTTCATTAAACTGAAATTTCAGCATGTTGTTTGCTCCTTTTTGAAAGGCACATCACTGACACTATGCTGCCACATGTAAAACAATTCAGAATCCAGTTTGTGTCATTATCTTATTATTACCACAGCTGGCTGACCATTCAACTGTGTAATGGACACCAGATTTTATTTAGAGACTCATAACCTTCGTTCTACCTCTGTTACAATACAGGACAGAATAGGAATATTATTCTTTATACATCAGACTGGATGCACTTGCATTTGCACCATTGTTTCCAGGGGCCACTTCAGCATGAGGACAAAGTGCATACTCTTCGGTGCCAGTAAAGGGGGTGGGGGGAATTTAAGGTTATGACTTGTACGAACGTAAATGGGACTAGTGACGCACTTCTGGAGACAGAGAAGAAAGAAAAATTGATGTGGAATTTGCAGTGACCGAATGTAGCACCACTTGACAATGGGGGGGGGGGGGGTCTTCCTAAACTTTGTGACCACCCATGTTTGAGTGTCACGTTACAGGCTGGGAGAGTGGAGGATTGTGGGAAATTTTGGGTGACTCAGTGACTGGAGAAAAGGGGCACTCAGAAAACAGCGCAGAATGAAGGTTGAGAAGAATGGGACAGTTGTGCCCTTTGTGGTTTGTGTCAGGGCCTGGGAACTGTAAACCCCTCCTCGCTGGAATATTGGAATGTCACCATGACTTCTGACAACTTTTGCCTTCATTTTTAAGGGTTCTTTAGTATTACAATTCTTAATCATTCTGTGAAGCTCTGCGATAACTAATCATTGTTGTAGGTGACGTGTATGGAACAACATCACTATTGGTTATAACTATCCTTCAGATCCTAAGATGTCTTTGTTGACCTGTATTTTCTCATTCCACAGTTGAGGATATACCGTCCAATTAAGCATTATGATCTTCATTCTTATTTAATTTTTGTCTTCCTCCTGTTTTCCCATGCTCAGTTTTTCTGGCTTAATGAGCACTTTCCCCCCCGCTCCCTTCAGAATGTCCGGAGGCTCCTGCAGAACCCCAAAGTGTGCGAGTTGGATGCCGTGCGTCTAGTGATGCTCTATGCACTTCGCTACGAGAGGCACAGCAGTAGCAACCTGCCTGGCCTCATGGAGGACCTCAACCGGAAGGGCGTCTCTGAGCGGTACCGCAAGGTGAGAGGCTTGAGGCTCGGTGCATTCTGGGAAACGGGGGATGTTCAGAGGACCATGCAAAAGCACTGATGTGGGATGGGTCCTACTTTTGTTGGTCCTTTTCGGTGTTTTGGGTAACATTTTTGTACGGTCTGCTCCTTAACCATTAGTAAACCGTTACTACTCTGTTATTTCTGAGTATGCTTACTAACCCATTGTCTTTATATTTGCAAATGACTTACATGTTGCTCTTACCCAAGTGCAGTGGTCCTTAATTACCAGGAGCAAGATATGATTGCAATATATTATTGTATTAACAGTTAAGGAGCAGACCATAATCTAAAGTGTTATTGGGGCCGGCGCCAGACCAAATCTGATGGACCGGGCCAAGATTTTCATGGGCGGTCATGGCGGGCATGGAGAGGGACACATACAGACCAAAATCCATATCTCAATATTTTTGGACAGAATAGCAATTCCTAATATATATATACATATATACGTACACATACACACACACAGTGCCAGTCAAATGTTTGGACAGACATACCCACGGAAATGTAGAGACTAGTACAAATAAACACTTAAGAATAATTCTAAAGACATGAAAACCATAAAATAACACATATGGAATTATGTACTGACCAAAAAAAGTATTAAACAGAAATAATAATTTTTGTTTGGGGGGGCTTTTCTGTCCTGAAGGAGGTCCCACACATATGCTGAGCACTCATTGGCCACTTTTCCTTCACTCTCTAGTCAAACTCCTCCAAAATCTTTTCTACTGTGCTTAGGTCAGGTGGACAGGTCATGTGATGCGACACTATCACTCTCTTTTGTAGACAGCTTGGTGTGTCCAAACTTTGGACTGGTAGTGTGCAAATACAGCGTTTGTTTCCCTGTTTTCAAATATATTACTATAACTATTAAGTATAGACATTTTCCATTACTGCAACCAGAAGTCTCAAAATAAGCACAAATATAAGCTCTATATATATATCTATATATATGTATATATATATATATATCTGTGTTGCATGGGACCAGTAAAACAGCCCACGTAAAACCCTTTCACTCCATTATGCCTACCAACAGCATTTTTAAATCAGTTTATCATAATGACAGCTTATTGATCCCACGTGGGGAAATTCTCTTTTTGCCTCCCCCATCTTGCTCTCCATGACACGTAGATACATTTGTAGGTAGGAGCAAAGGGCAGCTCAAGGGCCCATGGACACGTGACAATTCTGCCAAAGCCAGGCTCGAACCGCCGGCCTTCCCATCACAGGCACCGGGGCCCTTAAAACAGAAGGCGAATGTTTATGAAAAGCTAATAAAAGTCAAATCTAAAGCTAAAACTACTTGCCTGATAACCATTAAAAGTGTGCTTAATAACTGGAAAGGCCCTTATTTTAAGTTATTGCTGGTTGACAAAATAAATATTGCAAATTATGTTATTTTTAATCTGTGAGCCGTTTGTCAGTGTTTTTAAACAACATGAAGCGCCATCAAATTCCCCGTGAAACACTAAGTGAATTGGTTTGATTTTAGGTGTGGATTCTGGGAGTGTGTGCAACGTCACAGTCAAAGTCCTCACTTTTTTTTACATCCAGGAAGGAATATTGGTTTCTGTTTAAACCATTTCTGTAATATAACCCTAATTTTAATGCAGAATAAAAGTATGTTGATGTAACGGGTATTGTATTATGCTAAATCTTGTTTTGAAAATATATTGATCTACTGTAAAAATTTGATTTACCATCACCTAGGGCTGGACAGTATAAGTTATTGATGGGCAGGGTGCCCAAGCTCTGGGTAAGGAAATGATCTGTAGCCACGTCTCCAGAAGAGATTGGTTTATTTGTTTTAGAATGAATAGTTTTATTAAAAATAAAATTGAAATAAAAGATGATGCCCCTAGTGGATGGTGCTAGAGGGGCATGATGGCTCAGGAGGAGCACGGCCCGTGAGTGCCGTCCCACGACACAGATCATTTTTAATATATAAAAGTAAAGACTGTTTTGTAGCATTGCGTGACTGTGTTACAGATGGTACAATCTGTGGTAGAGTATGGCGGGAAGCGTGTCAGAGGAAGTGACCTCATCACGCCCACAGACGCGGTGGCCATCACCAAACAGTTCTTCAAAGGTCTCAAGGTACAAGATCAAAGTGTCTCTTTATAGCATATTTGCAAAATGTTCTCAGAGGCGAACAACTGAGCTTCTGGTTTGCTGATCCTTTTTGTTGGCTTGCAACCCAAGTAGATAGACAACTAAGCCTTTAATTTTGTCACTCGGGCACATTATAATTTTTTTGTGTTAGGCTCTTTTTCACAAAGGAAAACATTTAATGACTACAATGACTGATTTGGGGCTGAAGGGGTCCGTTATTTACATCATTAAGGGAGTGTCAATATTTGACAGTGTAGTGGGTTTGTGTAGATCAGGACAATCCCACTTCTCTGACCCTATGTTCACCAGGGTGTGGAGAATGTATACACCCAGCACCAGCCCTTGCTGCACGAGACCCTGGACCAGCTCATCAAAGGCCGCCTTAAGGACAGCCAGTTCCCCTACTTGGGACCCAATACCCTCAGAGACAGGTGGGTGCTGCCTCCAAGTGTCATCGACTTTCATTGCTGCATTAAATTGCTTTTTTTGCTTACATATGCATTTAAAGACCCACGTTTAGTGCATTCATTCAGGTAAAATCCACTGAAAGGCGTGAATATTATCTGCCTTTATGGATTTTATGTACATTGTTTTGAATCCTTTCTCGTAATTTGAACTGCAGGCATTCTAGTAACAGAATAGCAAGATGATGTTTCGGTTTATATCTGTAAGAACAGGCTCAGCGGATAAGATGTATCCCTCCCCGCCTTAAGTGTGACACCTGGGCGGCTGCCCGGCCGCTGTGTCAGAAATAGTAATGGAACACCCCCTTTGCCTCGAGTTGTTTGTTCCCGGCTCCAGCTGGCTCTGCAAACACAATGCAGGCCTGACAGTCTCTCAGCTTTGGTTCTCCGAGCCTGTGTTCCCCTGTAAGGGTGGGTGGGGTGTTGGATTTCACTGGCCTGTGCTACAAAGGGGTCTGTGTCGCTCAAATATGTTAACCCGCAGCCACCGCCAGGTGATGCACCCCCCCGTCCTCTAATTTTTGATCCCCCGCTCCACTATAGCTGAAGGTGGAGCGACGTGTGACCCTTTGGACAGTAGGGGAGGGGCTGGTTAAAATAGCCTGGGGAAAGGAGGGTAAATGGCCAGTCAGTCGCAGACAAGGAGGCTGGCTGCAGGACAGAGACTAACAGTTATCCCCGGTCTATGGGCACAGCCGCATCCTCTGCAGCCAGCATTAAATGCGTCGGCTCTGCTCCCACATTGACTGAGCGCTGCCGATGCGGGTCAGTCACACACTGGCACATGTGGCTTTCAGCTGACTGGGCAAAATCTTTCTGGCCTTGGGCAGTCATAAAACTGTGACCTCAAGATAGCGATGGAAGGAAGAATGAAGGAGGGGAGGGGCTGACAGCTGAGGGAGGGGTGCCCTTTGACCTAGCACCCTGACCTTTAACCTCATCATGCACTCTTGCACTGAAGTGTTGATGCTGATTCTGGAAGTTACTTTCCTTTACCCGCGTCATCACCTGTCCGCTTCCTGTCTCATCAGGCCCCAGGACATCATCGTGTTCATCATCGGGGGGGCCACGTATGAGGAGGCGCTGACTGTTTACAACTTCAACCGCACCATGCCGGGGGTCCGCATCGTACTTGGAGGGACCTCCATCCACAACACCAAGAGGTCAGCTATAGTGCCATGATTGCAGCTTCCAGTGTGCTGCTGGCAAACCCGTCACGTCAGGAGCACGTGTTCACATACCTGTGGTAGCTGTTTGTCAGGTGGATGTTTAGGGCCGTTCTGCACTGTAACTGGGCTTCCTGTCCAAATGGAATCAGCAGGTTTCGGCACGCTGCGCTGCATCCCTCCTGCCTTCTCACTGCCCCTTTCCATTTCCATCTTTCTTCTCTCATTTCTTTAATTCCCTACTTTATTTTTTTTTTTGCATAACCCCCCCCCCCATCTGCTCCTTGCATTCAGACCCATCAATGCCCAGTTGTTAGAGCAGCAATTACAGAAATATTTAAGAGGGCTTTTGGTTGAAATCTCCCGGCCAGGAGCCAAGGGTGAGGGAGGTTATAAGAGGCAGCTGGGGGGGGGTGGGGGTGGTGTTGAGACAGCTGCTGGGACACCTCGCGCCCCCCTTCTGACCCCTGTTGAGGAGGCCACAGCGTTGGGTAGACTGCAGAACCCAGCCAGCCGAGACGGCACCTGTTGGCGAAACGGCGATCACCGTGGGAACAGGGCTGACGTGTGCGTACCTCAGGTCTGCCTCTGCGACAGCTTACGCCTGGTCTGATGTCAGCACACATGCTGGGAGTTTGATTACCCCACTTGGGGCCACTGCATGTTGCAAAGGCTCAGAAACGTGCCAGACGGGGCAAAAGCCATCCAATTTAGGCACGGCTCTTTAGGAGTACTGCTGCCGTATAACTGTTCAAATACACTAGAAATACAGTAGGGGACAATCAGACCAATATCGCTTCCGGAAGGTTTTTCATGTGCACTGGAATCTGGTAATTGTTGTTGTGTTAGGCGTAAACAGGTGAAAGCTGATTTAATGCCAGTCCAGTAGCTCAGGTGGTTGTTGCTGGGGGTCACAGTGACCTGCTAACCTCCCAGAGGCAGCTGGAGCTCATTCCCATCCAGGGAGACCCAGTGGGAGGGGGATGTGCAGGTGGGTCGGCTTCACTGCTCTCATGCTCTGGCAGCGAATGAGCAGCCCCACTGGAGGAGGAGGTGCAGTGTGCAGCGTGTAATTAGCGCTCGCATAATGTCAAGCGCGTGGCGGCACGTGGGCGGGACCTTGCAGCTGGGCCTCTGGGTGGCGTGCAGACGGCAGCGGGAGCCTCCGGCTTGGCACCCGGCACCCGTCCGCACAGCTGTGCCCTTGGCAGGGACCCATTCCGGTGCCGTGCCGAAGCGCTGTGGGAGAACCGCCCCGAATTCCGGCTGGACGGGCTGGCTGTCCGCCATCAGCGGCGAGCACCTGACGGCCCATTGTTCCTCTGAGCAATAATCGTAGATTCCCCTTTCCTGGGTCTCGGTTAATACCAACGAGCCACGCATACACAGGCATGGTCTGCATGCGAATCTACTGGGGGGGAGGCGATGGTATTGGTGGTCTAGCAGTTAGGACACTTGCCTCTGGACCAAGAAATCATGGGTTCGAGTCCCACCTCTGGCACTACCATCATTGTGTCCCTTAACCCCATCTTGCTCCAGGGGGACTGTCCCTGAATTTAGAAAAATGTAAGTTGCTCTGGATAAGAGCGTCCGCTAAATACTGTAAATGTAAATGAGGCGGAGTCACAGGAATATCCACATACGTGATGCCATGCTGCTTTCCTCTCCTTGAATGAGAACACCTACACTCTGAGGTTGGAATTCACAGAAATATGGCTCATTTGAAAAATAATATTTATACATATGCATCAATACTTTATATACTTTTACAGATGCTGTGTGTATGTATATACAGACGCTCCTCTACTTATGAAGGAGATACGTTCTGAACTGCCGTTCATAACTTGAAATGTTCGTAAGTCATTATTCAACATCATTTTACAGGTATACGCAAGTACAAAGAACTAGGATGCTGGGAGTACGCACGCTACACTGCTGCGTGGTGGGAGTAGCGGCCAGAAGTTTTACTAGGCAGAATTGACGCGCAGAAAAAAGATTGATGTTGCGGACAAGAAACGGGAGCCCAGTGAACACAATTTGGACTTACAGTCCTCTTTGTTCATATGTCTGAAAGTTTGTAAGTTGAAAGTTTGTAACTAGAGGAGCATCTGTATGTGTGTGTGTGTGTGTGTGTGTGTATAATATGCATATGCCAGTTGCCAGGAATTGCACTATGACTGTGTTAGTACAGGATTTAGACACAAATTAAAAAAAGGCACAAAATGATGCACATTATGAAGCCTGACTGCACTCCGGTACATTATTGTTTTTGCTCTCTACATATTGGTGTATGTAAGAATTGGGAAGCAGAAGCCTCACTTACTTAACTACTGGCAGCTATCGCCAGTCATAAATCACATGCTCTATAGAAAATGCCCCGTCGTATTTGCTGGTGCCCACAGAGAGGAAATGCGCACATGCACCCTAACGGCGGTGGAGAGCCACTTAGGTCCCAGCCGTGCTGGTATAGCATCGCCACAGCCCCCGCTGACAGACTTCCTGTTCTCGATCTCTGTCTGGCCAACTCAGGTTCTGAAATTACAGGAAGGTAGCAGTATCACTGTAAACAGAATGTTTTGCCATGATCCATCTATGTTTGGGTGGCATCTAATTTTTCATACCATTCAGACGTATATTGTGGTATATGGTATTTTGACTGTTTTCAAAAGCAACACTATTCTGATATTTTTACATGTTACCAATAAAATTTGCTGGTGGGGAGTCCCAAAACTCCCAATATACCATCCTAACTCCCTACTACCCAAACCTAGGTTCATCTCAATTCTCTAGGCTCGGCTTGCTTTGCACCTTCCTTATTGGACATTGTTGGCTTTGTCTTCTTGATCTGGGGCCTCTGGGTTGAAAGTAGCAGAAAATGGAAGTAATGGCTGCAGGGGAGGGAGGAGTCACAGGTAGCCAGAGGCTTATCTTCCGATGCATGTAGCATGGCCGCCGATGCCGACACTCTCCGTGAACCGGACAGGAGGAGGAGCCAAGCAGGTCAGGATAAACAAAGCTTAAATTATGAATGGATATGCAATCCAGTCTGTGTGTTACCTATAAGGTGGGACTAAATCAGACATAAACTGACGGTTAGCATGTTAAGTGATCCCAAGGTAATGCATTATGGCAACACCTTCCGTGTGTTTAGGGGTGATGGCTGAGAGAAGCGAGCGGGGTATGTTGACGCGACTTTTATACATTTAAGGTTTTTCCTTGTAGATGTGAAGATTAGCCAATGTGGTGAATGAGGTTAAAGAGGGAGGGGGAGCAATGTCATGTGACAGACTGGGATATTGAGTTTCCTTGGAAATATGGCACATTTTGTCTGGTTCGCCTGGTCCCCTTAGGCGGGAAACAAATGGGGGATGAGCCTCAGTGGGGAGGCGGTGCAGTGCAGTGCATCTCTTCTGATGGGCTGCTGTATTATTGATAGCTGTCTAGTGTTGGGTGACGAGGCTGCTACACAATCTGTTGGGTGCACGCACACATTTGCACAGACGAACCACATGCCAACCCAGCATATGAGCATGTGTGGAGAGTGAACTGTGCAACTGTGGGCCCCTGTTAGCGCACACAGCTCTCTGTCACCATATGCTGTTCTGCAGTGAGCCTTTGTAGTCCAGATTTGCACAAACCCTCTCTGTTATGCCTAAGAATTGCCTTTTAATACTTTCTCTCCCTAATGCATGAAATACAGGCACATATGAAATGGAAAGTTCAGCCTACATACAGTGCTTGTCGCCTCTTTCTGCCATGTTATTTTTAAACCTTTTGCATGGTTTCCTACGCATTTTAAAAAACTCATTCCAGTTCCCACCAGTTCCTGTAATTTACTGATAATACCTACTAGCTAGGTGACACTGCCTCACCTAGCAGAAAGGCAATCAGTACCTAATATTTCCTGTTGATTTAATAGAACATGTCTAGAATATGAAGTTTAAAATTCCCCAGACACCCTCATGTCCTAAAGCTATTACACTCAATTTATCAATCCATTATATTTCTGTATTTGTATGAACCCGATGTTACTACTGGGTGAATCTGATGGTTGGGTGACGTCGACAGTGTGATTAAGTCACACTGCGGCCGTGGTTCCCCTCAATTTTTTTGTTCTCGAGGGTTGAAGCACTGAGTTAAATGTAAGTTGATTGCTTCGGCTTCCTTCGAAAAACACAGTACTGATTGCACAATAATGGTGATCCCATACGCTCCCTCTATCTAATCACAATGCTCCAGGAGTGTTCACATCACGCCAATGTTCACATCACACCGATGACCTTGAGGACCCAACCTCACAAATTAGCATCCAGGCAGTCAGAAGTGACATAATTCCATAATAATGGAATCGAACATCTTGACAGTTCCAAACCTTGCTTGCGATCATTGCGATCATTATTCAGTCCTAATTATTAAACTGTCCTTTAAGAAATAACCCACTATTATTTGTTTGTATGTTTGCCCCCTAACCCCCGTTTAGAGAGAGATGTTTTCTCAAGGTTGTCATTTGGGAAGTGTGATCACATGACCATTTTCGTCACAACACAATGTTCCAAATACATGTTAGTTGGGGCACGTTTGCTGCTGTAGTGTGAATGTGTACCAGCTGGCCTCAATACGGATTTTTCTCCTTTGCTACAGCCGCTTCATGCTTTCGCATTGTGTCCTCCCAAAAAATGGCTTCCAGTATGAAGTGATAATGAATTGGGATCACTGACACCTTAATTTTTCTCTGCTAAATAGTTTAGTTGACTAAATGTCCAATGCCTACAATTCTAAACAGGTCATGATTTAACACTGACTAGAATGTGCCCCGTCATTGGTGTCGTGGGTGAGATGTCCTCTTTATCTTTGTAATTAAGAGTGAGGGCTGTGGCAAGTTTGCGGGGGAGGCTGCCCATTGTTCTGTTGTAATCCAGGAGTACTGTGATACACCATGGATGGCGCCCTAATGCGTTTTTAAGTGTTTTTATTTTTCCCTGGATTAATGTTCTACTCCTGCAACGAGATTACACAGCGTAATTCCCAATAATGCTCTCAGCGCCTTACAAAGACACTGTAATCCTGTAGTGGTTCCCCCTCTGGACTGCTGTGCATCTGATATCTATCGCTTGGCTGCGTACCATGGACTCCTCACCAGCAAAGTGACCATTGTCTCGGAGACTGTCCCATTGACACAGTGCCTCTGGGCACTGGAGCTGACTAGGTTTGCGTGTTTGGTCGTGGGATTAAGCCATATGTAGAAAAAGTAGAATGAATCTGACTTTCTTCAGCACTGGCTTGTAGTGCCTCACTGCTGAGAATGTTCTCAGTGTAGTCTGACGTTCAGTAAGCATGAACAAAGCTCATTTTGCCTAGAGAGGCTTCTATCCTCCAGTCCACCTTGGAATGGACTGGCAAGTGTGCCTGCATTTACTAACAGTCCTGTGAGAGCTCAGAGGATTATAGGATACTTGGAATAGTGCTGGATGTCCAGGAAGTAAGGTGAGTTTAACAGCACACACTGGACATAGAGGCAGAACCATGAGTGGATATCAATAAGAGACGGATAGGGGAGGGAAAGGTAGACAGTGATAAATATCAGCGGGTCAGACACATCAGGCATTGGTAAACAATGTGTGCTACTTAGTTGAGGTCTTGCTTTTGTTTCATTTAGTGAGCAGAATGTGAGCTAATGATTTTGGTTTGCTGCCTTTGTGTCTCTGTATACGAATGACCTTATTTTTTCAGGATCAGAAATTGTTGTCACCATAAGCAAGATTAAGTGACATACTTCAGCATGAGGTGATGTTCTCAGAATTGCACATGAAATGGAAAGCATGACACACTCACAGATCTTTCCGGATGACCTGCTCCCTGACATTCAGTGTTGTAACGTAGCTGCTCTGTGTCCATTTCCTAACAGTTTCCTGGAGGAAGTAACCTTAGCCACAGGTTCGAGCCAGAGCGGTGAGAGAGGGCAGGGGAGCAGCCGCCTTCCCAGCAGGCGCTGATGGCGACATCGCTGGCTCTGGACCACATGGTATCACCACCTTTCCAGTGCTGTGTACAGCGCCACCACTTGGCCCTTGGCCGCTATCTGACTGCTCAACAAATATGATATTTCTTAAAATGGTTTCCTCCATCTGACTGAACATGTTAAATTACGCTTTTTGTTCGGGGGAAGTACGACTCGACGACACATGAGAGGGGCATGATATCATTTGGAGGAATGTGCTCCATTGTGGTGTATTTGACAGTGGTTTTCTGCAAGATGGATCAGAAGACAGATGCATGCTCACCAAGACACCTTCTACAATGTTCCCCGATGCTGGCTGGTGTCAGTCTTCTCTCTGTCCCTCTACACCATGCAGAGAGAGACCCAGCACAAATCAAGACAGTCCATAGACTCTGGTCTTACGGCTCTGACGATTCATGGTGCACGGGCTCTAGAAACCACAGAACCAGTGGGGACAGTTTTTAAATGCTGGGCGGAGAACATCACAGGTTCACCTGCAATACTTCCTTGCACTGGACTCTCACTATAACAGCATAGAAGTTGACACCCAGTGTTGGGGAAGTCACTTACAAAAGTAATCCATTACAGACAGGTGGAAAGTTCAGATCCAGAAAGCACAAATCCAGACCAAGGTTTTATTTCAACCAAACAGGTTAAGTACTCTATGACTGTGACTCTGTATACTCAACTGGTTGGTTGAAACAAAACCATGGTTTGGATTTGTAATTTCTGGATCTGAACCTTCCACCTTTGTCTGTAATGGATTACTTTTGTAAGTAACTTCCCCAACATATCTGGTATTATGAGGGAACTGGGGTGGGTGGAGCATGACCCCGTGGTCCCACATACAGCTGGTGCCTATATAACGCAATGCTTTTCATCCTGCATCACTGTCCATAGCAACGTGCACTTAGAAACCGCAAACCATTTTATATATATACACTACTAGATTTAAATTTCAAACCAACCTAGTACACATCATTCACAGCTGGTGGCCACTGTATGGAACATGTAGAACCCTGTTAATGCTCCCCTATACCCCAGACAGCTAATAGCGGTGAACATTGGTAAGTTTTATATGGGAACATATGATGGCACTCCTGGAAAAGAACCTGCATTTTAGGTTTGCCCAAAACTTGAACACACATCCCATAAGTGCACATCTTTTTGCACATCCAAAGCCATGTTTGATCATGTAAGATGTTTTTGTCATTGCAGTGTACAGTGTGTCTCCGTCACAAAATAATCTGCTGTAATTGAATGTTTTTATTCAACTAATAAATGTAGTAGACTTGTGCTATTGCAAATCAGTGGTCATGGGATAAAAGAAGTGTTTTTTTGTGTTGTAGTTTCAGTTCATTTCTTTCCCCTCTTCTGGCCATTTGACATGGACCCACCTCTCTGTCTCTAAGCTATCTGTGGAACTTCAGAGGTTTGTTTTAATCTGTCAGTAAGTATGGGGTAATTTTTTCCTCTCCACAGTTATGTCGAAATCATTTATGATGCATGTGCTTTTTCTTTAAACTATATATGGACTTTATTCCTCAGTGTTTTTTTTTTGATGAACCAAGTACATGGATTTATTTTGCTTCCTGTCCCTGACTGAAGAATGTCATCCATCAGTTCTAAACATATTGCATTGTATATTCTTTAACATTTAATCACACAGTTGATTCTTGTGTCAGGAAATACAGCTGATAATTTTTTACAAGGCAAGTCATTAGGCCTACGTTCCCATTATCACTGAAACCCTCTGCCTAAACTCCAGTGCCCTACATTTACCAATGAGCTTAACCATCTTCTAGGCCATTGTGCCAACAAAGTGTCTGCAGTCTGGGTCCAAAGTATACTAGTAATGTAGGAGACTAGAAAAGGTGGTGGGGTATGTTTGGTTTATGATACGTGGGAGCGAATCTCAACTCCCGGCAGGATTAAAAGTGGGTTATGACAATACTTTCTGGAAGCATATGTAATGAAATTTGACGGTCCAAAAGCAAGACGCAGAGGATTAGACTGACTTAAAGAAAAAGGGACCATGGTTTTATAGAGTCCACCCTTTGCCCTTTTCAGCAGGAAACCTACTGCTCTTCTGATCTCAGCTCTATCCGGTGGCACCTCCTGCAACTGACGCTCAAAAAGCTGAATGGAGAGTCACCGTCAGCTGACGGTTCCCAGTGAAACTGATAGCACATACCTTTAGGGAGATGTGTTTAACAGTGACCTTCTCAGAAACAAGAGGTCAGCACTTCATGTGAGTGGTTCCAGTCTATTAACAGGGATGGACGTAATGACTGAGTCACTCAAGCCATGAGTTGAAAAAGAGGGGGGGGAGAAGCGTGTGGAAGGATGGACTCCATTTGAGTTAATTTGGTCTGCTCTGTCAAAGGTTCTGATTCCTAATATATTTACAGACATCTGTGAGCAAAATAATGGTGTCAGTTGTGCTCTCCCCCTCCCCCCACTCCTATGACTATTTTTAAAGAATATATTTTTTGAACCCCTCTAAGCATAACCCTCAGGATCTGAATACAGAAAAAAATGGAAACCAAAATTATTAATCACGTAACAAAACAAATTTAATATAAACTGACACATAAAAGTTACCAGAACTTTCCAACAGATAAGAAGCTGCCTGAGGAAGTGTGTTGAAAAAGAGAAGTGTGGTAAGTCATGTGACCCTCAGTGCCAAATATGTTTCGCCATAATGTATGTCAGTGTTGTCATTTCTCTGGTGATGATTGACCCCCATCTAGACAGACCCTGTGTTTGGATGTGTTTCCTCCTGAAACCCAGTACAGTGATCCCCCGCCTATTGCAGAAGATGCGTTCCAGACCCATCAGCTATAGGTGAAAATTATTAAAACAACACATATGATATGTGGATGCCGGGCTAAGGATATGAGTAACATAATAATAATAATATTTAATGCATTTGTATGTGATTCCATTTTAACGATGGCTTTATTCTGAGGAGTTGCCATCCTCTTTCCTGTTTGACTAAAGGAAAGTGATGCGGTGGCTCTTATATTCTTCTCATCCTTCTTGATGTATCGTACCCTAGATTCATTCAAGCCATAATGGCGAACGACGACCGCGTAAGGCTTTCCTTCCCGAAGCATATCCAGGAGTTTTACTTTCTCCTGAATGGTCAAGGTGTTCCTCTGCCGCTTAGTCTCACTACTACCAGAAGGCTAAGAAGATGCAGGACTGTTGGGAGCCATCGTGGGGCTTAAAACAAAACGAAAACAATCGGACCACAAGCAAGGTACGCGATATGCAGAGAACTGTGAGGCGTCAGGGAAAAATCTGCGATATAGCGGGGGCGCGATAGCTAGCTTAACCGCGATATAGTGGGGAATCACTGTAATATGTATATGTATGTGTGTGTGTGTGTGTGTGTATATATATATATATATATATCTGTATATGTGTGTGTATATATATATATGTATATACGTATGTATCTATGTTTGTCTATAAATATATATATTACTTTTTTGTAAATCAACAATATGCTATGTGACTTTCCGTCAAATTGAATCAGTTATTACGTCCTCCATCTGTGTCTGGTTTGGCTCTGCAACATTGCACTCTAAGAGGAGACTACAGCGTGTAGTGCGATGTGTGGTGAAGATCGTTGGCTGTCAGCTCCCCCCTCTTGAAGCACTGTACTCATCTCGAATGAAGAACAGAGCAAAAAAAAATAATGTCTGACCCTCTGCATCCTGGCCACTCCCTTTTCCAAGATCCCAGCGAAAGCAAAGAATAAGAGCCCTGAGCACAGGGACAAATTGTCACCTAAACAGCTTCTTCCCCCCCAGGCCATCGCCCTTCTAAATAAGGGCCCATGAAAAACTGTTAAAATGGAACCATGCACTGTTAAATCCTCTGTTATCATATTTTAACTAATTGAACTCATCTATAATGTACCTAAGCTCTTTGTACATTACATCCATCCATTATCTATTTATTCATTTCTTTATTTATATTGTCCACATGCTTGACTCAGCATTGCACATCTCCTGTAAAAAAAAAATCCTTGTATCTTTACTTTTAGATATTTATTTGTATGTGTGTTTTGTCTATGTCATGATACCACCCGCACCAAAAGAAATTCCTTACTTCTCTGTACTTGGCGAATAAAAAAAGAAAGATTCTGAAACAATAGGTAACTGTCAGCCTGTTTCTCAACCCCAAAATTCACCAGCAACTGATTGATTTCCTATAACCAATATCCCTGTGGAATGGCTTTAAAAAATAGTGAATCACACACTAGAGTGTGCCAGAAAAGAAAACTTCTACAGATCCTGCTGATGCTGTGCTCTAGATCCATCCATTTTCTGTAACCGCTCATCCTACTTAGGGTCATCTAGAGCCTATCGCAGAGGGTACAGGCACAAGGCAGAGAACAGCACAGGATGAAATGCCAGCTCCTCATAGGGCGCACTCACACACCATGCACTCCTATGGGCAATCTGGTAATTCCAATGAACCTCAGAGTGTTTTTGGACTGTTGGGGGGAAAACATGCAAACTCCACACACATGGAACCCTGGTGGAGACTTGAACGCAGGTCCCAGAGGTGTCAGGTGACAGTGCTAACCACTGCAGCACCATACCACCCCACTGTGCTCTGCATACATTAGCAAACTCACCCTTCGTCCTTTGTTCATGTGAACATAATGAATGCATAATAAATGCAATATTATTAATCATATACTGGTACAATTATGGAGCTCCTAGTTCACTATCCTACTTCATATCCCTGGTAACCAATTAATATCACTTGACACTAATGGTGCGAAGAGCATAACAGACATCTTGGACTCCATGTATGTAATGTACTCGTACATAAGTAGACTCTTGTGTGTTTATAAATATCTGTAATCCTAGTGGAAGCTCTTTGACTGATATCATTCAACTTTTCCTTGCAACAAGTGGCCTTCTAAGGGGATGGCCTGTTTGTGCTGACTACCGGTCAATGACACGGCTGCCAACTTAAACTCCCGGTTCACCTGGTGAGTTGGATTAGCCTATTCAGAGGAAGTGTCAGTTCTCCCATTTTTTGCTTTAATCTACTCAGCAAAACAATAACTACGACCATGACCTCATTTTGCAGATCCACGCTGCCCACATCATCAACTGTACAAACAAAATAAAATGTTAGTATTTATTTCAAATAAACAGCATCAGCATCAATTAGTACTTGGCATTTACTGCTCTCTCTTAAACTGGTTTAGACTTTTATTATTAGTCAAGATCTTGAATATCAAAAGATCTTTTGTACTGCAGTATTATTAGTGCTTAAAACCTTCTGAAGTACTCTTTAGCGGAGTAAACAATCTGCACCTGATGTGCAACAGAAGGGTCATAACTGTATCATGTTTACTTTGCAATTGGCTTTATGAAGGATACCTTTGGGGATTAGACTGAGTTTCATACTTGCTCTTCCAACACTTGTGTTGTCTCACAAACAAAGTCTGCTTCTATACTCTTCTTGATGTTACAATCCAGACCACAGTTGACGCTATTGTTATACATTCCCGAACTCAAGCACACTTTATGTCAGAGTGGCGGCTAGAGGTCATATAAAACGTATATAGTTTCAGCATTTTTAAAAATGTATATTGGTGACAGCGTCACGCAATGATCCCACAAACAGCGAATCAGACGGCTGCCCATGAATATATACATTACACTCTGGGTCAAGAGGTCTATTTATTGTATGGCCAAGCATCAGAACCACTGAGATACGTGATACAATTTTGATTGTGGTGTAATTGTTAAATCCAGACATGGTGGTCCCGGCATCTAAGAAACATCTACCCTCCTGGGATTTTCATGGAATATCAAGTCTAGAGTTTAAGACGTAGGGACGTCAATGGTATACAGGAAGAAAGCACAACTCATCAACTCTTAAAGTGGCTCTGGAGACAAAAATGGCTCCTAAAATGGTATTACATAGGGGTATCTAATAAAATAATCACAGTGTGTATACTATATATGACCAAATCATTTCAAAATGCACAAATATAAGCTTTTAATGCAAGTTCCCCCATGCACTCATGAATATTCAATACATTTAAATGGTGAGAACTGAGATTAATTTAATATACAACATGTATTTACATGTGTAGACATCTAAATCGGGCCCGTCGCATTACAACACGAGTACACTTAGCACAGTAATCTCACAGAGCAGCCGCACCGGGGCTATAGATGGAGCTGTGGAGTGCTCGCGGGGGAGGACCCCGGCGGCAAGTCGCTATTACAATACAAAGCTCTGCGGGCGGGCGGGGGAGCCGGGTTTGACAGTCAATGATTCTCCGCGTAACTGGAGACTACTAATTCAGCTCAGGGTATTGACGGTGCGAGCCGAGGGCGACAGCAAGACCCATCGCTGGGAAACTAGAGAGGAGCGGAGAGAAAGACGCACTGGAGAAAAAGGAGGTGCATCTGCGTGGGGAAGCGGACAGCGAGACACGATCTCAGCCTTACTGAATTTTCCCAGCTCCCCCCGTATCCTTGCTAGAAAAAAACTGCATAAAAATACACCTGACCTAACTCTGGGAATAGGATCTGAAACTGTGACACATTCACAATGAAGAAAAACAATTCGGCAAAACGGGTAAGCTCCTTACTACGTCGCCTTCACGGCTATGTTCAAGTAACTGTTTCCTCTCCCTATTCATTATTGCAGCAGGTTACTGTCTTAAGACATTTTATGTGCTATGCTATGTTGTCTAACAAATAATGCTGCGATTTATTACTACTGTAAACTGTTTGTCCGTATGATACCCAATACCTGCTGGTTTATTAAGCATTGTCTGTAAAAACATTTACGTGTCAGCAGACTATACTGTACACGTCTTGCGTTTAACACACTTCAAAACTACGTGTAAACATAGTTGGTTATTTTTTTAGCGTGCAATCCGCGTAGGACATTATTTAACATACCGTAATTTTGTAATAGTTTATTATGAACTATTTCCAACGTCGCTTATAAGGTACGGTTAAATAAATCGTTGATGAAAGATGTCCTTTTATGGGGACTATATAGCCGTCACCTTTTTGTCAGGGTTGTCTAATAACGAAAGACGATCATCCGAATGCATTAACTTTATAGCGCGAGTAACTTTGCTTCCGTAGTGAAGTTCGAGAAGATTCAACTCATATCATTAATGTTACGTCTATCTACACGACAAAAAAAAAATGACAGCAGCCTTTGCAAAAGTCACCAATCGTCCCCATCCTCTGAATCTAAATGAGGGGCTGCGATCATGTCAGCGCAGGACGCCCGTCAGCTGAACTGCCCTCTGTTTGCAATATCCAGGGCCCCCAGGATCCCACCCAGCCGTCCTCTCAGCCGGACAAAATAGGATGGATTCGCAAGTTTTGTGGCAAAGGGATTTTCAGGGAGATCTGGAAAAACCGCTTTGTAATTCTGAAAGGAGAGCAACTCTACATCTCCGAGAAAGAGGTACAAGCATGTTTGTTTTACTGTCTGACCAGAAGAACTTGACTGTGAACGTAACCAGACTTGCTCTAGTCACGTTCTAATTTCATCCTATTACGGCTTTAACCTCCTGAGCCCCCGGCTTTTGTTTTTGTGTGCATTTTTGCCCTCATATGAGCACGTCGGGTCTCGGGAGGTATGACTATTTACTGTATAGTCTTTGACTTTTAATATTTACCGTTTTCACCAATACATGTTCGGGGGAAGTTCCACCGCTGAGGTCCGTTACAAACAAATATAAATGTTATTACCGAGGTTCTACTAAGGGTTTGATAATCATTGATCAAACATCAAGTTCACGTCATATGTGAGCTAGATAGATAGATAGATAGATAGAGTAGCCATGTTTAAATCAACAAGTAAGTTAATAAATCTGAAACCTTAGAGCAGCCAGCCTTTGCTTATTGCTTGCATTCCGCTCAGGACATTTGTTTTTGATAGCTTACTTTATTCCTGGCAAGAATGCAACTCAGCTATATGGATAATGACTTAGTGAGTCCAGGTGTTTCATTTGTATTGTCTTCTCTGGCAAAATAACATCTATCCATATATAAGCGAATCTCTGAAGGTGTAACATTTTACATATGTCAAGGGGGATTATCATGCGAAGTCCTTGGCCGCGCACGCACTTGGGCTACTTTCCGATAAGGCGTCGCCGTGTGTCCCTACCTAAACTGAGCAGCTTAGGTGGTAATGAGCCTTGCACAAGGTTCTGTCGTTCGGAGGCAGATGTTATGAGCAGCTGAAAGATGCACCCCAAGCACACACACATGCTCTGTGCTACTGCTTCTGCCACGAACAGGCTGCCACTCATCATCACCATCAACACTTCCCTCACACAAATACAGAAACTGAGCAGTTTCCTTGTTGTTGTAATGCAGATTTTTGTGGTTCATGGCTGAAGGGACTGGAGGTGGAATGGCACTAAAGTAACGATGGTTCGCATTTAGAACTGAACGTAGAATCAGAAGTAATGTGCTCATTGTAGGACATTTAAAAAGACCTCTATGAGGACAGGGTATTTACTCTAATTTCCCCTGGTTATTTAATAACCCTGCAATTGTTTTTCCATAGAGCGCTAATAGGCCGATGAAAAATGCTCCATGAAGGCAGACTGCCGTTTTCTGAGGCTGTACTGACAGGCTGAGATCTCCCCTGGGATTGTATGGGCACGTGTGTTAACATGATCCACCTGCGAGTGCATAGTAGGCTGCACACTAACTCCCCCGCTTGAGTCAGCTCCAATCACGCTTTAACAGAACAGAGAGGAACATCGTACTAATTTAGTTTGAAACCTCCACAAGACACTGTGCAGGGAAATGTGTAAATTGCAGAGGGCGTGCAAAAGTGTGCATGTCTTTTACAAGCTTGATGCGGAGGATTCTGGGAAGATGAAATCATGACAATGGATTAAAGTCCTCACACACTTTGACAGAACCATCCACCTGATTTTATATACCTCCCTTACAATCTCTCCTTTTATATCTAATGCAGCTTCCCCAGCTTTAAAAGGTTGGATGACTTGTTGACTTTACAGTGCATATATCAACAGAGGTGAAGTTTAATGACCATTCAGGTGACTGCTGTCTTCTGATGGGCCAACAAAGATCTGCGGATTTCCATAATGATTCATTAAAACTAACCGTCGATTGCTTTTAGATATCACCTCTATCTGAGAAAATGGCTGAAATGTGGTTAGCGATCACTTGACATTCGACTGCTTAATTCGATTCAGTTTATTTAAGTAATACATTTTTACAAAATGCAACAATATTGCAATAGCCCTATTTTTGGCTTACATGCCAGTGGCCCCTGAAATGGTCAGAAGTATGAAAAATGCTTGTGTTTGTCTGAGTCACAGATATGAGGTCAGTATGTCTGTGACGACAGCAGGTGCTTGTGCAAGATTTACCGTATCACCAGAAAAAAAGTTCCAAGTTTTGCCCTATTACTTCTCACTCTGTTGCAGCTCATGTGACTCTTCTACCAGATTGTGCCTAAACTGGTTCCTAGCGACCAGGTGTAGCTGTAGACACACAACTGATTTACAAGCCGGCAGCTGAGAGACTGCCCGTGGCTGAACATGAAGAAGACTCGGTACTGTTGTTGTGCAGTGTTGTTATTCTATTTGGAACTTCGTACTTGTACTTAGAGATACATCTTTGGCTATTACAAAATAGAAACATCTACTCATGACACCATTCTATTATTAATCTGACGGTAGAAAAAAAGCAGGTAGATGTGCCTCACAAGACCCGATGATGATAACAGATCCCCTATGATGAAATATATGGCAACCAATAAGCTCCAGTCTGCATGTTTTAATCTGGATTTTTTGTAGGCCTTAGTTCTTCATCCCAGTTTTACTTTAAGTTCTCATCTAGGCTGGGAATCAGGTTTCATGGAGACTCTCCCCAGTACAGGACAGCTGCGGATAAATGTGGCGGAGCTCAAATTGCACTTATCTGGGGTTTGGATGTCTGTTCAGTGGAGAAAGAAGCCGCATACATATCGCCATACTTCCACACCAATAGATGGACTTTCTCCCTCTGTTAAATGCTATTTTGAATATCGTGTAAGGTGTACACTACTGAAACCAGGCTATTATAAGCAAGGTTTAAGTCTAGGTATTTAATTAGCAATTAGATCATCTCTTCTTCCAAGTGATTACTGAAACCATACTGAAAAGTCTGTATTTACTTATGCTGGTAACTGTGTGGCCAAAGAAGGTTAGTGAGAGGCTTTAGTTTTGCCTGTGCACAGGTCCAATGAAAAGTGAGAGATGTCAGTGTCTCACTTCATTTCGGGCCACACATTCCAGCCATTAAACATGAACGATCAATGGTATAGGATTAAAGGTCTTCCTGTTTCAACCTTCAGATACATTGTTGACAAAGTGATGCATTTAGAACTGAATCAGTTTTAACTGGCCAAGGGGTATATCATTCTGTTTCAGTGATTTATGTTAGATTTTTATCTCAGAAGCTTTAACTTTCCCAGAAGTTAAACTGTAAACTTTCTTTACAGAACCATGTATCTGAGGCTACAATTACCAACCATCATTTCACTGATAAATGTCCTTTCTTTCCTTAAACGCAAACACTCCAGACTATAGGGAATGCTGAGGAGATTCCCACAGCAGGTTCTCTTCCAAGGGTGTCACTGAGGATTTAGGAAAAGGGAGGCTAGGGTCCCCTAAAAACAGCCCCAGCACCATAGCTATTCTCTACCTAGATTAAATGGAAATTTTGGCTCTCCCACTAATCACTACCAAACTCTCAGCTAACAGCCTGCCACCCCTGGGAGAAGACCGTATTATCTAATGAAGCAACATGGCATTGGTGTCAGCCTTTGACTGACGAATTAAATAGTGGCTCAGTAAACATTCCTGTAATTTGGTTCCCATCTTTGGAGATTCAAAGTAAGACATTGCAGGCTGTCAGTCTACAATCTGTCCATCAAGTGGTGCTCATATGTACTGTACATCGACAGCATACCATGCTCTCAGGTTATGGTGATTCTGCAGCATTGTGGCGTGATAGAGAGAGCATCTCCTAGTATCTTCGGATGAGCCTAGTGCCAGTGGCATGAGCCAACTTGGTTCTCTTCAGTTATGCCATACAGCAAGCCCACTACCATGCTGCAACAGTATGTGTATCAATGATCCATTGTAATGTAACCTGTATTTGTAAAAACATTATTTTGTCCTACTGGAGGATTCTATGGATCTGCCATTCATGATTGATTCATTTTCCTGGCAATTTTAGGCACCATCTGAAAAAGAACTGTATGAGAGAGAGATAGAAGGACCATTGTTTCATAAAGAAGGGTAGAGATCACCAAATTAGTCATTGCAGGTGGAAGGCCTGTCTTTGATGGTCTGGCTGGACTACCAGTGTAGTATTCACTTGTTCCCAGCAATCGGTTGAGCAGACCAGATTGTGGCACGCTAACAAGCGGATACTGGAAAGTGTGTCACAGGGAGCGGGCGTTTTTGTGTGGTGGCAAGGACTCGCATAGAGATGCACAATGACACAGTGAACGGGTGTCCTCCTCATTTGGGCCACACAAGGACGCGTTCTGTTAGCTGGGAACAATCTGAGTCTTGTCTCTCGGCCCTCACTGTCACTCTTACTTTCTGCTCCCTCTCGCTTCCATGCCAAAATACTTGAAGCCTGGCGGAATAGCAGTAATTAAGTCTGGCTGATTGTCTAGTTCCCAGCACCCATGCCCCCCCACCCAGGCTCACCCCCAGTGCCTTTCGCTTGGACCTGCTGCTCGTTGTGGTGGAAGTGAAGTGGGTAAACAGGCAGGTGTGTCAGTTACGTTTCTACGTAAAACAATCCCAAGTCCTTAAAACTTGCTCTTGTCCTTTCCGACAAGCCTTTTGTGATTCTAGCAGTTAGTTAAATTAGCAGATACAGCTTGAATAATTAATATAATGTAGAGTTGACTTGTATCTGTCCGAGCTGTACATTACTTGAAATGTAACAGGAGACTGGAAGCACAAACAATGAACTCATGATTAGATAGTTAGACGGCATGTGGAGTATTCAGTGTGATTCAGTGAGGAGAATAGGCATTAGGCATTTCCAGTTCTACCACTCATCGACATAATTTCAAACTAAATACCCAGAGCCAATATTTTATTATGTTCACCTAAGTGATGAAGTTTTGTCATAAAAGGTTATTTACAACTCAGTGAATTTCAATGAGTTTCATCCATTAAATATCTACAGCTGATTGATATATAGACGCTCCTCTACTTACGAACGAGATATGTTCCTAACGGCCGTGCGCAACTTGAAATGTTCGTAAGTCGTTATTCAACATCATTTTAAGGGAATACTAAGAACTAGGATGCCGGGAGTACGCACACTACGCTGCTGCGCGGCGGGAGTAGCGGCCAGAAGTCGTACTAGGCGGAACTGGAGCGCAGAAAATAAAAATTGATGTTGCGGCCAGGAAATGGGAGCCCAGTGAACACATTTTGGACTTACAGTCCTCTGTGTTCGTATGTCTGAAAGTGCGTAAGTTGAACGTTCGTAAATAGAGGAGCGTCTGTATTATGATGTACACATTATAGTCATAAAGTTCTATTAGGCCTATCAAAATATGTAATCAAAAGATATTTTTATGGGTTGTGTAGGATATCATATATATATATACATACAAAGTAATGAAATACAATGACAAAATTATTATTAATATTAATATTAATATTATTCCCATAACTCAGGAAGTACTAGGCAGGGGAGATCTTGAATGGGACGGCAGACTATTGCAGGGCATACATCAAGCCAGTCAGCCTAACCGTCTGTTTTCAGACTGCAGGAGGAAACTGGAGTACCCAGAGGAAACTTGCCCAAACACGCAGAGAACATGCAAACTCCACGCACAGAGCCAGGGGTGGGAACTGAACTAAAAGCTCTTGAGGTGCGATGCCACAGTGCTATCAAAGCCTGAAACACTATATGGCTGGATGAAATGTAGGATACATTCATTATGGATATCACCGTTTGTCCAAGTCTTTAGGACAATATGGATTGTCACCGTTTGTCACAGAGCTTGTTTTGTGGCCTCACTGTTTGCATCTCGTTATATGGGTCGGTTTCAGGAGCGATTCCAAGGTTTTTTAAGATGGGGTGTATAAGAGGACCATAATTCATACAGAATGGCCAACCTTATCGTCAACCAATGAGATGTTTTGAAATAGGTGAATGACAGGGAAGGGGGCACTCTGGGGCCAATCAGCTGGGTCCTGTGGCCCCGCCCCTGCATATGCTGTTGGTCAGTAGTCTGTACAATATGTCTTTGAAGAAATGTAATCCCCCTCCTCTGCCACAGACACATGACCCCCTCAGTCTGGTGGCCTCTTCAGCCTTTGTCTTCTTGTCCATTTCACTGACTGTCACTGGCACAGCAGGAACACTATGAGCATGTCTCCCAGCAGTTAACTGACGTGCCATTATTGTCGCTTCCGCTCGTGAATATTTTAACAACTGGATGATTGTTATACTGACTATTCTGTAAAGAAATACATTTTTTATCCAAGTCAGCTTCTCTTTTAAACCCATAATGCCGCCATTAACAGAGGGAGCCAGAAATTGGTTGGATGTGGAAACGAGAAGCTGGCTGTAGGAGACCAGCAGTAAATTTCATTGTTGAACACAGCTGGTCAGAGAACATGACCAAGACTACTGCTGGAAACTAAGACATAGGTGGCTTACAGCTTAAATAAAGGGAAAGTCTATGTCTGCTGAGATTAATGGGAATAAGCATAGACAAGGTTTTAGCACAAGTCCCTGTTTTTCCTCAGTCCTGCAAAACACAAAGTCTCCTGCTTAAGTCTGAGTGGGTTTCCTCTACCAGCTCTGCAGTCACCTCAAGGACATCAAACACCTTCACCCTCAGCTTTTCCTCAGTAGTGCGTGTGGAGCGGTCTGGGGCAACACTCGGGGTTTGTGCATGTGACGTCCGACTGAGCTTCCTATCAGTGTGGTTTCTGGCACAGTGGGTTTCCTGTTGTAGACCTCATACAAGAGCTGCACTCCAGAGTGCAATTTAGAATACTGCCTGTTACAATTGTAAAGTATAAACCTGTTGTTTCTTAGAGACTATACAGACTATACAGTCAATGGGGGGACACAAGCCTGACTGAATTCTGAAGATATCACTGCTTTCAGAATCATGCGAGAAAGTCTGAAGCAGATCTGAGTGTTGTGGAACATGCATATTAAAAAAAATGCTAGATTGATATCATGGCCTTTAGAAAGAGAGAGAATAGATCAGTGGCTGCCTGTGGCATTTCATTTGTGAGGCCCTGAGCTAAATCCTCTGCTACTGCGTCCATGAGCTGCTGTGGTTGTTATAACGCTGCTTCTGCAGCTTCGCATGCATACATTGCGCCATTATTTCTTCAGCTCAAGCTAAGACTGAAAGAAGCAACAGCGGACAGTGTTTATTTAGAGCGGCCAGCATTGCCTGTCCTCTGTCCTACTTATGAACACACGTCTACATTCGGGCGTGAAGATACGAATATCAATGGAAAGAAAAAATGAAACGCATGGTAGAATATCAACATGTATGCTTTTTTTACTGTGCAAATCAGGATGAACCTCATGTTCATATGGATGTGCACCAATTATTCATCCCAGAAAGCAGAGGGCACAAGGCAGGGGTGCACCGAACATGCAAACTCTACATATCGGGCTGTCATATACATATACAGACATATACATAGTTAAAATTCTCTAATGAGGAAATGATGTTTTTAAACATATATACACAGCTGTAGATGCAGGGACTGCTGAATACAACTTCACTGAAAGGTATCACCTCAAAACCAATCTGTGCTTGGTGGATCACTATATTTTCAGATTCTCTTTTAATGTCACAAGGATGATCTACAAATACAGTCTGAAACAAGGATATGGCATTTCCCCGCAGAAGCAGATGTGAGTGGTTCAGTCAGACAATACATAACTCATCCTGAGGGACAAACAAAGGCAAGTTCTTCCTTGGCACCTCAGTAGAAGCATTTTATTAAAGATTAGTGTCAAATCAGATACTTGTATAAGTGAGTGTATTTCTGGAGTACAATAACAATATATTATATGGCTTCTGCATATAGTCTAGTGAATTCTTCTGAGGTCCCTTAAGCCATACAAAATGTGCATCTGAAAAGTAGAAAAAAACATAATGAAACATTTATAGTCCAATTGCATTGCATTTTATAAGAAAAGTTTGAATAATGGTGTTTCAGTGTATTTATGAGACAGTAGACTGTGCATGCATGTACAGTAACCTTGTATACAGAGTTTGGTAATTCAGGTCCAGAGAGTAAAAGTCCAGACCGGGATTCTGTTTCAACCAACCAGTTGAATACTCTGTGTCTGTGACTCTTTATGCTCAACTAGTTGGTTGAAAAAAACATCCTGGTCTGGACTTTTACTCTCTGGACCTGAATTACCCAACTCTGCTTGTATACATATATATACATAGAGTATTACTTCAGCTACAGTTATAAAATGGCATACGTGTCTCTGTAAATCTAATATTACACCCGCTCAACCTGATACATTATAAAGGGTAAGATAAGTAGCCATAAATGTAAATAAATAAATAAATAAATAAATAAAAATTAAATGGTAATTACACTTGTAATTATACCCATGAATTGAATATTAGGCACAGCTACAGCCTAAGGTCTTTTTGGGTATGTTTCACCACACACCAGTGTACTGTCATTTTCCTTCATTCCTCTTGATGGACTTGCTCTCAGAATTAGCTTGAGGATTGTTTACGGTCAGTACAGGTGTAGCTTTTCAACAGGACTCAAATGAAAACCTTGAATGGGCCACTCAAGGGTTTCACCTACACATTAAGCCACTCCAATTTAGTTCTGGCCATGTGCTTTTCTGCACAGAAACAGTTTCTTTGTGGCATTTGTGCATTATCATTTTTTTTCTCCAGTCTTATCAAGCTTGCAAATCTTTAATAAGTATCACTCTAGCATTATGCTGCCACTACCATGCTTGATTATACAGATTAGCAATTATGCTGCAGTTATTTTTTGCCGCTTTTTCTGCAGACTTATTTTTAGGACTGGCTTCCTGTCACTGTTGAGTGGTCTGTTTATAGTTGACTGATGTCAGTCATTGAAGACTGTAGCTCTGTAGAGGTTTCAGCTACCGCCCAGGCCTATTGGGCAAGCATGTTTACGTGCATTTGTGCCCGGTTGTCAATGGCTCTCCTACGTACAATAGATTCATATGTAGGACAAGACAATAGTCACATGGTTTGATTGACATATACGGTGTGCATGTGTGGTTGATAAATGTATAAAAAGTGCAAGAGAGCATGTCAGTGCAAGGAATGTTTGAAAAAATACAATACGTTCAAAACACTGCAATATGTACCGTGAGTTAGTTGCACAGTAGTTAGCACTGTCTCCTCATACCTCTGGGACCAGGGTTCCATGTGTGTGGGGTTTGCATGTTCTCCCCGTGTCATCGTGGGGTTTCCTCTGGGATCTCCAGTCTCCCCCCTTGGTCTAAAAGCATGCTGAGGTTAACTGGAGTTGCCAAGCTGCCCATAGGTGTGCATGTGTGAGTGACAGGTGTGTGAGTGTGCCCTGCGATGGGTTGGGAGCCCATCCTGGGTTGTTCCCTGCCTTGCGCCCATAAGCTCTGGATCCCCTGTGAACCTGTATATGACAAGCTTTTACAGAAAATGAATGGATGAAGTTATTTATTTACAACAATGAGGTATTGCGTGGTAATGGGGCAGGGGGATACAAAGGTGGTTTCCTGCTCCCTACTGGGAACCCAGCTGGCCTGATATAGGCAGCCACACTTTCTCAGCGTCATTTTTGCTCACAAGAGATATTTAAAGACTTTGATCTAAGCATCCCTACAGTATATGACTGAAATATGCTTGCTTTTGCTTTTTAATTAGCTGCTTGGAAACCTCATCGGTCTCCTTGGTGAAGCTGCCGAGAGGTTATTCGGTCTGCTAGTGAATATCAAGCAGTGACAGTTTTTTTTTTAATTATTGCACACAGACAGGGGCCACTAAACGGTGAGCATCATCAAGATAATTTCATGCCAGTGAAAAGGCTTCGTTTAATTATGCTATCGTGAATTTTCAGGGTCTCACATTTTAATGATCTATTTACTTACTCCAAAGCGTCATAACTTTGCATACTTTAAAAGTAACAGATTGGGAAAAAATGTGCAAGCGACTGAATACTTTTACAGGCAAATAATTCCTTTAAGGTTACCTGTCCAGGTATTTCAAAGCTGCCCACACTTATTGAGAGCTATCTAGAAAGGGGATGCCCCTGCTTAAAAGTTAATGTAAACCTGTGTGGAGATTAAATTTTAATGGGCTACTGGTGTGTGATAGAAAGGTCTCCGCGACTTTCTGAGCTTGTCTTGCTCACATTAGTATTACCTGACTTGTATGAAGTGTAAAGGGTCTGAAGGGATCAGGACAGCTTAACACAAAAAGCTCAGATTGCTTATGAAGATATAATGGTGTGTGATATTTATTGTGCAAATGTTGTCCTAAATGTATATCTTTAATATTGTGGCCTGTAGTGGTCTAGCTTATGAAAAAGCAAATATACAAATACATATTTATGACGTAGCACAGGGTGTTTTGTCATAAAAATCTCTCAAGTTAATCGTTACTCAGATTTTTTCAATATATATATATATATATATATATATATACACACACACACACACTATATATATATATATATATATATATATATATATATCATAGGGCTATAATATTTTTAATAGTTAAACTATTTTTAAATGGATGACTAATTATATCAGTAGTGATGTTGGTGTGTAAGCTGAGGCTCATGTACAGGCTGAGACAGATGTCAGAGGTTAGCTTGACAGTCAAGCAGTGAATTAACATGACCAGACAAAAAGACTTAAAATTATATCACCATATTTATGTCAGCGGAGTAGTATGTGCTTGTTATGTAACGCTGGCGTCATATTGCATGATGCTATAATGTATTTGTATTAATGATTTTGCTACTGAAATAGAGTTGTGTTATATAAAAGGTTATTTTCCACTCAGCTGTCAGTCCCCCATGTTTAAGATCTCATGCAATAATGTAGTCTCAGGCAGCACTAAAAACTATGCCGAACACTTCAGATTTAACATCACTGTGGAAAGAAAAGAAGTCATGAAGTTAGCCCGCCATCTACTCTCTCTGCAAGGTAGAAAGTTAACGTGAAACTACAGGAATTTCACATCAATATTAAAAAATATCAAGCTGGCTGTTCTGTGCAGTTACAGTCAAGTAAAAGACAATTGAGTTTGAGGTAGAAGCAGCAAGCTATGTAAGACAATTCTACACACCTCGGGTTACAATACAGTTTAGAACCAAACAGATTCTGGATGTGGAATCCTCGATAAGGAATCACTGCTGACTTGTGTCTCTTATTGGGAAGTTCCCAGTAATCCCACAATTTAAAGCAATGACTGAAAATATCACAGTTTTATGCTTAATGATTCTGCGTTCGCAGTATAGGTAGAACACCCGGAACCATCTGGATTTTAGTTGTTCTGCTTTTCACATCAAGTGCAGACTTGCGCTGGCTGGTAAATAGCTTTGGATTACAGCATTTTTAAAATAAATCAGAATGATCAGCTGCAGTGATGAAGCCCTTCCTACGGAGTGGTGACCCTCAGACTGATAGCACTGAGCAGTGTTTAGTTTCCCGTCCTGACGTCAGCTCGCGTCTTCGCTGCCGTGTCTCGTTGCCGTAGCAAGCGCCTAGCAACTGGACAGAACTGTAACAGTATTGTATCCTTCCTGCTCCACCAGATCAGACCTTGTTGTGGGGCAAATTGCAGACTTTGTGCCCCTCACACAGGGGCCGCACTGTTCTCTGGGTCGTCCACAGTGAATTGTGAAACGCACAGAACTAGTTGGGAGCCAGTGTGACATTTAAGACCTCATTTGTGTTCTTTCCAATTGCACACCATGCACGTCTGCTAAGAATATTTTGTTAAATCTTGTTAGACTTCTCTGCTACGGCTCTATCAGTTAACACTGATGCCTTCTTAACGAAGATGCCGTTTTACGCACGGGACAGTTTGATTTCACATGTTTTGAGACTGAGATTCTGGTGGTTTGACTCTATTAATTAACTACTGTAAGTATTGTACTTCCACTGGAGTCCATAGTGTGGTTAGTGGGAGCAGATTTGCTCATTGTAATGCACATGTCCACACCCCTCCAATTAAAACTGACAATATAGGGAGGCAGTTTGTCAGTGCTGGGGTGACACGCACTAGTATGTGTTCATGTGTGAAAGTGGACCGTCTGCCCTTTCCCTTGGATCGTCTGTTGAGGATCAGCCTCGCTAATCATCCAGAGCTTGACGGTACCCATCCCATCCGGACGGCCCAAAGAGTCCCATATGTACCTCCCACTGCTTGTGGCCCTAATTGACCCTTGGCATCACGACATACAATTCCACTATTCCATGAATATATCAAATGATATTTAAAACAAGTGATGATTTCTGAAAATGCTACAGCAGCCATGTGGCGAAATGGCCATTCCGTTTTCATTTTGACATTTATTTTGATATCACTACATGTTTTGTCGAACACACACAAATATTATTCTCTTTATTCGAACTAAAGGTTTGC
>JAODLD010000144.1:15015314-15044057 GCA_026781065.1 Mormyrops boulengeri | reverse complement strand
CCTCCTTTCGCTCTCCAGCGTTCCTGCTCTCTGTAACCTTCTCCTTCCGCTCCCCAGCTTCCCTGCCCTCTGTAACCTCCTCCTTTCGCTCTCCAGCGTTCCTGCTCTCTGTAACCTTCTCCTTCCGCTCCCCAGCTTCCCTGCCCTCTGTAACCACCTCCTTTCGCTCTCCAGTATCCCTGCCCTCTGTAACCTCCTCCTTTCGCTCTCCAGTGTTCCTACCCTCTGTAACCTCCTCCTTTCTCTCCCCAGGATCCCTGCCCTCTGTAACCTCCTCCTTTCGCTCTCCAGCATCCCTACCCTCTGTAACCTCCTCCTCTTTTGCGGCTCATGCTGGCATTTACAGGAAAGTTTGTACAATTACAGTTGGAAGATATACATCAGCATATCATAGAAATTAATGACACTAACTGTACAAAAGCCATAAAAGATGTAAATAGTGTGAGTAAAATGCATTTCCCCTTTCATTTTGCACAACTGTTGCAACTGAGGAAAGATTTCAATGTTAACCAAAACATTTTTATGCTTAACTGAGTCTGCAAATCTTTTAACATATGCAATTACTCCCACTGTCCCTCACATAAACAGTACTGAAATCTAATTCAATTCTATATGTAACATCATTGTATGATGGTGATTCAAATTTGTTAGTCCCACAATGTATTTATAGTAGACAGCAAACTGCAGATGCTCATCAAAGCAACAGACGATGCATATGAGTTTAACCAAGATAGAGGGCAAACAAACTAAGGTTCATTTGTTTCAGTTTTTTAATGTCAACTAGTGACAGCTTCATTTATCAGTGTTACGGGTGCAACGGATCCCAAAAAACACACAGTTGTATCTTGGTTTTTGAGTCACGGATCGAGTCATAATTCAGATTAGTAGAAAAGGGGGTATGGGAGACATATCTTTGTTAAAGGAACTTAAAGGAACTTTGAGCATACCAGCCTGGTCTGTATCTTTTCACTGCAGCTCTGCATCGCACTATAGAGGACCTCCATTGTTACTTTTTCTGTCTTATGTCGAGATCATCTATATGGATCGAGGATCAACTATAGTACAGTTCATTACACTACTAATGAGCGTCCCCTTGCATTCCACTTAAATACTTGATTTTCAGTGAGAGTGACTTCACACAAATAAATGACTGGATTCAGGTCAACTGCCAAGAAATTCAGTTGGACTCATCTGGAGAAACAAGTTTTACCTGATGCTACATGGATAGTTTACTGGAAGTTACATTATGGGTTATGGTGCATTAATTTAACCAAAGCAACATATGTACTATATTTGAGAGAGCAGGGTCAGCCAATCCCTGGAGCAACTGGGGGTTAAGGGCCAAGCTTAGGGGCCCAAGGGCGCAACCACTCAGCCAGCTACAGGACTTAAGTGATGTTCTACCAACTGAGAGGTCTGTGAAGCTCCTTGCCAGAGTGACACCATAGGATCTCTGTTTATGACAGCAAGTGTTTCTCCCTACCTGTCCATTTTCCAGAAGTGCTCATACGATGCGTGCCTTAGTGAGTCTTAGGCCGGTTCCATGGGTCTAAGCTGGCCAGTGTAGAGCATCCGCTCACACAGAAACACAGGTGAACGTAAACCACGTTTTTGGACAGTGGGATGAAGCCGGAGTAGGTGCAGACAGAGGGCAAATGCACAACTCCACACGCAGAACTAGGGGAGCGAATCAAACCCACAACCCAGGCTGCCTCTGCCTTTCCACTGATTATTTCCAAAGTAATCTTGCTTTGCGTGGCAGCTTCATTCTCTGTTGCAGATACTGCTGGGGTAGCTGGCATTTTACGGACAAACCGAGGAGGGTGGTCGCTTCACCCGCCCACCGTGCACAGCGTGCCTGTTGCTACTTGGCTGCCCCATAAAACACAACACAAGCAGAGATCCAGCCCCTGCTGCATTCAGACTTTGTGACTCAGGAATTCTTTCTGACACAAGTCATGATCCCCGACAGGATCCGCAGCTGGACAAAACCTTACTGTCGGGGGTGACCTTAATCATTTCTTTTCGTTTATGCTGTTTCTGCCTCAGGCTGGTGTGCTGGCTCCCACTGCCCTCGAGTTTTGAGGATCACGGCTTTAAGTCCCGCCCTGGCGCTGTGTATTTGGAGTCTGTATGTTCTTCCTATATCTGCACCAGTTTCCACCACGTAACCCAGATTGCGTCTGCAGTCCAAATCCATGTAGGCAGACCGGCTTCTTGAAATTGCCCACAAAGTGTGACTGCGTCACTGTTTCCTGCAATCACCTGGCATCCCATCCAGGATGCCCCCCCCGCCCCGTGCTTCCTGAGACACCAGCGAGGTAAGCCGATTATTCTCCTTCATCAGCTTGCCCATTATGAGTCTCTCAGTCGTTATGTCCGATGAGTACACAAACTATAGCAAAGACAGACTCAAGAACAGGAGTTACGATTGTTGCTTGTTCCCATGTTGCACAGGTTTATGCTCAAACGTGAGCATATCACAAGCGCGAACACTGCAACGTCCTGCAGAATATCTGATACTAGCAGCTCACCATACAAACCTTGTTCTAGTTTCTAGTTGACCAGAAACCAAATTTGCATATCAGAAACCAAATTTCAAACAAACATATAAAGGTATACCTATTTCAGACGACGCTCTTCCATGATACACTCTGCCTTGAATCTGGCGTGTGTTTCCCTTCACTATTACAGACTTAGGATGTACTCACAGCGGCAGAGCACGTCCCGAGGAGTACATGATTCAGTCAACCTTAACTAATGGCGACTGTAATTAATTTAAGCCCATCGAGTGCTATCTTACATTAACCAACTCCACATAATGGATAAAAGACGCTTAATGCAATAATACGCAACGGTAACGTCCGTACATAGTCACTTAAGTGACTAAAACATCAACACTTGACATTCAGCTGGCATTATTTGCTACCGTCAGGTAACCAGATCAATTTTAACTTAATATTTGGATAATCTCAAACGTTTAACATGGGCGGTTTATCTCTTCGAATGATTTTGGGACCAAATGCTCCACTCGACTACGCACAGAAACAGGACAGTCCTAGTGCTCTATCAGAAATGTAGTCTCTGCAGCCCCCTGCTGGTCACTCCATGCAACTGCTTCAGATCCCTTTAGACCTCTGGTCCAGATTTCGGGAGACGACTTGAGATTTAAAGGGGTCCGTGTGCAAAAAAGAGAAAAAAAAAAAATCAGAAGTGGAAAAGAATGTTTTAACAATATTAGACATTACAAATTAAACAAATCAAGTTAGCTCCATAGCACCTAATAGAGCTTTAGCTTGGAGCTAAATAATTTCATGGAAGCCCTATCAAAACTTATCAAGGACTGGTTGTAACAAAATCAGCCTCCACCATGCCCCCCCAGGACTACAGTGACATCTGCTGTTCTGAAATAATCTTAATTCTTGAAGGCTGCAGGCTGGATTATAGTCTCTGCTTTGCACTAAGGTAAGACTACCATCTTCACATTTTAACTTCCATTTACACAAATGAAATCACTTTTGAGTGAAATCACTTTTGCTGTTGCACTCTAGTCCTTAGTCGGGAACCTCTGCCACTTTCCCTTCTTTGCGTCGATTTTTTCAGGCCTGCAAATCTTATTTTAACACATCTTTTAAAGCACATCTATTTTCATTAAAGGTCAAACAGTTCAGCACCCGTAGCAAATTCTTGCTCATCTCCATCACCTCCTCACCTTGCGCCACTGGTGACTGATTGAAAAAGGTTAACATCCTGCTTCTAGCCTCCAAGACAATAAGCGGCCCATCATCATTGCTAGACAATCATTAGCATTTTATTTAGAGCTGTACATTCTTTCTCAAACAAGGCGCTAACTACATTGAGAAAGCATTTCAAAACAAATATGCTATTGACCATCACGTTGCTCCACAAACCCCATGTTATATAAAGGTCTTACGAAAACTTTTTGGAACACCGGCCTCCGATTCTCCCCCTCGATTTGTGATTACGCAGCAGAATGCACAAGAATAATTCTGCTCGTCGTCTCACTGACCGCAAGACCACAATATTCAAAAAGCTATTGTAGGATGCACCAATCAAAAATGAATTCCGAAAGAATGTTTCTTTAATTTAAAAATTGTCAAATTTTACAGCACACAAATGCCAAACACACAACTGTCACAACAGCAGAGAACAGAAATAGTATATTGAGTGTTTAGGGTCTGGATTGCTTGGATGTGCTTTAAAATTTAAGGACCAAAAAAAAAAAAAGACGGGGAAGAGGAAAAATCATGGAACATACTATATACATATTGACATACAAACAATTTAAAGGTCTAGCTCTGTTAATACAAAAAACCCAAAAACATTTTTTCCATTGCTTAAGAAAAGGTATTTAGCTTGCATCAGGACAGAGAGACAATCATAACAATCCTGGCGATCCACAAAGCCTTTAAAAATCTGGTCCACCTGAGCTTATTATTATTATTTTTAAATAGGTCAAAGATTTTACCCTTACAACAGTGCAACTAGCAAGGGTCAACATGACTGAAAACTTTCCAGTACCTCAAATGTACCTCACCAACCCCAAAGACATAATGAAAAATCCTTTACAGTAGGTATGACTAATCAAATAGCGGATGCGTTTCTTATACTGTACTAAATATGGAGGGGGAAAAGCACATTTACAAAAAAAAGCAAGATGACCTGCAAGCAAATTTCTAAACACAGTAAAAGATCAACATGTGAGTAAAGTGTTTCAGCTGATACCCAAAAGCTGCAGTCCTGTGATGGTGGCAGGTAGAAGTCAGATCCCTGTTCATCTTAGAACGCAGAGGAGCATCTCTGCCACAGAGAAACACTTAAGAAAAAGAAATCAAACAGAGAACAAAAAAGTACAACTAAAACTATCACTGTGTCTCACAGATGCAAGATCCTATAATGTTTAACCTGAAATTAAACAAGTGAAAAAGGCATAATCGTCTTATTTCAATCTAAAGGAAAGACATGAAGCAAACCAACTTTACATCCCTAAATGCAACCAGTCATTCATTTAAGGTTCCAGATTAACACCCAACTCCCCCCCCCCCCAAAAAAAAAATTAGCAAGATATTAGAAGGGGAAGGAGAGAGGGGGGAAAAAAGAAGAACTCAATGATTTAAATGATTTTTCAAAACTTTTCATTTATATATTATATATACTCATAAAAAACACGTAGTTTCTACAGTGATAGCTATGGTATACAAAGGACTGAATCTGTAAATTCAAACTGCTGTTCTACAGCTTAATTCAGGGTCATGCTGGATTGGTTAGTCATCTTCATCATCGTCCCCCTCATCTTCCGGGTCTCGCTTTCTTTTTTCCCCATGGGCTCCATCTCCACCTGCAGAGGAATATTAAAGGGCGCCTGTTCACAATACTATCACCAAACTCTGGCTTGGCTCAGTTTGAGGAACATAGATGAATCCAAAACAGTACAGTACAAAACTTGGGTCATTACACAAAGCGGGGGGGGGGGGTGTCCAGGAATCCTCTGCTTTTCAAAGTATGTGGTCTTTATGTGAATATTAAAACCACCGATCTCAACCTAACTCAATAAGCAGAGTTTCAGAAGTGCCCTAGTGGAGATCCAAAATGAGCTTACCCTCTGCTTCCTCCTCCTCTTCCTCCTCAACATAGTCATCATCATCCTCTTCATCCTGGGGTAAGAACATGTGCTCATTATACCACATCAACAGTACACCCAACAAGTACTATACTTCTTGACAACATTCAGAAAGCAATGATCAAATCACTAGGCCAACAACTATGCTTTAGATTTTTAACGAAATGGGCACAGGAATCACTGGGAAATTTTAGCACAAAATTTAAAGGAAACAGGCTGAAATTGTGTGGTATTAATGAGCCACTTTTGCTGTCCTTATATTTTGAAGTCTAGCGTTTCTTCAGATCATTAAATCTAGTTCACATTCAGAAACTGATGTAACTTAAAACGGTACCCGTGAACAATAATCTGAATTCTGCAAGCAATCGAACACATTCTGCTATTAATTGAACTTCGTCAATATTTGCAAAGAATGACTCGCATAAACAGGCAAACTAATACCAGTAATTTTTGAGCACATTAAGATCTATTCCAGCTATTCTGATCCACCCAAATAGTTTAAGGTGCTACTCTGAGTGCACAATTAATAAATGTAACTCCTTCGACAATCTGCAAAATGGCAGAACTGTTAGTCAGTACCTGGATCTCATCCTTCATAAGGTAGGACAAGCCAACATCTTCTGCACCCTCAGAGCCCTCATCCTCTTCGTCGTCATCTTCACCATCATCGCAGTCTCCCGTGGGACCAGCTTCTTCCTCATCATCATCTACAGAAATGGGCACCAGAAACATCTAGCATTTTATGCAAGCCGATGAGTCTCTCTGCTGGTTAGAAATCTGCTCCCATATCCAGAAGGCTGCCAATTTCAATCCCGTGATCAGGAAAAATTAAGATTCAAAATTCGAGCGTAAACAAAATCACTGTTGGTCTTGTTCCAAGGTGCTAGACAAATGGCTGATCCAGCATTTTGACTCCAAGCTTATCTTTCACTTGCATATATCTGTATCTTGTGGAAAGCAATTTCTAAGTATGTGTACTTTTACAAACAATAAGAGTCTCTCTCTTGAGCTAAACAAAATTAACATAAATGGTACCCCACAATACTTAACTCCCAAGAGAAATCGCACACTCACCATCTTCATCACCTCCGTCGTCTGCTTCGGAGTCCGGAGCCTCAATGTCTTCCTGGTCAAATCCATCCAGGTAGGTGACCTGGGGGAGGAGTTCGAAGATGCTCTCCCGGTACTCCTCAAGGGTGGTGATCTCACAGTTGAACAGGTCCAGGCTCTTCAGGTTCTTCAGATTTTGCTGTGATAAAAAAAAATTCAATTAAAATAACCCTTTATTTTCCATTTGCACGTGTATAAGCGCAGGAACATTACTGTAGGAACATTTCTACTGTTCACCTTCCCCATCTTGCTCCCCATGAGAGACACAGAGACAAGCTTGGGGGGTCACAGCGCTGGTTCAGCCAGCATGAAGTGCCCCTGGAACTGGGGGTTAAGGGCCCTGCTCAAGGGCCCAGGGACATGGCTTCTGCAGAGGCCAGGACTTGAACTGGCAACATTCCAATCACAGGCACAGAGGCTTAGCCCGTGGAGACACTCACCAAACACGGCATGCATATACCAAGCTTTGGGGACCAAAAGACCCCAAAGCACTTTCAACGTAGTGAAAAGAGAACTTCCCCAGTGACATCAATAATGTATCATTATATCATTATTACCATTATTGAATTCTGACCACACAAAAAGGGGTTATGGATTTTACTTTATCACCAGACCTTTAAAACTTCTAAAGGGATGATAAAATAGCAATAGCAATCTTGGATATGCAACAAGATCATTTATCAATGGGTTTTGTAACCCCCATACCGCTGACTCTTACCAATGCTTCCACTGTGCTGAGCTCCTTTATCTTGTTCCCGCTCAAGTTCAAGTATGACAGATTGGGACACTTCTCCGAGAGCACCTCCAGACCCCCTGAGATGTTATTGTCACTGAGCTCCAACTAAGAGAAGAGGGTTGATGAAGGGCCATGACAAGAGCAACTGAATTACACTCATTGAATACCAGACTAGACTAGTGTTTTCCAATCCGATCCTCGGGGACCCACAGCCAGTCCAGGTTTTCGCTCCCTCTCAGGGAGCAAAAATGTGGACCTTCTGTTGGGAAATACTAGCAACAGACAATTTACTGCAGTTTTGATTCATTTAAGTTTAGCAATTCTTAAATTTTACACAGAAGGATAAGATATTTTATACATTTCTTATAAGCACAATCATTAACTTTCAGTTGGATATTCAGAAAATACTTCAAATGGAAATTTCACCCAAAAATGGTTGAATCACTTTATTCATTAACTACAAAATATTAATATCTAAATATTACTGATTTTCAACCTTCAGCAGTGAAAGAGGTGTGAAGATGACTAAAAAAATGTATCATGTTTCCAAAGGAATGTGTGCTACATGCTCTTTGAAGAAAACTTACACATTAAAAACATAAAACGACTGATGGTCAACCTATACCACAAAATGAACAAAACTGGGAATGCACTGCCTGAAAACCAAATGAGTAAGCAGGACAACCTATCTGGGCAAACGGTGGAATTTGGTTTGAAAAATGTCCATAAATGACTCACCTTGCGTAGTTTGGGTAATGAAGGCAGCTTAGCCAAGGAAGTCAAGCCAACATTGACCATGCTGAGAAACTCCAGCTCCTTAAAGTCATCTGTTATGCCCTCCACTTCACCGTCACTAGAGCGGCAATTGTCCACCACCAGCTCCGCCAGCTGCCGACATTAAACACTTATGTTACAATGGGCAAGGAAAATAGAAGCAAGAAAATTTTTGAATTACAGATAGATGTATTACAAAAGATGACCTGAGACAAATGGAAGTCTCTGCAGCCCCCCCCAAATACAAATGTCTCTGCAAATACACATACAGTGTGAACGCTGCAAAACAGTCCAGAACATAATCATGCTTGTTTCAGTACTGCTTGTTAGATTTGTTAAAAAAAAATGACACAACCAGATAAACATTACAAGTTAACTAGTTATTTCCATTATCATAACCTGAAGATGTGGTTCCCATGACAACCCATCCTGAAATTCCTACAGTAATTCCATTATTCACTGCAAACACTAGACTACCAAAATAAATCTTACATCCTAAATGTCAGGACAAACATGATTTTGTGGCACAGCCCGCTTCCCTTTTGTGAGGAAAAATAAGGTAAAATATACACACACATGCATACATACGGCAGATGCATACATATAAATGTATGTATATATACACATGTCTGCACAGAGAGACGTTTTTTCCTTGTACCAATGACCATCTTTGGTTCCATCTCAATTTAAGAACTTCCAATCGCATTACCTCAAAACTTAATAGAATTATTTCAAACGAAAAACTAAGAAATCACTTTCACTTCAAACACTTTCTCTGACAGCTACAAAACAGCTACTGTGCAAAAGTTTACATGGTGAATATGGTTAGCACTACAATTAGGGCAAAAAAATGGATCGTAAAGCTAACTAGGCACATTATAAAATCCGAGGTCGAGTTTGCAAAACTGAACATAATTGGTGAAAAGTCCGTGAACTACATGGTAACAGCAATGCATGGTTTAAACGTTAATATGATACTAAATGTAACGCACCAAAATCTAGTGGAGATAATAGTAATATGAATTATACTCACTAATAAATGAGTGGCTTTACACCACTATGGTAACACTGCCATACTGTGAAACAACGTGTCTCACACTGCGTGTGATTAATGGGTGTACCTCACAGATCCAGGTCTTGGGAAGAAGGAAAGTGCTGAAGTTAATTCTAACCTACTTCGATTTCGAATGATACCTGGGCGTTTAAACGTATTCAACAGAACTTCGTTATTCAGTGTAATATGGCGGGTAATTATTTTACGGAATGTTTTCCCCACATTGAATAACAAGTTACCTAAGTCATTACAATACAACAGGCTGAATACTCCCCAGTGTGTTTAACAGGGCAGTACAATGAGCTGCACCCTCTATTAAAACCATCAAAACACTGTATAAAAGGACCGGTCGGACGCGGATCCTTCACCGTGCACCCTAACTACATGACTGAATGATCTGGGCAGCGAAGTTGTCGGTCAGGTTAATGCATTAGCTGGGGTGGGTGGGAGTCGTAAACCGGGGAAAGTGGCCGCGCCGCCCCTGGCCTGTGCCGGTCCGCTCCGGGGGGGGGGTCGGCGTTGTGCAGCGTGTATTCCTGCCAAGCGCTAAATCCCGCTGCGCTGTAGATGGGATTATACATCCCGCTTAAGGGTGACGGAGGGGCCTATTCCAGCAGCGCCGCTAGTTACCTGTCTAGGTAAAAGGCGTGAGGTAGCTTAGCTCCACGCCTCACAGCAGTTAGCGGATGCTGACGAGGCCAGGCGGCGTGTCAAAAAGCTAATGGATAGTTTTAGTAAATGAGGTATATTACTTGTTAGTGCCGAAGTAGGACCCCGACTGTCCGTCACCCGGACGCACACAGACACGGTCACCCCCCCGGTCCGCGGCGTGCCCGTGTCGCCGCTTATTAATAAAGGCGAGGCCGTGGGTCGTGTGGCTCGGCCCGTTTCACCTTCACGGCGGCTCATGTTCCTGGGAGATGCCGACCCTTCCCTTTGAGGCTGCCGAAAAAAAAAACCCCACAAACTATTTGCGTCGGGTGCGCTAAACTTCCCCGGTGACTCCACGGAGGGACCCCGGCGCACGGCTGCCGGCTAGCATGCTACCTAGCTCGGGAGGCACGGCTTCTGTTTTGCTGGGTCAGTTAGCTGCCTAGCCGCGTAAAACGGAGACATGTCTCGGTATAACTTACTCCCTGGCTTCATGGTAAAGTTGTATTTATTTGGGGCGAAACAAAGGGAGACTGTCTGCGACAACTACGCACACAGATCCGGTCCCATCCGCCTCCGAAAGGGTTAACGCGAGTCACGCTTTCGCCGGAAAAAAGGAGCTCTTTAAACGGGCTATCCTCCTCAGGAGCGGCGTGAATGCGCCCCGGCTGTCCGCCGTCGAAGCCGCTGATCGAAATGTCAATAAAACACCGACTTATGACAGCCTTATCGCACCCTCCGCCCAAAAGAAGGGAGGACGGAGCATGGTCATCGCGGCGCTGCAGATTTAAATAAGCGAAGCCACGACATCGCCATCGCGGAGACCGACTGAAATTAGGATTACTTCCAGCTAAGCCGCCCAGCCGCTCACATCGATAACCCCGAGAAACGGACAAGTCCGCTCGCAATCAGACGGTCGCTAACTTCAACTAGCACGGAAACTCTGAAGTTAAATCCGAGCCGCACGCCGAGCGCTCATGCGGACACCCGAAAGCCGTAAACAGCCAACGGTCTCCCCGCTCATACTTAAGGTCTGCTTCGCAATTTGGAACAAATTAAATAAATAACAGCACAATCCAGTACCTTAGCCGGGGTCCGGTTCCGTAATTCTAGACTAATTCTCTTCTTCATCTCCATCTCTAAAATCAACACAAAAAGTTCTAAAATAGAGGAGGGAAAACTAAATTTAAAAAAGAATGCCGAAACTCCGCAGCTTTCCCACACTCAACGGCTGTTACGCGCTAACTGAGCCTCCATGATACCTCGCACCCGGCCCCCTGTGTCAAAATCCACCCTTTTCTAATCGTTATTGGACCGCTTCTCTTTTGCCAGTATTTCATTGGCGTTCTGCTGTGCCGCTCAGGAGTATCGACCTTATTAAGATAATCCCGCCCAATGATCCTACTGATTGGTCCCAATTGCCCGCGCAGCAAACTTAGATTCGTGAATTGTGCTGTCAGTTTCCGAGTTTAACCGTTTAAATCCGCCCATTCTTCATTTTGATTGGTGTCTTAAAAAAGGACATGGACACACCCCTGTTTTTTGTTTTATATAGGCATGATGAAAGTCGAGTAAGGTTGTGCATGATACGTATTTTACTTAGGTAGGAGGTTGTCAGATATTTGTCCAGTTTTTGTAGCAGTAGGTGATGCTCTTTGTAGATTCCACGGACTATAAATTCATCGCTAAAAAAACCTGCCGAGCGGCTTCTACTGCATTTATACTTGGACTGACAAAATGGCTTCTTATTGGCGAAGGAATATTTTTTTGTGGCCTCACTCTTGGCTCGCTTTCCGTACGACTCTTTAAGGCATGTGATGTGTGTCAATATTGGACTTGATAACATTGGATGGCTTTGTTGATAAAGTGTTTTAAAAAGAAGTCCATGCATAATTAAAAAGGTACATCCTCAGCTCAGCACGGACAAAGTGACCGCTTCTACAATGGATATATGGTTTCCCCCGCTATTTTTAGATAATGCATCTGCCTGGAGTATCATTGCAGTAAGATATAGGGTGAACTAATAGGAGATAAAAAGGGCCCTGGGGGCTTCAAGGTCAGCTGGCTACCCACCCCTCTTAAGTATGATAACCAAGTATGGTTGGATATCGAAATATATTTGATATCAGTGGGTAGGGTTAGGTGTTCTTAATTGGTCTGGTCCTGCATGAAATGTGGTTTTCAGGTTCAAGACTCACATCTAGACTTTTTAGATGAATCAAGTACTCTTGCATCCCTGCTTCCTATGCCTAGTAGATATCTTTAGTTGTATATTCTTATCCTCTTAAATATATGCTGTATACATGGTCTGACTGGCATCCTCTTCTGTGTGTGCCATTCCTGTCTACACTATTTCCTGGCGTGGGCTCCAGCTGCAACATGACCCATTGCTGGATAAAAAGTGAGAAGGTCCATGCTCAATTTATTTTTGGTTCCTTTGGCACGGTTTAATTGTAAGGGAAGTTGAATGTACGTTTGCATGTTTAGTATTTAAATAAACAAATGGCTCCTTCTTGATCTAATTAATTCACTCATAAAGATTAAGCACCACTCCTATGCAGTCAGATAAGTCTAACATACAGAAACCCACTTATATTCTATATGTCACGGATTTCAAGAATTTCCTGAGTTTATTCCAAAAAGCAGGCGTGTTTTTTATGAAGAAATAAACATGAACACTGCTAAGAAAAGCTTAGAAATCAAATCTTTCAGGCAGAGTAAGGTTGAAATGGACTATTTCTAGAAAATAAGAAAATGATAAAGGCTGAAACAAGTTCTGTACTCAGAACAGCTGCAAAAATTCAGAAATGTATGTCTGTGCATATTAAAGATGTACATTACAGTTCATTTGTAATTCCTTTGGATTCTTGGGTACAAGCAGCTTGAGCAAGTAAAAGTTCTGAGCATTTGTTCCAAGGTCTAAGGCTTGTGTTGTGTCTAGTTGCAGAGCATTAACATTTCACCAACCCCTGACTTAATTTACGAAGGTATAAGTAAGACTCCTTAACCCTGTGTTGGATAACAAGCTGGAAAATAAATATGAAAATGAATAAGTAAAACAAACCTGTAGAATTCAATAAAACCAACATCTTAACAGCCATGTTTCTAGTAGAAAAATAGTTTGTTCAAAACGTGTCTGACTTCTAGAAACGGGGGATTTGTGGTTTGACTACAATGTAAATAGCAAAATCACAAAACTGAATATAGAGTGCAGAGAATTACAAAAATCGCAAGGTATCCTGTCCCAGTGTAGCTCTATAAGATGATTTTTTTTACTTCACATTAAGAAACATATGGAGGTCTCATAATGCTCATTGTTTAAATAAGTTGCTGCTTTTGCATGGTTTATTTAGGGTGCAATAATTCCCATGTCCACCAGACTGCAGACAAGTCAAATTGAAAAAACATTTGAACCGGTTTTGCGATTACAGTATCTGCCATTGTTTTGAGCCCTACTATGTTTTTTGGACATGTGACCACTAGAGGGAGTATTGGTTCAGTATGGATTCTACTTCATTGAGCACTGGGTACGAGATAAGAAATACAAATTGTGCAATGAGTAGGGAGGGACTTGGTTCCACCTGCACCTAAAGAGTGAGTAATTCACTATACTGACACAAAGGCAAAATACAGTAACTGCATATATTATCAAAACTGAGTTTTGATCAACATTAGGTTCTTTTTGTCTTGTGACAAAATATTTTAGCTCAGCTAAGCTCAGTTTTGAATATGTACACTATCATTTATCTGCCTACTGCACACACGGGTGGTAGTCAAAAAACCCTGAAACCCCTTTTCTTAGTTTTGGTCTCAGCATCGTTACTGCATTTTGCATTTGTAGGACAGTATAGCAGTCAGGATGACTGAATTCCATATGATAAAAAAAAACAGACCGCAGTGTGTTTTCCTATTGCTAGAAAAACACTAAGTAAATATATAGACTGGAAAAAAGTTCTGTAGTCAGAACAGCTGCAGTAATTCACAAATGTATGTTTGTGCACGTAAAACACTAGATTACAGCTAATTACTGTAGCAATTCCTTTGAATTCTTGGGCACCAGTAGTTTGAGTGTGCATGTGTTGTCCTGTTGGCTAAAAGGAGAGCATACATACATATCACCCCTCATCACAACATGCTTTGAATATTTCCACAGTATGTTCATGCTGGATGAATACAACACTTTCAAATGTTTTGTTCCATCCTACCTACGAACTGCAACATGGCTAGAAACAGAGCATGATGACCAATATTGTCATTGTCTGATTTTGTCAATACCTTAGAATCACTGTCTTAATATGTCCTTAATTGTTGAGTCTTAGCTGTAATTGAAGAAACCCTAAGCAGCCGCCTATGAGACACCCTGCTGAAGTCTTTGGTTTAGCTTTAATCTGTTGAGCAAAAGGCTCCCATTTCTGTCATTTCCTATCATTGTTTTTCTGTGAATAAGACAACATTAATATCATCTCTATGAAGAGACTGCTTAAGACCTACGTCCCATCTCTCCCTCTTTATCAGCAAACCAACACTGCTTGGAGATTCCCCCACCACCTGAGAATTGTCACTCCACACGTTTCTCATGTGTGGTTCCCCGATGGTGGGAGGAGCTGCTGAACCACACCCTTTCGTCCTATTCCCTCTCCACCTTCAGTAAATGCTTGTATGTCGCATTTGTCCAAAGCTGCTAAAATAAATATAAATAATAAAGACGGACAGCTTTCCCCTCCCCCATCCATTGCATTGGATTTCTTTCCTTTACACGTTTCCTATTCAGGTTTTCTATTGTCTGTTTGAGCAAAGCTGTACTGATGTTTTTTCCTACAAATAGCAGATAAGAGTAAAGAGAGTATTGATAATTATGGTGGATGAAGGAGGGATTTAACTGAGCAAAATTATAGGCCCATGTAACCCTGACCTGAAAGCAGTTAGAAGATGGATGGATGGATGGATGGATGGAACATCACAGGTTTTACAGCATTTTATTAAAAAATGAAACATAAATGAGGTTTTGCACAGTGCCTGAGATGTCTATTCTACTGGTGACACATCATTTATGTGCTGTATCTCGTAGAACATGGGTCCTTTTGCATTGGCAGAGAGGAACACAAATGTTCTTCTGGAACTTATACTTCGGTGTTAATAAAATAAACATTGCTTTCTATCTGGACAGAACAACTTCTCAGAAACCTTTGTCCAAAGTAATTTTACATTTAGTATATTTTCCCCACCCTTTATAATAATAATTGATACTTTATTAATCCCTGTAGGGAAATTGTCTTTTACGCCTCCCTTAATTTGCTCTTTGCAGAGTAAGTTGTCCGCGAAGAGCTGCCACCTGTAGCAGCGCCCAGGGAGCTGGGGGATTTAGGGCCTTGCTCAAGGAGCCGCAGACGTACTGAGGCTGGGTTTGAACTTGCAACCTTGTGATTACAAGCACACAGGCTTAGCCCACTGAGCCACACACTGCCCCCTTAGTGAGGTTATAAATGGAAAAGTTTAACAAAAACAAAACCTATGGGACACATTCTCTGAAAAAGTACAAAAGGCTGCAATCAAATCAACAAGCAAATTATGTTCAATACTTCCATCCATCCATCCATTGTCCACCGCTTATCTGAGGTAGGGTCGTGGGGGCAGCAGTCTCAGCGGGGATGCCCAGACCTCCCTCTCACCAGCCGCCTCCTCCAGCAACTCCAGGGGAATACCAAGGCGTTCCCAGGCCAGCCAAGAGATATAATCTTCTCAGTACAATGGAATTTTAAAAATCACAGAACAGTGTCTAGGTCATGTTTTGTTAGTGAATATTTATACAAGAATTACACATAAAACAAACAGATGTTTTAACAGGTAGCAATGAGGGTGAGAATTGGGTTATATGCTTGAGCTGAATAGATTGAAGGGTTTACTGGTAAAACAAGTAAAATGCAATGAATTAACAAGTACACTCCTGAGACATAGATGGATGTATTCAGCTACATATTTGATTGACATGAGCACTTTATTCGGTGAACAGTATATCCATCCATCCGTTCTCCTTTTGTCTATCTTGGTCAAAGTCGCAGATGGTCTGGAGCCTGTCCCAGGCACCCAGACAACACAGGGCACATCCTGGTTGGGATGCCAGCAGTAATAGTATATATATTTTTTTCCCCAGATATTTTTGAGTATCACATGTGTCCTGTGATGGATTGGAATCTCACTGAGGGTGTCCCCTGCCTTGCGCCTGATTTTGCATGGGCTAGGGTCCAGGGCCACTGCAGCCCTGTACTGGATCAGTAGTTGGAAGACTGGTGGATGGATGGATGGATGGATAGTTGGATGGAATATCAGTGATGGTCTGGCTTCCTGTGTAGTCTGCACCCTCGATTGTGCCCTGGGCTTCCTGGGATTGGGTCCACACTGAGATTTTTTTTTTATCTCTGTTTATTTAAATTGTTTACTACAGGAAGGGGAGATGCAAATGTTAATTCACATGAAAATAATTAGTATTAAATTGATCACTTTTTAAATTAATCACTATTAAATATTTAAAATCAATATTAAATCAATTACTATTACTATTACTGTTACATTTATCATTGTTACAACTTGATGCTTGGGTCTTGTGACTTACTTGTGACTCGTGTATATGTCACTTTGAATATATATATCGTGTATATATCCCTTATTGGCACCCTGTCCTGTGTTATTCCCCATTGTTTCTTGGAAGAGCCTCGCATAGGGCAAGTGGAGGGTGGAAAATGAATGAAACTGTGTGTACATGTATGTGCTAATGGACTCCCGTAATTTCCTCTTGGAAACTTCTTGAAATATCATCTACATACATTTTAGGATTCCTGCTTCCTCCAATAACAGCAACCTGTCCTTCAGTGTATCTCTGTATTCTGCTCTTGCTAGCAGTTTCCCACCACTTGAAATCACATCCTTTTTCCGCGAGCTTGTATGCCCAGAAATTCCCTCACAGGCAACACGCTTACAGGAACTGTACCATCATTTTCCACTCTCCCCAAGCATTGTTACTCACAGCAACATTCTCACATGTGTCCCCGGTGAAAGACAATCGACTTGATAAGATACATTTGCTGCCTACGTTTACTTCGCTTCTCTAATCCAGTCTACAACCACCATACCCACCTTCTACAGTGTTCACCATGTTTTTTCATTATTGAACTCATAGAATTCAGCACATCAAACTTTGTGGAACCTTAGCGATCATTGCTGATATATGGCACATCGATGTCATGTGACGTGCGAAAAGTGACAAAGTTGAATGATTAGCAACTTACATATTTTGCATTTTAACCAACCCTCTCAGCACTTTATTAACTGATTTTCTTCTTTTTTTGGTTTTTTTTTGGGGGGGGAGGTGAAATGTGAGTACCTTAAATGGTGTTTTTGCATTAATTTCTCAAGGTAAAATCAATTATTCTTTGTACCAGGACATGCTAGGACACACTTCAAACTGTGTTCTTTGTGGAAAGCAGGGCAACATGACAGGGTGTCAACATGTTCCTACTGTTCATACAACTGCAACAAGACCTTAGCTGATAAAAACTGAGTGAGTGCTGAAAACATGTTTGTACATGCCGGGAGTGTCATTAACAGGTTGTGAAGCTGCAGTCATGAAACCCCCTGTCACAAGGGGGTGCCATATTAGAAATATGGTTTGTTTGTCTGGATGGGGTTAGGAATATTGATTCTGGGGAAGAGGCATGTCATATGTTTAAGGTCTGGAAAAGAAGCTACGGCATGACCATAGCATGTCAGTGGTGTGTCGCCCTCCATCAAGTCATTAGCATGCTCACAGTTTAAAGTAGATACAGGATTTTAGCCGCCTGCCATAACGAACACAGTGCTCGCCTTTGTTCTGCCAAGAAGGTCACATTACCTATTAATAGTTAATAATCCCAAGGTGCTCATGCCTAATTTTCTGGGCATCTGGTTTAGCAGCATGCTAGGTTGCCCTGAGCAACAGAACTGACTGACAATAAGGATCCAGTGCTTGCTGACACTGAAAGGACTGTTATGCTTAGTATTCTTATGAGTTTTAATTAGCGCTGCTAATTAATAGTTAGCAGTCACTGCTAGCCGTACTAATGGCTGATTGGCATGCTATAAAGTCCAGGGATCTTTTGTGGAGCCGTATCTATGTGACTCTAGCGTTGGGACAAAAGCAAGGATCTCTTCGGCACTTTTCCATTGGCACCAAGAACCAAGCCGTACCCCAATTATATGGCTAAAGAACAGTTTTCCATAGTAAATGATGCGAGCTGTACCAAACCCGTCCCCATGCTGAAACGGTCTGACTAACCCGAGCTGCAGGTTTCATCACCAACATCTGATTGGTCAAAATGCATAGAGATTCCAGTGATATGCATTGAAATGCATAGATTATTTGAAGGGGAAAAAGGCGTATTCTATATATTGTTCATTATTAGTAGTATCGCACATCACGATGTATTCAGGGTTTCCAACTCTCACACATTTGATGCAACACTCACGCCGTGACACTGTTGACAAGGTAATAAACCTGTTACACACATGTAAATGAGCATCCCGAATAGAAAATTTCACACCAGCCGGCTGACCAAAGTTGGGAACGCTGTGTATTGATGCATTCCCGATAACTCAGAACTTGAGAATTCCCAACCTCCTAATTAAAAAGTACTATAGAACAGCTGAATGGAATGGATTCGTAATGCCAGTTTACGCAAGCTAATGCTAATTCAAGTAGCGTTAGCCGCTAACATAACATGACGATTCTCACAGACGTGCTAGCGCAAATTAGCACATAGTAAATCATGATGTACACCATGTGAACAGTAAATAAGCATGTCTTTGGTTTACATCACTGTCTCTCTCCAAACCCGGCAACGCCTTTACCGAGCCAACCTTTCTGCAGTGGAAAATCAAACCGACCTGAAACCGCTCCATATCTAATCTGTCAAGCTAGCACAAAAAATAAGGTTAAGGTGTGACAAACAATGTAAATATCAGCAATTGTGGATTGTTTTGAATAGTCAGTGATGGAAGCAGCAGAGTTGCATACAAATAGTATGAAAGAGTGAATAATAGATAGATAATAGATATCTTTATTGTCATCTGATCATGCGTACAATCATTCCATACAATCAAGTATTTTGTAAATGAATTACAAAAACTAGGGGAGCATTAAGAAGTAACAAACACAATACACATGGTACACAAACAACCTGTGTCCATGGTGATCCATGGTGCATTTCGGAGGGATGAGCAGCATGAAGAAACCTTTTTAGCAACATATCTCTTTTAAAGTGTGTTTTAAAGGGTGTAGCTGCATGCATTGTTAAATAAATAAGTACATAAATAACGGGCTGTCTTTTTATCTGTACAAAGGTGCAAAGGCAAAAGAGAAGCGCAAATGAATGATTGCAATGGCAATAGTAAGTAGATGGCAGAGTTAAAGACCCTACAGTTCAAAGGGAGACAGACAAACGTTCAGAGATTTTTCATCTGTACCAACATGAAAGATATATAAGTGGCGAGTCATGGCGTACAAAAACAACAGCTTCTATCGTTCTGCTTAGGAACCATCGAAACGTACTTAACTTCAACTCACTCATGACAGATGCAGTGAGATATACTTGTAAGCGCATGTGCCTGTAAATCGATTTTGCTCTTAATTGCATTAAAAAAATGTAGACAGTGAAGTACAACGCAATCGTGCTGTGAGCAGGATTAGTCGTGTGAGCTGGGTAGTTGTGTGAGACAAACTCTGTTGGGTCAGTGACACTAACTTCCCCCAAGGCCAAGTCCCCTGAGATGCACTCATGGGAATGTGGGAACCAGGTGACCCCAGGTATACATTCCAGGCAGCAATCCAAAACCTTCCTGAGGCTCCTCCAGTTCCTCTACTCCATGGTTTCCCAGCAGCTCAGCTACAGCTTGAGGGCAGTTTTGCATGAGAGCAGTTCCCAGAAATGGAGTAGAATCACTGCAACATTACGGCCACACTTACGTTTCTGATTGTTCCACACGCCTCTCATCAATTTACTCACATTATTACAAACTCCATCACAAAAAAACAGTTAAGATTTCCTGACAGTCAGAAAAAATGGGTATTAAGAGGAATTTCTTTATATTAAGCAGCTGACTGTTTGGTTATGTGTATAGTATCGATGTACCTTATTTCTGTTCTTTACTACTGTACGTAATAAACTTAATTTTTTTTTATATTCTTTCGGAGGACAACTTTATTTTACATCAAATTAAAGGTACAGTGTGAAGAGAGTAGCCACTCTGAACTCACCCATCCAAATACCGTGATTAAAAAATAAATAAAATTAAATTAATAAAAAAAAAGGGGGGGGGGAGGACACAGAAACAACAATCTTAACAATAACAGACACTAAGTACCATGGGGAGAGAGGGGGGGAAAAGAAAGAAAAAAAACCCCACAAAGGTAAACAGATTTGATAATAAGAGTAATAATAGCGGTGGGAAGGAGACAACAAAGTGTAGGGGATACAGAATACAGACAACCACAAGAAACATACAAGGATATCAAACAACAAAAATTATAACAATATCAACATCATCAACAACAATAATAATAATAATGATGATGATACAAGTAGGTATTATATATATGGAGCATACGCACACGTGATCCTACACATATGCATGTATATATCAATCCCTATAACAAACTCTAAAAAGAAATAATAAATAATAATGATACTGACTGATAATAAACTTAAATTTAACATTTGAAATGTGGAATAAATTACAAGATTGCTTGTCGAATTTCCTGCACGATATTTTTGCTACATTGTTGAATGAAATATTGTCAGCCACAGCTTGATTTTCTGCAGTACAGCTGTGGTCCCCAGTAATCCCGAGTACTGAATCAGAGTGTCCTTCTTTCCTAAATCGATTCTATCAAATTTACTGGATCATAAATTAATATAAATTTTATGCTGCCTACTTTATGGAAAAAATAGGGTTTTTAATTTTGTATTTTTCACCCACTTAACGGTTACTCAGCGCCTCTGCCACATACACACCCTGCCCAGTTATCTGATGCTTTAATCTAAAGCCACTTACACCAACAGAAGGAGTCATAGTTTTGTTTGTGGGGGTTGAACCCTCTGCCTTTGCACTATTAGAACAATGCTCTACTTGGTGAGCTACAGGAACGAAACCTGCGGTATAAGTTAGGAAGTCTGCACTGACGTCATGTTGTCAAAATGCAAAAGGAATTAATGTATCAGAAAGCCAAGGTGACTAGCATGCCTGACCACCGCCCATCACAATAAAGAGTATAAACAGGTTACCATGGACCTCTTACTTATAAAAGGGGGGTGACATTACTGAAGCATGGGAACACAAGAAGAGAGCCTTTTTTGGCTGAGATGTTTGTGGTGTTATTACACTTTTGCATATGAATCACAGTCTAAGGATGTAATTGCAGTTTTTTTTTAATTAAAAGCTTATTTGCATTGTTAATAGCACATTAAATAGTAACATTAAGCAGCAAGACAAGAAGTGTGATATGATCAGATGACAGGCCATATTCTCAGCATATCATGCAATAATTATAAAATGTTTCACAGGTGACATCAAAAGAAATGAGTTTTATAACATTAAGTACCGCAATGTGGCTCATCACTTATAAGAGGGAACAAAAACAATTATGAATAACCGACAATACAAGCCCAATGGACAGGCAGCGTTGAGGAATAGATGGAAAAAACTCCAATATCTCCAATATGTTTAATATCTTAAAATTTTACAAGTACAAAAAAATGAGTCCTTTTAAAATTGTATGTACTAGAAGATTAAAACATTTTTAGCAGTGATTTATGGACTAGACTAGTGACTAAACACTAGACACGGGAGACATAAATGAGGGTTTTCCCTGTTTGGCAAAGAGCCCAAGTAACAAAGGGATGAGCTGTGACAAGCAGCCGCAGGCATATTCCCAGACTACCATGCCAACAGGGCAGAGTGGGAACCTGCTTGCTGTCCAGATATGAGAAAGAGAGACAGAGAGAGAGAGAGGGAGAGAGAGAAAGAGTTCTGAGGCTGAACTGGCGACCTCTGTTCATTACAGATAACAGATATTGGTGACAATATGAAAAGAACTGATGTCACAACCTGCCCATCCAATCCAGCTAATCGTTCGTCTTGCCTCTTGTTCTTTCTCTCAAGTTAATCACTCCAGCTGCCTCTCGTTTGTGCCCTCGTCAGTCTTGTACTTAAGTGCTTCCTAGTATTGTGTTCCCCAGTCCTGTCATTAACGTTGTACTCTATAGTCGCCCAATCTTCCTGTTTTGATCCCCATGATCCTGCTCATTCAGTGTTGTTCAAACACTTCAATAAATCCCCTTTTGATACCCCACCTTGCCTGCTCCCCAGTCTTTTGTCCCAGAGGTTGTGACAAATGACATGCAATAGTATATAATTAAAGAATTTCTGTATGTATAGCCTATTCTAAGCTAATAATAAATTATAGGTTACCAAATCTATCCTCATTGACAATCACTGATCATACTTAATTCATCTATAAAAGAGGGGATGTCTGTTGTCCCTATTATCTACAGAATTTTGCCTAAAATTCAAACTCAATAAAGCACAGCAAAGCTAAATAATATCCCATGAGACTACAACAAATCCTAAAAGTCTGCAACCCCTGACCCCATCTCTTCTCCAGATCCACCCAGCTGGCCATAACCCTAATGGAACCACTAGCTTTACCAGTTTTCAAGTACTAGTGGGTTTGAGTTAGGTGAGCAAAGGCACAGCTGATTAGTTTAACACAGACCCTAGTCATTTGCTTTTCTCACACAAACAATTTTTTTTTTTTACATATCTCTAGTTAATCTAAAAAATATAGTATATTAAGTTAATAAGTGAAATTGAATGCTGAGTAAATTTTGGATCTCTTCTCCCTCACCATTTTGGCGATGGGCATGGGGAGTGGAGGCAGAGGGGAGCACACCTGAAGCGCACAGGTGTTGCGGTTGAACTCATCCCGAGGTGTCGTGGGCCTGTCAACGAAACACCGATGAAGGAGGGTGCCCACCTGATGACCCTAGTGAAGCTTTTACTCCTCATGCAGGTCGCAAATATTTCGATTGCCTCTGCCGCACTCATAACATCAAGAAAGTGCTGATTATCTTAGGGATTGTAACAAGTCCTTTAGCTAAACAAACTGAAGTGGCTTTGGACTCACTAGAGAAGAAAGAAATCTATGGCACTTATCTGTGTTTCTATAGTAATAGTACACAGCTACCAAATATGGGAAGTAACAGCGCCAGTCTCAAATAGAATACAAAAAGCCAAAAAAAAAAAAAGAACTACTCTCACTTCCTTCGTTATCCTAGGTTTTTCTTCTTGCTGGTTGAGTAGCTTGACTAAACTAAAGCAGAAGGATAGGACACCTTATCAAAATACTCACCTGTCATCCCGATGGTATAATTTTCCCTTTCGTTGAAGGAAAAAAAAAAACTATATCTGACGTTTCAAGCATCTCCAATTTGATGGACAAATGAAAATGGAGCAAGTCTTCCAGGCCTTCCAACGGTTTCCTGTCCCAACAAGCAGGGGAATGTGGGGCAAGGCCTGTTCCTAGCTGTTGCAGTGTGGGAACCCAGGAGTGGGTCACAGATGCTCCAGAGATGTCCTCATTCCCTTTGTCAGTCGTATAATCACTTGGTATTAATCCCTCTTTACCTCTCAGTAGGTTTTCCATTATGCTCAAACCAGGTAAATTCAAACATGTGACCAGATCGAATGTAACAATGTAGAAGCACTGAATCTCTTCATTCCTCAAAAATAAAAATCTTTCTTAGCATACTGCAAAAATCATGCAACCCAGCCAAATATTTTGGCAGCCCACAGTTTCAGAATCACGGTCTCAAAGGCAAACCAAGATCCTAATCATCCCAGGTACCAACAACAAATGCAGGCTGTAACATTGAGAAAAGAACATGTTTTAAAACAACAAATTTATGTTTTTCCAACTAACTTTATGCATGATGTTGTAAATGTGGGCATTGAGAGTTGTGAGTCTAAACAGAAACATTGACTGCAGCTGGATTTCCAATTCAGACACTGCAATCTCAAACTGAGAAAAGTCAAACACAAATGAGGGAAGTTCCAAGAGGAGGAGTTGCACCCTGGAATGCTGCATCTATCACAGATTCCTCCCTTAAGCGGAAAGATCCGGTCAATGACAAAGTCCTTCCAACCTCAAGATCCCATATTTTCCTGTCAGATGTTGGTGCTGTGGATGGGAAACAGATGCAGGGCATAAGGTGTGGTTGTAGATGCATCTTACAAAAAAAAATAAAAAATAGAAAAACACCTTTCAAAAAAATCAACATTAGTTACAGAGGGAGCTTTGGGAAATCAGTAACCACCAGAACTATAACTCAAACCACAAAGGAAACTGGGCAGGGCCATACAGGGTACCATCAACTCAGTAACATTCACAGAGCAACATACAATGACTGACTGGAGAACAGAGTAGGAGCAGGTACTTAAATACACACAAGGCTAACAAGACAACGCAGGACAGGTGAGATCAATACCCAACTGACCAATCAAAGAAAGGACAGGTGAGATCAATACCCAACTGACCAATCAAAGAAAGGACAGGACAACGAGCAACAGCTGGGGCTGATTAGAAAGCTTAGACATCAAAACTAGGAGACCTAAACAAGGTTCTAGTACTACAATGTAAATTGCTAATTAATTCATAATAATTAACAATGTTAATTAATGCAGAATAAAAGGTACAAAAGAAAAACCAGAATAGAACACAGGAAGGGCAAACTGATGACAGAAAAAAATAGGAAGTAATACACACTGGGGAAACAGAAAAAACAATAAATACCAGAGACAAGGAATGACAAGACGGGATAGCCAGCAGCACCTGCTGGCCAAATGGGGAAGAGACACGAAGGGCAGGGCTGGACGGATGCTGACCCTGACACTATTCATTAATACACTGCATACTGAAATGACCAACTCAACAATGCAGAGCAGTAGAAAACAATACTTTTTGTCTGTTCTTTTATATTAAAAACATTTCAGTAGCACAAGGTATCTGGCTGCTAACTAGCATCTGGTTCACAAGAAGAGCGGTGAAATATTTAAATATTTTAATTTAAAAGGATCCAACTAACTAACTGCAACAACATAATATCTCTGCGTTGTTTTCTTTTTTCCTCTTCTTATTTTCAGCATTTTCTTCCTGGTAACACAAATTGTTGTGACTGTTTCATTGTCCTACCTATCTTGCCAATTCAGTAATTGAGGAATGATGTATTGCTTAGCTGTTCAATGGGGGGCTGTGGTTGTACCGTCAATAAATATTGCTATTTCAACAATGTAAATAACTGTAATACCACAGAATGTAACCACTGGTATTTTTTCTGATGTTTCTCACTCGACTCTAATCAAATGACGCCCTAGGCATTCGCCTATGTCGCCGATAGGGCGGGCCAGCCCTGGGTGGAGGGAATGCACAGTCGGCTGAGTACCTTTACATGGGGGCCACTGGGGCCAGGTAACGCTATTGCAGACACTTCAAAGCTACCCTGTGATGAAGGTGCACTGGGCTTTGTGTAGTTTATACTGGCACGAGGCCTGCACTGCTGGCATTTCCGGTATCTAACATGCAATTGTTTCGCACCGGGCTCCCGCTCGCAGAGAATGCAGGTTTCTGTCTCTCACCCTTAACTGGTAGTCATGGCACTGACATACACTTACTTACTTACTTACCTTTGACGTCTTGGAGGGGGCCACGGTCCACATGTGACAGACTAACAAAGGCTGCTGATTTTAGGCATGGAGCGTGTATCGGCCCAGCACAGAGATCTAGCCGCAAAAGTCCTCAAAAAGGATTATGCAACTGTGAAATCGGGGACAGAGTTAGCATAGTGATGACTCGACGACTCCTCCACCAGCTCATTGGTATCTACTCCCTGCTGGGCCCTGCAGAGACCCCACAGTCAATTACAGAAGGAAGGCATGATACTAGATGACTGATTTACATCACTGCACAAAACGAATGAACGTAATCCATAAATTTACATCATTTCTGTCTGGGGAGAAAGATCAAAAATACAGATGCATCCATTTACTATAAAGGAGATGAATTGTTATTTTAAAGAAAGTCTGTCAAAGAAATTCCATAGTAAGCACAAATCAGTATTTTTTTCATAAATTTGCATGAAAGTTATTTTAAAATATAAAGTTTAAAAGCCCGCAGTAACCAAAAAAAGAATGATTGCAAAACAAGTTTCCCAAAACCGTAACAATACCCATAATGCACGTGTAACCCGAGTCTTCCATTCAACGCCTCATGTAACTTGTTGGACAGACACTGTTATCTGTTACAGACTCCTGTCATCTCCCAGTCAGTGCAGCCAACAGGAAGAGCAGCCAAAAAAAGTTGCAGTGAGAGTAATAATATTGCTAAAAGCAAATGATGCGTGTGCAGATAAGACCGGCTGTCAGGGGCTTACTGCGTTCGTGGTATTTACAGTATGTTGGTAGCTGGCAGAATGGACAGGACTTGGCCATCCTACCTAAATGGACCTCCCCTGGGTCTTGGAGGGAAAGGGCCACGCCCCCTCATTCTCACCCACACAGAGAATGTCTGCTTCTGCTGCTCAGTTTCATTTTCTGTCCCACACCATGCAGAGGTTTGCCCTTTGGCTGCTTTCCCTGTCCACGGCCTTTGCCCTGCTCCTGGTCTTGTGCTGCGGTGAGTACACCTGCTGACGTCGTTGGGGTAGTTTGCAAACCCTACAAACTATTTACAAGGTAATAAAATTGTTACATACATGTAACTGAACGTGCAGACTTGTCTCGTACTGAAAATATGCTGTCAGATGACGTTTTTTTTTTTTTTTTTAGTTCATCAAGCAGCACTGATGTCTTGTCAGAATACAAAAATCGGTAACGCTTGTAGGGGCACAAATTATGTAGTAGCACACTTTGTCCAATTTATGAATTAACCAGAAAATGTATTACAGTTGAGCTTGCCACATAACATTTGTCAGATTCTTGTTTGCGGTCTGCAGTCAGAAAGAGGAAAATGTGGTCAGAAACGCGATACTCTGCTCGGAAGTGAGCATAAGCAGATACTTTTCTTAAAGATGATCAAACTGAATTACACGTGTTTATAAAACAATCCCGAATTTCCTTAACGTGATCTGATGGGGATTTTCGAAACCAGGCAAAGAACTTGCGGCACTTCTTCTCTCTGCTACGTAGTGGCGCGTGTGAAAGGAAGAGCGTGCACAGCTTTGCGACATGGACCGCATCAAACAATCTGGGGCCATAGGGGATGCATTATTTTTTAATGACTGTTCATCGCTACATTCTTAATGACTCTACTAAATTTCCGTCCCGCAACCCACGTTTTGCGGGGTACCGCATGGCTTTTATATTTACTACTGGTTTTCTAATCACACAAGGGCAAATCAGATCGCTCTTTTGTATAAAGCATCTCTTCTCATACAGCACCTACACGTCTCTAACTCTCTAACTGCATGTACTTTGGTGTGACGTAATCTCATACGCAACATCTTAAGGTGCCAGTACCAAATTCAATTACAAACTTCCACACAATAAATGTGAGATATTTCCCTATTTGTATATAAACAGACACACTGGCAAAATGAGAATAATTAATGCGCTGTTAGCATTTGCCAGACATAATGTATCCCATGTAAACCCCCATGAAAGGTTACAGGCGATAGAAATGTTAATTATAGCAAATGAGAGTCCAGGAACAAAATATTAATCACACTTGATATTTTGGAGAAAATGCATTGGCTATAATCAAACAAGATTGTCATACGCCATCTCACATCCTCTTGAACTGCAATGAAAACTTGAATATACTCTTATTCAGAGAACATGCTGCCAGGAGAAGCTATGAATACACAATAAGCTGTTTTCTTCAATTGTCTTTTATAGGCTGACTCAGGGAGTTAAAGTGATCATTTCTCCAGGGGAGGATGGGCAGGTGGTTAGCAGGTGTAGGATGAAGCCTGAGCTGTATCATGGCATATAGCGTTGTTTTTCTCTGATTTACATGAATCTTAGTACACAGGTGGACTGATTCAGTTCACAAAGGAGCACAGTAGCAAGGGTGAGGCTGCCTGTCATGCGATCGAAACTGCCTAAGTACAAGCCTGAAGCATTCTGTGGATTATCTGTTTTTTGCAACATATTCCACATCCGCTGTAACCATCGTTTAGTTCTTCTTTCCTGATGATTGAGGCTTAATCACATGACTTATACATTATTTGTGACATATGGAACAGAGCAGGGGGGGCATGGTGGTGCAATGGTTAGTGCAGCATTGTTGCCGCACCCCTCGGGTACCAGGGTTTGAGTCTCCACCATGGCTCCATTTGTGTGGAGTTTTCATGTCCTCCCTGTGTTGTCATGGGGTATCTTCTGGGTACTCCAGTTTCCCACACAGTCCAAAAACATTCTGAGGCTACTTGGAGTTGCTAAATTTCCTTTGGTGTGAGAGTGTGCCCTGTGATGGGTTGGCGCCCCCATCCTGGGTTGTTCCCTGCCTTGCACTAATAGGCTCCAGACCCCCCACAACCCTGAATAGGACAACTTATTTCAGAAAACAGGTGGAGGAAATACAGCCTAGAGTCTTTTCTCCTTTTACTCTTGAAGGGTACTCTGCTATGATGGATACTCTGCTATGATGGATACTCTGCTATGATAGATGCTCTGCTATGATGGATACTCTGCTAT
>JAODLD010000144.1:14987958-15006537 GCA_026781065.1 Mormyrops boulengeri | reverse complement strand
CTGATTGGCTGGGAGCTGGGAGGGAGCAAAAACGTGGACTGTCCGGGGTTCCTCGAGGACTGGGTTGGGAAACACTGATCTAGAATCATTGTCTGACCTACCCGTATACGGCACACAATATCACCAAAAAATGACTTAGAAGGCCATAGAATGTCTTCTGGGTCTATTTCTAAAGTTATGTAACCTGGTAACTTCCGGTGATCTAGTTTGGAGATTTCAGCACCTTGGACAAGGAAAGCACTCCTGGCACTGTTATTTCTAGCGCATTGCCACTGATAATAGTCTGGGTAAATTCCCACAACCTGAAAAGAAGAGAATGTTCGTTTCCAGCTCATGTGTAATGCGTTTCCACTTTACATGATTCCTTTTATTCTGCTAAAATGAACATTTAATACTAGAGATGTATACTATGGCACAAAAAATCACGGAATTAACCATGGCTTAAAATAGCATTGCTGATTGAGTTTCAGGCACAATCACTATCTGTCTAGTTTATTACTTCGATACAACTGAAAAGAAATGATATAAACTACTTATAGCAGACCTGGGCAAAGGCCAGCCCAAGGGCCATATCCAACCCACAAAGATATTTTTACTGGCTGACACAAGCATTGAAATGGGAAAAAACGGGTAATGTTTCTTGTTCAGGTATATGAAGATGAACAGATTTGTTAAATCTTGTTAGGTCTTGACAAAACACACAGGCCTGTAAAACATGTTGTTATCGCATCCTTGAAGTCTTTCATGCCCTGATTAGATGAGGATCTTTGGATTGCCACCTTATCGTGGTGGAGTGGTTTGCGTGCCTCAGTGACCCTGGGGGCTATGTTGTCGGGGGCAATTGCTCCTGGTAGGGTCTCCCAAGGCAAAAAGGTCCCAGGTGAGGGGTCAGATGAAGAGCAATCCAAATCACCTATGATGAAAAAGTACCACAGCAAGATCTCGTTACCTTTGCCCGGACTAGGGTCACCGGGGCCCCACCCTGGAGCCAGGCCTGGGGGAGGGGCTCGTTGGAGAGCACCTAGTGGCTGGGCCTTGGCCCGTGGGGCCCGGCTGGGTCCAGCCCAAAAGAGGTTAACGGAACCGTCCCCAGGTGGGCCCACCACCCGCAAGGGGAATGTCATGGGTTCGGTGCATTGTGGATCGGGTGGCGGCCAAGGGATGCCCTGGTGGACCGATCCCCGGCTGACTAAACTGGCTTTCGGGACATGGAATGTCACCTCTCTGGTGGGGAAGGAGGTTGAGAGATACCGGCTAGATATAGTCAGGCTCACCTCAACGCATAGCGTGAGTTCTGGAACCAATCTCCTGTAGAGGGGCTGGATGCTCTTTTCTTCTGGAGTTGCGGCCGGTGAGCGACGCTGGGCTGGGGTGGGGCTACTGGTGGCCCCACAGCTCGGTGCATTAACATCGGAGTTTACCCCGGTGAACGAGAGAGCTGTCTGCCTGAGCCTTCGGGTCGGGGAGAGGTCTTTGACTGTCATCGGCGCCTACGCGCCGAATTACAGTTCGGAGTACCCAGCCTTCTTGGACTTGGATTGGACGATGGATTCCATCGTTTTGCTGGGGGACTTCAATGCTTACGTGGGTAACGACAGTGTGGCATGGAGGGGGGTGATTGGGAGGAACGGACTTCCTGATCTGAACCCAAGTGGTGTTCTTTTGTTGGACTTCTGTGCAATGCATGGCTTGTCCATAACGAACACCATGTTCGAGCATAAGGGTGTCCATTACTGGGCATTCTATGGACATACCTGGGGCTACACATCGATGATTGATTTTATAATCCTATCATCTGATCCGTGGCCTTCTGTCTTGGACACTCGGGTGAAGAGAGGGGCGGAGCTGTCAACTGATCACCACCTGGTAGTGAGCTGGTTCAGGTGGCAGGGGAGGAGGCCAGTCAGACCTGATAGGCCCAAGCGCATAGTAAGGGTCTGCTGGGAACGTCTGGCAGAGGCTCCTGTTCATCAGATCTTCAACTCACACCTCTAGCAGAACTCCAGCTGCATATCGGGGGAGGTTGACATTGAGTCTGAATGGACATTGTTCTGGACCTCCATTGTGGAAGTGGCCATACAGAGCTGTGGCTGCAGGGTGGTCGGTGTCAGTCGTGGCGGAAACCCCCGTACCTGATGGTGGACACCAGAGGTGAAGGGGGCCTGTCAAGCTGAAGAAGGAGGCCTCCCGGGAATTATTACCCTTGTGTTCTCTGGAGACAGCTGACAGGTACCGGCAGGCCAAGCGGCTCAGGCGGATGCGGAAGCAAAAACCCGGGCGTAGGAGGAGTTTGGTGAGGCCATGGAAAGTGACTTTCGGTCTGCCTCAAAAAGGTTCTGGCAAACTATCCAGAATATCAGGAGGGGGAAGCAGCTCCTGGTTCCTGCTGTCTACATTTGGGAGGGGGTGCTGTTGACCTCACCTGGGGACATCACCCGGAGGTGGAAGGAATACTTTGAGGACCTCCTCAACCCTGCCTCAGATACATCTACGCACACCGCCTTCGAGGCATCTGAGGGCAAGGGGGTCCAAGGGGGCTGGGGTGGACTTGCCCATCACTGGGGCTGAGGTGGCTAGGGTGGTTAAAGAGCTCCTTGGTGGCCGGGCCCTGGGGGTGAACGAGATTCGCCCGGAGTACCTAAAGGCTCTGGATCTGGTGGGGCTGTCATGGCTGACACTCCTTCCCAACAGCACGTGGAGGTCAGGGACAGTGCCGCTGGATTGGCAGACCAGGGTGGTGGTCCCCTTATATAAGAAAGGGGACCGGAGAATGTGTTCCAACTATAGGGGGGGTCACACTATTCTGGGGTACTGGAGAGGAGGGTGAGATCGATAGTCGAATCTCGGATTCAGGAGAAACAATGTGGTTTTCGTCCTGGCCGTGGAACACTGGACCAGCTTTATACCCTAGTGAGGGTACAGGAGGGAGCCTGGGAGTTTGCTCACCCAGTCTACATGTGTTTTGTGGACTTGGAGAAGGCTTACGGTCGGGTTCCCCGAGGTGCTCTGTGGGGGGTGCTTCGGGAGTATGGGGTTCCGGGCCCACTACTGCGGGCGATTCAGTCCCTATATAAACAGAGAAGAAGCTTCGTCCCTACCCTCACCTATGCTCATGAGCTGTGGGTAGTGACCGAAAGAATGAGATCGCAGATACAGGTGGCCGAAATGAGGTTTCTCCGCAGGGTGTCTGGGCTCTCCCTTAAAGATAGGATGAGAAGTTTGGATATCCAGGAGAGTCTCAGATTAGAACCGAAAAGAAGCCAGTTGGGGTGGTTTGGATACCTGGCGCAGATGCCTCCTGGGCGGTTACCTGGAGAGGTTTTCTGTGCATGTCCCACTGGCAGGAGGCTTTGGGGCAGACCCAGGACACGCTGGAGGGATTATATCTCTTGGTTGGCCTGGGAACGCCTCGGCATCCCCCCCGAAGAGCTGGTAGAGGTAGCTGGGGAGAGGGATGTCTGGGTATCTCTCCTGAAGCTGCTACCCCCGCGAGTAGCTTTGATACATACAAATAATTGACCCAGCTGACATGGTGAAGCTCAAATTTGACCATCCACAGAAAGAGTGAACGGCCATTTCATTGAATCAAACCTTTGCACAAAATGTGCATAAATGCATCTATATAACTACTTTAAATAAATATTAAAATAATTTCATATTATGAATATAATTCAGACATAGACATGCAAATACATGTAAAGAGGGAACAGCCTGCTTTTGGTTGGAAAGAATATTGTTTAATATGCTTTGTCACATTTGTGTGCTGCCATCTAGTGCAATTTTGTTGTACCTGCGTAATAGCCCAGTAACTGGGGATCTCGTTAGGGGTTATGCCAGCCGCTTACACGGCGTAATGGCAAACCTGCGCAAGTTAGATATCCAGCAAATTTCAGAAATGTATGGTATAGTGTTCTTGCAAGTAAGTCATTTTTGATATCAGGAAAATCAACAAACCATGCAATTTCGTGCAAGATATCTTCGAATAATTGTAAATATTACTCGTAATGGCTTTATATACAAATTCAAATTTCATTTGTCACATGCATACATAGTACAACATGCAGTGAAATGCTTATTGCAACTGTTTCAATTAAATATTTCTAAAAAACTGTATAAAAAGAGATGAAAGAGATTAGATATAGTACTATCTATACTATATACGGGAATATACAAAATTTATATCTGTTATGTACATATATTGCACAATAGAACAACATTGAACATGGAGTTTACATATAATATAATATAATATATAGCCTATATATATGCCTGTTATGCATTGGGGAGTAAAGAGTGATGATGTCACTCCGTCGCCGTCACTCTCTCGCATCCTGGGTATTGTCCTGGTTCAGACACCGAATAGCTTGAGGTAAGAAGCTTCTCCTCATTCTCTCTGTGTTGGCCTTTAGGGGACGGGATCGCTTCCCTGACCTCAGCAAGGAGAAGAGTCCATTGTTGGGGTGGCTGGGCTCTTTCATGATCTTTCTGGCTTTGGTTCGGCACCGTTTGGTTTAGACTGTAGACAGACTGCAGCTCAGGGAGCTCGGTGTTCATGATGTGCGCGGCTGATCGCATCACTCTTTGGAGAGCGCGTCTGTCCTGCATTGTGCTGTTCCCAAACCAGGTGGAGATGTTTCCCGTTAGGATACTTTCAATGGTGCAGGAGTCAAAATTCCTCAGGCAGGCGCCTCAGATGGGATAGACGCTGATGGGCTATCTAGACAGGGAGCTGGCGCGGCGAGGCCATGACAAGTCCTGTGTGATGTGGACGCCCAGGTACCGGAAACTGTAAAAACGACACCGCCCAACGTGGGGCTCGAACCCACGACCCTGAGATTAAGAGTCTCATGCTCTACCGACTGAGCTAGCCGGGCTTCGCACGTAGCATAAACCTGTTAAGGTTTTCAGGTTTCCAGTGTGAACATCTAACTGGGACAATAACTGCTCGCTGGAATCTTGCCTTTCATATGAACATTATGATTTAGCGAAATATGGTGGTTTAATTAAAAAAGAGAACAATCATAGTGAATTATTGTATGTTCAAATGGTTAATGTCTGATGAAGACGTCGCCCGGACGATCAATATGCACAACAGAACAAAAGGATCAATAAACCTGAATTTCTGTAGTGAGGTTGTCCTTCCAAGTAACAAAGTGTGGCCTATGTCGACAGTTACATGTACACGGTCAATGACAAATCCGCGCTCTCTGACGTTACTTGACTATTACACTTCTATAAATGGAAAGGATCACAGTGGAAAGTCAGCACGGTTGTACATGTAGGTTGTGCCTTTTAGTAATCTTTTTACGTAACTGTCCAGTAACTGCTTAAGAGCTGTTTGTGTAGGTTAATTGTTTCAAGCCAGGACTCGATTATAGGCGTAGAGCTGTGCTTTGCTGCGGGATGTCAACACCGCTGCTGAAGTGATGAATGCTGATGAACTCCGGTACATTGCCTTATCTTCCTGCTAAAATCCCCCAAGTATCTAGATAGCTTTTTAAGCTTCGTCCTGAAGACCGTGCGTCTGATTCTTCCGAAAAGTGCCGACACAAAAATCAATTTCTTGGTCATATAGAAGACAAACAATGGCAAAATCATCGGTAACTCTTTTTTTGTTTGCCTTTTTTACATGTGTTTTCTCCAGTTTAATTACTGTTGAAGGATGGTGGTCGCAGGATTTACCTATAAAAACGACAGATAGTAACGAGAACAAGAAAGAACTGGTGAGTGACCGGTTTTGTCTTTGGGCAATTCCATCATAAACATTAGACCTCCACGCAATTTTATTTTGTCGTCCGTTTTCAAATAGTTTGTTCAAGTTCTACTTATTTTATTGCAGTTCTTTTAACTTTATTACTGTTAAAATTACATTGCTTGAAACACAGTTTAATGAAACTATAGGTTGCAATACCAAACAAATCAGGAAATCTGTATTTTGGGGGAAAATGTCATATTTACAGGCATATATTAAATTGACAAGAAAAAAATTCAACGTCGGAAAAAAATTTTAAATTCCATATTTTAATGCTTCTCACCTCCAGGATTGGGGGTTCAAATCTGAAATCACATACCCGGTCTGTGGAGTGCTGTGAAGTATCCTTCACAGCCCTTAGGCACGAAAGTATGTGGCCCGCAGTCACCTGACACCCAGGGGTATAGCAACCTTGAACCATATGCCTCTTCTTAATATATAATTTGTTTTAAATATATTTACATTTTGTTGATGTAACTAAAATATTCTAAGAAAACGGGACACTCTTATGCACGCCAGTCACTTATTTACGTAATATATATTTTAAGTTTCCAGTGTCTCCTACGTATTTTTCATTTTTGATTAATCACATCACTGAACAACTTCGCTACGATGGCATGCTTCGTGTTATTAGATGCTTCGAGTCAATGGAACACTTGTAGCTGGTTAGTAAGAAGTGAGTGCTTATGTATTTCATCACCTTCGTTTTCATCTGTTCTAGCTGGATGTTCTTCACAATGTTTTGGAGAAACTTCAGAACAAGAGGATGAGTAATTGGGATAGGAAGCCGAGTCGACTTCCTGTGGTACGCAAACATCTACACAATATAGTATTTTACATTGGTGTAACAAATGTAACAGTACACAACTATTTCGTGCCCTCATTGTTAGATTACTATTTTTTCAGGGACTGTTAAGGCATGGAACAAAGTATTTTTACAAAGAAAATAAAATTTCTCATCCCCTCCCGTTCAACATTTTCTTCAAAAGTGATCTTTGGATCTAATAACGTGAGACCCAGTGTAATGCTTTCATGCGTGGAATATCAACATTCGTTCGTGTAAGTAGATTACCATCTTGTTAACTAACATATCACTCTTCTTCAGTGCTCTGTAGGTGACCTTTGTTCAGTGAAAAGGGGACCCCGGTTTGGCCAACTATGCGACTGTCCACGAAGGTCAAAATGCAACTATTTCTTCCTCAAATGTTTATGATATCACGTATGCAAACTGTCCTGCTATTTGATATATGGTTAAAGACTACCTCCAAAATTTGCTGTCTGTTAATTTTTTTTCAAAATGTAAACAGAATGTGTTTTAACCTCATTACATAAAAGCAACACCTACTGGCCTTCTCCAACAATGTTTTTAAAATTGTGGTCAATTTTTCAGAAGGAACTTGTACGTTTCTTTGGACAGAAGCATCTGCTATGTAAAATAAATGTAATGAAACATATACAAACATATTTCTATAACAACTATGCAAGTATGAAGATTAAGCAAAAATAAAGATGTTTTATTTTGTAATGTCTATTCCATATACATATGGAAAAATGCAAAGAGAGACTTCAAGCAAAGTCCAAACTATTAATTTAATTAATCATATTTAACTAATTTCCCTTGAGAGATATGTCTTTAAATTTACACAAAGTGCATTAATTACACAGGATTTTGTTATGCTGTTCCAACTTAAAAAAAATAAATAAATCAAAACTACTCCCCAGTAATAACCAACTGAGTTATATTTTCATGTTGAAACAGTCATTTCACTGATTGTCCAAAAGGGGTCACTTGCAAACAAGTGAAAATACTCTAAGGTTCCTTCCCCATGGAAGGAACCAGCCAGCTATTCCTTTCCTAGTAAATGTTTTATACCATTAGTGTCCTAAAAACCAAAATACAATCTTTTTGCAGTTGGTCAGTTACATTTTAGCAGCACCACAAACCATATAATAAAACATAACCACATCCAAGAGTCAAATCAAATACACTGCACAACACTGGTCGAACATTATCTAAATAGATAACTTAGAAGATCTCAATAATTAAAAGAAAGACAACAATTGTGAATTTCAGATTATTCCCCTACAAATGTTCAAATGCTGCCCCCCCTCCAGAGATACTGAAGGGTGTAAACAAGAAGGTTATTTGTGCTGCATGTTTAACAAAGTCCCACCGAACCCTAAAAACTGCAGTCAAAAGCTTGACTTAGACTCCCGGAACCCAGATGACAAATGTCATTTTAGCTTCATTATGGGGAAATAAAAACTTGGATAGGAGAACAAGAACCCTTTAATTCAATTATATTCAAATGTACCAATTCTGAATGATCATGGAGAGTAGAAGTGTTAAGAGCACTGAAGATATTCAAGCCATGATCAGATTCACTGTTGGTACTGACCTTAAAGTTTGCTTGCAGCTCGATTTAGTTGCTAAACACATCACATACCATTTAGATTAGCAATCTGCATCACAGAAAGACTACCACACTGCATCACAGAAAGACTACCACACTGCATCACAGAAAGACTACCACACTACCCACCGTAGACCACAGAAATCCCATCTGTAACATAAACATGATGAAACAGATCACTTGAAACTGGAATCAAAGGGAAATCAAAGCAATGGAGTATATTCACATGGATTGCTGACAGTGAAAAATGTTCCAGGAAAAACAAGCATTTGTGGATTCCTTCCCCACTTCTGCATTCATTGTCCATTCATCCTACATAAAATTGCACTCTTGTAATCTATCCCATCTTACGTGTTTTTTCTGTCAGTTCTTATCCATGCTGCACACAATACTTAAATCTCAACACATTTTCTGGTCTTTAAATGGGCAACCATGGTTCTATAACCCTACCAGAGGTGCTGACTATTGCTATAACTCTTCTTGTAAATGTTTTCTGGTTGTTTTCTGCATAGCAACTATAAATTTGTCCACACTTTTCTTCATCCATCCATTTTTACTACTGAATTAATGGGCTTACAGTAGTATTTCGTCACATCATTTCCCGGCAAAGATGGGACACAGAGACACCCAAGCAAGCCCTCTAGGAAGGTAATTTAGGAATCTAGGAAGATAAAACTTTAGTGATGTCTTCATTAAATCTGTCGCGCAAACAGTACCGTAACACTCTCAGAAAAAAGGTAAAAATTTGTCACTGGGGCTGTACCCTTGAAATCGGTACAAACAGCATTGATGTACCATCAATGGTACAGAAATGTTCCTCTGAATCCATTTCTGTACCTTAAAAGGTACAATTACCTGCAGCTAAGGGTACAACTGGCAGACCCTTGAGGGTACAAACCCAGTGACAAGCAAAGGTACAAGTTTTTACCTTTTTTTCTGAGAGTGCAACAGGTGTCCAGTTATAGGAACTCTCTTGATTACGGAATCACCTTTCCAAGTGTATTAAAAACAAAATCATACATTTAACATGAAAAGAAGGAACATTTGATGACTCTTGAAAAAGGACACACATGCTTGGGTGGAGGTTCTTGCCACCCCAGCTACACAGATTCCAGTTGCCGGCGGACTTTCTCTGATGCTCGCCGGTCAAGTGCCCTCTGTCGCAAGATCACCAACAGTGCAAAGACCACCGTCAGGCACAACATTGTGCTCTCAAATTTCCAGAAGAGACGCTCCTCCACTGCGACAGAGCGACAACTGGGCCAGCAAAGTAGGGAAGGAATGCAAGTAAATCAACTATAATATATCAGCCAAAACATAATGTAAACTGTACAACAGTACAATGTTCAAAATCAGTTAGAGTGGTGACATATATAGTGCAGACTCTCCATCCACATCCTGAAGTACTGTATGAGACATTTAAGCCACACTAGGTCATAGGAATATATATATATATTCCTATTTTTTTAATTGATTTCTTTTCAATTAAACTAAGCATTAATGAAAAATATGATTTCAAATACATTTCAATAATAAATATGTAAAGAATACAGCATCAACGAGACTTAGGCAATCACCTCTTGTACTCATCCTTCTTGGATTTGGCGCAGTTGATGATCTCAACATATCCAGTTGGGCTGCAAACTGGCCATGATTTCTGGAGGGGGATAACCATGAGGTGAAGGGCATGGCTCGTAGTCTACCCCAGCCGAATGCAGTCTGGATAATGCTTACCAGCTGGAAGGCATTGCACTGGAAACACTCAGCTGATACCACAAATTCCTCCACCTGCCAGCACGGCGTGGCCATAAGATCCAGAGCTGCAACACAAGCCCTGCCATAAGCTTGCAGTCATTAGCTGCTATTCAGTAGCAGATTGAATAATAATTTATGGGTATTATAGAAGCTGTTCTGCAAAGAATACACCACCAAGCTCTGATGTGTGCACCACTTTATAAATCAAAAAACATACTTCTTCAAATATTTGTCATAGCCTAATAACCAAAAGTATAAACAGACACCTTACTTGAAGTACTTTCTTTGCTCAAAGCAGATACACCAAGCAGCCTGTTTAGGCAGAAAGAAATCTTGGGTTATACCCCAAGCAAACGTTACAAAGCTACTAACCACGACTGACAATTGAATGGATCTTAGTCTCTGTCTTACCTAAAGGACAACAAGCACCACAGCAGTGTGCAACGGACAATTTTCCTTGTGCAAATCCTACAATCGCTTTCCATCTCATTTAAACAGGTGTCTGGATATTGCTAGTACAGAATCACACCAGGTGTGCCATCAAGGTATACATTTTTCTACTTTTGAAGCTGGAAAGACAGGAAAAGACAACCTTTACAAACTAGTCAATTATGCTTTAAAATCTAACGCTATAATTTATACAAGTATCTAATATGTCTGCGCTGTTAAGAGAACTGAACATACATGTAAACTTACTAGCTATCTAGCAATAGCATAAATTCCTATTAGCTGCTACAGAAGGCATATACTCACCAAAAGATATTGTCTGTACTGTTAACTTTAACATTAGTGGTCCCTGTACTTTCGCACGTAAATGGACTCGACAAGCTACTAGCAGCACTTTAAGCTGAACATTGCATCGACAGGATCCCGTGAAGTTATCCCACTTGGGGAACTCTGTATGCGCTGGGTTACTTTACGCAGGCGCTACACCATCGCGTAAACATGGCGCAAGTGAGTTCCGTACTGTTGATTCCACGTAATTTGCGGAAGCGTGCTGGCGCCGCCTCCCCTGCCTGTTGCGTCATCTCTTCCGCTCACTTCGCTGCATCATGGTGGCTGTCGCATACGTATAGTGTGTTATTATAGTGTGTTATTCGAAGGTTCGCCTTTTGTGCATTATTAGATGCTGTTCGACTCCCATTTTAAAAGCGAAATTCGTATTTCCATGCCCAGTGGCATTACCGGCGAGCACAACATTTTGCTAACCGTCTGTTCCCCTAGTCTAACAAATGACGCTTATTAAAGATCTTATGGCTTATAATGGTGGTTATGATTACCCGAGTATTAGCCAGATTTGTGACTTTGCTACTGTACGCACAACATAAACCTGGAATGAAGGGAAATACACAGTAAGATTGTGGTTCACCACTCTACTCCAGGAATCACCAGCACTTTATTAAACCTCTTACTGACACCGTGGCTAAATTTCCACAGGACACTTAAGTAGCCTTAATCGGTGCTTTTAATGTTCTACGTTTTTCATTTATTTCATAGTAAATACCTTTGGCCTACTGTAGTGGAAATGGAACTGTTTCATGATACTCTTTCCCTTCTTCATCAACACATCAGCAAGGCAGTCATTGACCGGATCAAAATTTGAATGCCCAGTTACTCCGAAAAAGCAGGGAAAGCTAAGGCAGTTTACTTCCAGTCAGAAAAATACCCATCCAAGGAACTGAGTATGTACACATTCATTCATTTTTCACTGCTTGCCTGGGTCGTGGGGGCAGTAGTCTGAGCAAAGATGCCCAGACCTCCCTCTCCCAGGAATTTCCTCCTGCGGGATACCGAGGTGCTCTCCGGTCAGCCGAGAGACCCATTACATTAAACAACCAATAACAGTGCAAGACACTGCAAACTTTGCAAACAAGGGCCTGTATTTTTACAATAGTTCCACTCCTCATAAATGCATAACCAAAAAAAAAATCCTTCAATATATGCTTGCCTGTTTTATTCACATGTCTATATAAGCACAAAGAGAGTGGGATAATGCTTCCATGGAGTTGTTTTTGCGCAGATAAAATTGTTCAGAAAGGCGACAGTTGTTCCTTCATCCATTTAACGAAACAGAAAAGGAGGTATACCAATATGCTATGTGGCTCACCAAGCTTGCCAGCAGAAGGACCATCATAGTCTAGAAAAGTAAACCTGTCAAATTGCCAGCAATCATCTGATGAAGAACCTCACAATTCTAAGAGCCCAGAAGAACTCCAGGACTCCAGGAAGTAAGCTATTCGTACAAGATTGTTCACATCTCATCCGCATGGGCTGGTTTCGTGGGATCGGCATCACTGCTCCCCTGTCCTTTGGCAGATGACAGTGCATCTATCTGTCCCTCATTCGGAAGCGAACTGTTTCTGGATTGGTTCTCTGCCTGGTCCACGCCTTCTTGAGGGACCTCCTCCAGACTTTCGATTGGCTGATGCTGTAGACTAGAAGTCCGATCTAAGGAATCCGATTGACTCATGTCTGGTGAATAGGACAGGATTTCACCATGAATGTCAGCGTCGTCCATGTCCTCTGATATTTGCAAAGAGGAGGCGGGGTCAGTCAGGATATTTCTTGAAATAACTGTAATAGTGAAGAACACAACAGAAAAGCGGTCATGAATTTTGTAGAATTCAGCACTTGTGAGTTGGTAAATCATAATTCAACCTCACTATGTATACTATTATGGTATTAATAATATATTAAGAGTATTATGTTAATTATGTAAAACTCGGCCTGAAAGTTTATTGAAACCACCACAGAAAAATGGATAATTTCAGGAATCCTTCCAAAACCTTCTGAAGTAAAGGCAAGAAAACACAGAAGCGTAAACTGGAAGATAATAAGAAGAAAATACTTAAGAAATACTTAAAACAAATGTAACTGACTGGTTTTGAAGAGAACCCTTCTTCACTCAAAATTTTGATTTGAGCCGTCTGTTCAATTGTTAGTGGTGCCTTTCTAGCCATTACAAGCATAAATATAACAAATATTTATCAAAATTCTGACTAGTTGTGACAACAGAAGATTGAAACGAGGAACAGACAGTACCTTAAACCTCTTATAAACTTATCTGGCACAAGGCAGACAAGTAACTATCGTTTAGTTTATTAAGACACAATCAAGAGAAATCCGAGGGTGAGCCCAAACTTCTGGCCTGTAGTGTATAAAATTAAAAATGGGAAGTATATGCTTTCTGAAGCAAGCAGAATGAAATCATGTAATGATCTAGACTTTTAAGGGAGAACTAATCAGTTCAGTTTAGTTAAAGGAATGTGGATGGAGTTATCGGGGAGAGGGTGAATAATCTGAAATATTCGGGAGGGAGGGGTAGGCATCCTATGACAAGAGCAGGGATTTGGATGTTTTGTAGAACACGTTTCAGTCTGTTAAGTGCAGATGTTAGAAAACGTTTGTGGATTTATCTGGACTTCTCGATGAATGGCTCCTAAAATGCGATTTTCATCTTGATCTTCATAAAATCATAGTAATAAATTTAACAAAGGACATGCGTTAGATTGCTGATTCTTTGCCGAAGAAATGGTAATTGATGAAAAATATGTAAACCTTCAGAAAAATGATATCTTCAAAAGTGGGTAAGGTGTTTTAGTCAGCTATGGGTTTGACCTTAAAAAAAATCACTGCAATGTTGATTATCTGCTCTTCACACTAGAATTTTGCTATATGGCTTGCTCAAGAGATTTCAGAAGACCTCAGAAGAAATGAAATTCAGCACCATTTCTAAATCCATAACAGTTGGTGTCCCAAGCCATGGAACATCAAACAAGTGACAAAGAAGCCGAAAGCGACAAATGAGGATCTGCAGGCATCTCGGCACTTGAAAACATCCATGTTCCTTATTCTCTGATAAGAAAAACACTGACAGAGAGTAGTGTTCATGGGAAGTCACCATGGAGGAAACCACTGCTCTCTACAAAGCATTACTGCCTCATTTGCTGAAGACCACCTAGATGTTCAACTGCATCACTGCAATAAATGTTCTGTGGAGAGATGAGAGAAAGGTTGAACTTTTGGTAAATGTATGCAGTGTTCTGTATGAAGGAAGGAAAACACTGTACAGTAGCATCACAACCTCATCCCAGCTGTGGAACATGATGCAGGGAGTGTAGTGATGTGGGCCAGCTGGGGCCTGGATGACTTGCAATCACTGAGGAACCAATGAATTTCAAGTCGTGCCTAAAAAATTATGCAGCAGAACGTCAGAGTGTCTGTGATCTAAAACCTAATCCAATAATCCAAAACACAGAAGTAAATCAACAATCAACAATGTTTTACACGGCCGAATCAGAGTCCTGTGCTGTGATCTGAAGTAAAACATCCCAAAAATATGCTTGGATCGAAACACCTACAGAGGTTGCTTGAGGTTATTGCCAACAAAGGAGGCCGCATAGTTTCTAAATCCAATGATTCACATATTTGTTCCATCAATGGCCTTGAATTGTTTGTCAAATGAAAACTTAGATGAGGATCAGATCACGGAATAGGAGCCATTCTTGTAGAAAAACAGATAAATAAAACAGATTTACAAACGTCTTTTATAACCGCATTGAGAATATTTTTCAAATGACTTCAACGAATAACTTAACGGTCACCAATGTTTTAAACTATGTAGCCTTGTTATGCCCTTTGTGACACATGAGTATAGGAGTACAATGATCCACAATGTAAATGGCATCTAGAAACAGATCGAATTTTGCTACTAATTAATTGTCAGTGCTGTTTATACTAAATATACTTACATTTCCATATTAACGTACTAATTAAATAATTCATTTAAAGGTGTTTCCTCTTACTGAGAATGGAACAGTTTACTTAACCCAAGCTGAAATCCTACGTTTGGAAGTTTTACTCCAACAAATAAAAATCTCAGTCTATTTATGTACATTAAACTAAGTTACCCCTGTGCCAACACCAGAATGAATACACAATAAAACATTTGAATGAAAACACTTGTAAAAAAAACTATTAAACGAAACAGAGTCCTGTTTATAGAAAATCTCTACCATTTCAAAGCACACCCTTTCATATTCAAAGAAAGGTGGCCTGACCTGCCGCCCCAACAATGAGAACTGCAAGATCAAGATTCTCGCCACCCTGTTTGACATGCTGAACAGGACTTATTCCGGCTGCATATTTCAGCCCAGACAAAAACATCCCTTAAATGGAATTTTGGTGTAGCTCAATACCGAAAAAGCACACCTTACATTAATGCTGGATTGACATTACAATGAGCATCACAAGCTGGACAGTGCTAGTTTGCCTAAACTAACCCATACAACTCAACTGTAATATGCTGTGCCATACATCTAGCAACCAGTGGGAATACATTCAGTGTTTTAAGGGTAACTCTGGACATACTACATTAAAAAAGCACATATTAGGACACTTTTGGCTGAACTGGGAATTTATGTTAGGAATTTAATATGTTGTTGCAAATGAATCCTTGTCCTTGTATTCTTTTTCTTACTATTATTATCTTTTTTTTCTGCAAAGCCATGACAGCCTTGGAAAGATTAGCCTGCACTACCTACATAGGGAAAAAAAACATGAACAAACTTCACATATCAGCAGAAGAAAGAATAGACCTCCAGTCTGTGCATATCCCTCCTCCACTGACACAGCACCCCAGCTGAAAGGACTGTAACTTGGAAAGATGATGAGGGCCAGGGAGAAGATGATGATCTGGTAAAAATACACACACATACATAGACCTTTATGTTAATCAAGTGTTTATTGCCCTCAGTACATCATTTATCTCATTTTTCAGTGAAGTCAAGAAAAACAAAGACTCCTGAGGATTGTTACCATAATGCAAGTGCTGGTCTGTGCCGCCTTGGTGGCCGTCCGCTTGATCAGGGCTTGCAACTTTTGCAGCTGGGCCAGGAGGGATCTACACACAGACATCTCCTGCTTAAACACCTGAAAGCCACTGTGTCACCACGTCAACAGGGCCCAAAGTGCCGTATTCAGTCCTGGGAACTGACCAAGGTTTTGTTAGAATCAACCAGCTGAGTATTAAAAGTCACATTAACAGTGTACTCAACCGGCCGGTTGAAACAAAAAACTGGTCTGGATTTGTACTTCCTGTACCGGAACTTCCCACCTCTGTCTGTAACGGATTACTTTTGCGAGTGACTTCCCCTGCACCAGCCGTATAAAGCAGCTGTGATACAATGGCACATACATATTGTGCTTTTCCAGTTGCTCCACTGTCCTCTGCAGCTCCTGGTTCTGTACCGAGCATGCCGTTACCCTGGAATACACACAACACCATGCAGGGAGGTGAGAAGATGGCCTCTTCCATAAAAGAAAAGGGGTTTTGGCACTGGCACAGATTTAGAGAGACCAGCAGGCACGATAAGGCGGCTGTACCTGCTCTCCAGGCCGTCGATATATTCCTTTTTCCTGCGCCGGCTGTCCTGGGCCGACTGTTTGTTGCGGATCTTGCGCCTGACTTTCTTCAGAATGCGCTCCTCCGCCTGCAGAGGAATCCCATCACATATGACATTTGCACTGCAAACGTGTCATAAATATACAGCTTTTTGGGTTATTTTTTGGTCATTATTTATATCATTAAGTTACCCAAATCAAACTGAAAACATTGTGATTATATTGTACATCCTGCAATGACGGAACTTATTTTTTTCCACGGTCTGTGTTTTACTAGACCTATATTTCCCTGAGTAGTGATGCGGTTTATGGCAATACCTTTGTGAGGGGCAGGTTGTTAGGCAAGGAGATGCCTTCCTGATTCAGAAGCTTCTGCTCCTCGTCGGTAAGATGGAGGTCTGGGTATACCTTTACAGAGACAAACAGGAAACCACTAATGATACAATCACAGCCAAATCAGAGACTTCAAAGATTCCTGGAATAATATGCACCAGCAGCATTTTTGTTTCGTCTTATAGCTTTCTATTTCTAGTGACAAATTTGTAAGTGATATGTTTTCTTTACTGAACGAAGCAACATTAACCCCACAGGGTAATCTTCATCAAGACCTACTGGCAGATTCTCCAGGCCCTGGTCATCTTTGCAGATGAGGCTGGTGGATGGGGCACCATCAGGTTTTGCTGTAGGTGCCAAGGGCAGTTCATTCACAATGCAAGAATCAGACATCAGCATGTGGGTGCTCCACTCGTCTGGGGGAAAACGCACAGCACTGTCAGAACCACCGCAGGCATCTTAATGAGACAAGGCACCTAAGCTATCTACACTACGAAATCCATGGCACCGTAAACTGTTCTTTTATTTTTTTTGCATTGTTGATATCTATCCATCCATTTTCTGTACCCGCTTGTCCAGTTTAGGGCTGTGGCGTTTCCCAGAGCCTATCCCAGAAGCTACGGGCCAGAGGTGGCAATTTCAGGTCCAGAAAGTAAAAATCCAGACCAGGATTTTGTTTCAACCAACCAGTTGAGTACCCTGTGGCTGTGAATCTTTATGTGCAACTGGTTGGTTGGAAGTAAATCATGGTCTGGATTTTTACTTTCTGGACCTGAAATTGCCACCTCTGCTACGAGCACATGGCAGGGAACAACCCAGGGTGTGGTGAGAACCCATCGCAGGGCACAAACAAACAAACACACACACACATCTATGGACAATCAAGTAACTCCAATTACCCTCAGCATGTTTTTTGGACTGTGGGGGGAAACCAGAGGACCTGGAGGAAAACCCACAACGAGACGGAGAGAACATGCAAACCTCACACATATGGAGCCATGGCAGAAACTCAAACCCTGGTCCAAGAGGTGTGAGGCAACAGTGATAACCACTGCACCACCATTCCACGCGCATAGTCAACATTTGCTAATTTTATGATATCATTCTCAGAGTAATACTGACTCAAGAACAGCAGACTTCCCTTACAGATAGACATGTGAAATTATATCAGTCTAACCACCAGACCAATCTGGTACTGACAAGATCATAAATTCCATTAGTCTTTTAGCATCATTAAATGACTAAGAACTTTCCCAAAAATATGGCCAAAATTCTCATAGATATTGCAGATAACAGAATGTACATCCATTTCAGATCTATTTTTAAAATAACATAGATATTGTTTGCAAAATACTATGTGACTCACCTAGCTGTATGGAAATGACATCCATACTCTGTTGTTCTGACTCTGTCTTCAGATTATTTAGACTGCTGATGTCATACACCAGCTGGTAGACGGCAGGCGGGGCCTGGTGGGGCTCCGAGGCCCTTGGGGGGCTGTCATAGCTTGGATCCTCTGAGATACTGCTGTCGGTTTCTGAGAAGGTCTCCCCAGGGGGTCCTGAGGGATAGACATCATTTGGGTTGATGGCAGGGAGGACATCTTCAGGTTCACTGTCCTTCAGACCCTATTAAAGGAGAAGAAATGTTTATCTGTTAAGGTGGCAACTCAATAAAGGAAAAAGGTGCATAGGTTATGTTCTTAAAACAGTTCCCCGAAGGTCATAATGATCCATCTTCCAACCACTTATCCTGGTCAGGGTTGCAGGAGATGTGGAGCCTATCCCAGACAGGACATGGCGCAAGGTACACCCTGAACAGGAGAGCCGTTCATCATTTAGTGCGTGCGTGCACACACACACACACACACACACACACACACACACACACACACACACACACACACACACACACACACACACA
>JAODLD010000144.1:14969021-14987845 GCA_026781065.1 Mormyrops boulengeri | reverse complement strand
ACACACACACACACACACACACACACACACACACACACACACACACACACACACACACACACACACACACACACCAGGGCTGGACTGGCCATCTGGCATGCTGGGCCATTTCCCAGTAGGCTGGTGGGTTTATAGACCCCTCCCTCCATTCAACGAATTTTATCATGGGGGACCCCAAAATCCATGGCCGACTTTTATTCCCAGTCCAGCCCTGACACATACACACTAGCATACACGACAAGCTAAGAGGCCAAGCAGCCTTACTGCATGTATTAAGACTGTGGGAGGAAACCTTGGATCCATAAAAACAGTTCCCAAAACAACAGCTATCATTTAACCCTAAAACATACATACACATTGGGGGTCCAGTGCCCACGCCTCCAGGGTCTTTGGTGTCGAGCTGTAAAGTGAACTAGAGCAAAGGAAAGGCCCATCCAAACCCAGACCAGCCTCTATCTCGATGTCCTCCTCTCTATGCCCAAAAAACACTTCTCCATTCTCTGCATTCATGTCCTAAAAGAAAGAAAAATAATGTTTTTTTGCCCACTTAAGCTGAACAATATGCACAAAGTTCACAACAATAAGCCTTCAGGGGAATGTCGAAAAATGTACAGTAGAATTCAAACGGCTTCCCACTTGATACATACGTCTCCCATCAAAACCAGACAACAAAAAGAAGACATGAACAGTCCTCATTAGCTGACAAATGTGACATGGAGCAGGTGTGGAATTTGCTTAAGGAGTGTTCATTGCAGCAGGAGGAGGAGGAGTGATATCAGCACACTCTGTGTTTGAACAGTGCAAGTTTTTCTAGAAAGGATATTTGTTTCCTGGTGGGCACAGGCCTATTTTCCACAACTTAACAAACTTTTACATCCTGAACACCTTTTAGCCTATATAAGGTATTTACTCATAGGTTTTTTAAACCCAGAGTTTCCATCCGCAGGCAAAAAGAATCGCTTTTCTTATACAATCAAAGCCAAAACTTACTAAGCATCCCAGAGTGTTGAGTTTATAAATGCAAGCCTCTAATTTCCTTGAAAGGATGTTATGGAAATAGATATTTTCTGTATTTGACAGCCATATCCGACACAATTTTCTTGTTATTTAAAACACATAAAAAGCTTGATAAATACTCCTCTCATCCTCAATTAATCTAATCATTTATGACTTGCACAGGGAAAGTATAGGAACCATTATATTTATTGAATTTTTTATCACCACTACATATTTTTATTGGCATCAGTTTCTAATTTCTAACCGGACTGAAAAATCGCACTTCTTTCACATAACAATGATACCTAATAATTGCACGTATTTCTGCAAAGGCGTAACTAACAAAAGCCATCGTGTTACGTATAACTAACAAACTATGTGCTTTTCCGCATTATTAATAACTATCGAGATTTCTATATGAAAATACATAACACTCAATCAGATAAATGCATGCATGGTACAATTAAATATTCACTTATATTCAAAGCAAATGATTTTCAGTGTTTCTGTATAGTTTTGTTCCCTTGTTCGCATTGGAAAAAATGAAAACTTATGACAGTAGTTATCGGTGTTTTCCGAACCTTCGATCATTTTAACGTGGTCATCTTTGGATATCTACTTACCTCGCATTAGCCGAATACAACTTTCAGTTGCGACACCGTCTCAGTTCTTTTTGCTCAGTGTGTGGGTGGAGCCTTCTTTCTTATGTCAAGCCGGATAAACAAGAGATATATTGTATTCACATAGTACATTAACACCACCTTTCACCTACCGACGGTGCCAGACTGGCTTTAAGCACTGTTCGTAAATATTCTCATATATATTTTTACACACTTTATCGTAAATATGTGTTAACTCGCTGAATGTACCTTTGCACTAACTTATCATTTTTCTGAAGCCGGTGATCAGACAGTGAACTTCTTTACTCTCCAAGGGAATCCAGCTGGCAAACCTTATGTCAATCAACAGAAGAAGGCGGATGTAAAAACGACGGAACTCCCTCGTCTCTTATTCTAATTGGCTGGCATAATTCTTCTAAACAATAAAACGGCAGACGATTGACCAGCAGACATTGGTCGTCAGTAGTTAGCAGTTTTGCAGCGGCGGGGATGTACGTGTTGTGATTAGACTCGCATTGCTAGAGGAGGACGGTAGTTCCGCTATAATGACGCATGGGCTTTAAAGAGGAGCACAGTAGCATGCACAAAAAGTTCCTGATTGCGTGCTACGTTGTCTAAAATTCAGAGCATACCGAGAACACTGATTACTGAAAAATCTGTCATAAATCCTTCATTTTTTTTTTACAAACATTGCCTAGATCCACGTAACAAGTAAAGTTCCTCCCCCGCAACGTCAAATAACGACTTCCTTGTCATTAAGTGCGTCTCCCCCTACGCCTATTTCATCCCGTCTCCACTTACAGTATGTGCTGTTCAGCACAGCACACAGAAGTAGCTGCTTTTCCGACATAGCGATGCTTCCGTCTTTATCGCTGAGGATGCTGTGAAAAAAGAAGCGTGTTGTTGCTTGTTGAAATTGCTTGCACATATTATATTATATTATATTATATTATATTATATTATATTATATTATATTATATTATATTATATTATATTATTGTAATGCAATTGTAACATAATGCATGACATTTATAAATTGCGCAAATTTAAATATTAAAAGGGCAGGTTTGCATTGCTAGTCATATAACCCTTACGTTTGCCGAGTAATTTGGCTTATACAAATATCAGTATGTTCCAATGAAAAACACTTTTTAAAGATTAAGATTAACTTTATTGATCCCGGGAGTAATTCTGGGTTTGTCTTATGAACTCATGAATAAATTACCTGGTATGTCAAAATACTGTACATATCTCTACGACAAAGACATGTCGTTTAGTTGGATCGTTCTTTATATATTGTGCTTAGTGTTTGACTGTGTGTATGAGTGTGTCTTGTCAGAATACAGCATATAGGGAATTCCCTCCTGTGTGACGTTTGCTAGCAAGCGACGTCACCGTGACGTTTTTGGACGTCCTATTTTGGTCCGCCAGGTAACGTTTTATTCACAGAATTTCCACATGTAGCATGACACTGGATATTGGATTAACAGTTATAGAAATTAATGAATAGATAGAATAAAATAGTTGCTACTACTATTAAAATAATAAAAAGAACAAGTCTACAATACAAATTCCTTGCAGGAATTTTTTAAGCAATCTATTGGGTTGGATGCACTTTTCTATTAATTTTCTTTAAGCAAAGTTACTGGCCTTGTGTTTCTTGCTTTCAAGTTAACTGATAAGTATAATTTTAGTTTTGTTCCGTTTTTCTTTACATTTATCATTTAAATAAGCAAGAATACCTTATGACTTGGGTAATTAGTGGGATGTGAACTGAAAATAGTTACTTTAATTCATAGAAAATAATGGATGGGGCTGTAGCAGTGTAACCACAATGGTGAAAGGGGTTGATAGAGGCAGTACAGCGGTAGTATAGTGGTTTGTTTGTTGTATAACATCATCATGATCGACAGACATTAGGCCTGTAAAAGGACTGGTAAGTTGGGCCGGCAATCTTCTCCATGGACCAGTTGTGCATTATGTTATACTCCCAACATACCTATGTGCACCCTAGTGTTTGGCTTGATATCAAACCAAGGTTAATGTGCTTCTTCAGCAACCACAGGACGGAAGTTGATCTGGGGATCCGAGAGCTAGATAACTTACGAACTTTTACGTTTTTCCCATACTGGTGCTCTTCATTATCGAAGAACGAATACAAAATATGTCAAATGCCATTTTTGCCCGAACTAAGGAAAGTAATATATAAGTAGTTTTGCTATCTGTGTTAAGATCTTTGGAAATCCCCTCTGCACATTTTAGCGCATACATACAGCAAACTCGCTAATAATAAATACTTACAACTTTACAAGCCAAAATGGTGGATTGTATGAAGTTAGTGTCACGTTACAAACCCTCCTACGATTTTGGAATTTTGCGCCAATCGGATGACGAGTTGTAGAGATACATTATTATTGAGTCCGGGACGCGAAGCGCTGTGGATTCTTTGAACTACTCAGCCTGGAGTGCTTACGGGAGATACTGTATAGACAGCACATTATTTGTGGGAATAGGCGCGTCCGCATTCACAAATTGAGAAACTCTTTTGGAACCGTCAGCTCAATCCTTTCGGTACATCACCGTTGTAGCTTGATGGAAGAAGACAAACACGGTAATTCAGCCCACTAACCATCACATGTAATGTTATGAAAACTTTTAACTTTGTTTTGGTAATGATTTCCTTCTAAATACTCCAAAGATTATATATTTTTACAGCTTTTTTCGTTGTTTTGTGTAGAACGTTGTTGTATATGTTCGCGTTATGGCATATCTTTGCAGACAGCTGCTTACTGAGTAAATATTTATATTGTTATCTGTATTTATTGAACTTTTCATATGAAATGGAATCGACTTCATAAAATAGCAAATAAATATGAGCATAATCACCCGGCTTATACCCACCCTTGTTTGAGTAGTAACGGGAAGGAAATACCCTTGCGTCAACGTTCCGAGAAGTTATAGTCAGAAGTTGGATTCGATTCAGGATTCAGATCGAACTTGAACAGCTGTATAAGAACATACACGTGGACAATATATAAATGTGTAACTGTGTTAAATCGTTTAATATAGATTTCGGTCAAATACAGTTCACTTTTTTTTCTTCAGATCCATCCCTTTTAGGATTGCATTTTTGCAGGACAGGGGCTCGATCCTGAGTTTGTCGTATGGAAGGCAACGTTATTTTAGGGTCCATTAAACAATAATTATCAATCGCATGTCAGCCTGTAACTTCAGCGTAGTTATTGCGATTGTGCAATAAAATATGGATTTACGTCTTTATATTCTCCGGTAGGCAAGATTACGAGCATCAAATTACAATAGGGTGTGTGGCCGCATGTTTGAAGACGTGGTCCGTGTTCTGCATAGTACAATTTAACGCTCATAAATTAGTACTCAATAACTCATTTGTGGTAAAGTGATAACCCCAGAGTTGTCGTTAATCTAAACTTAATAAATATAAATAATGTTGTTACTTGAAATATAGAACTTGTGTTTTTGCTGGCACTTCTTAAAACCAACCCATTCATGTGTGTACATCGTGTTACATTTGTTTATTTTACTTATTTTCTTCTCATTAATATAAGAAAATAGCTGGAAATACAGGAATGTGTTTTTTCATCGTTGAATTAGTTGTTTTTCGTAGCACTTTTCAAAACAAAGATCTTAAAGAAAACATAAAATGTAGTATTCAGTTTTTTTTTTTTTGTTCCAGGAAGTGTTGACGTTTGATTCGCAAAGGGCATCTCTGGCACGGTGCCTCAATTTGACAAGAGGGTGAGATACGAATTTCTGGTAAAAATTACATGGATGCACGCTGAATCACAGGAAAGCTCCACGGCTTTGGAGTTCGGAATGGATTCCAACCTGGGCACAAAGTCTGGGCTGGGAATTAAACTGGTGTCACTCTTCGTGCTGTTATTCATGACACTTGTAAGTGGCTGCTCTGCCTTATGCATCATCAGAGGGAGAGGGAGGTATAACACAGACCCAGGTAAGACTGCAACACTTAGACGATCTGTATTAATCATCATCCATCCATTTTCCATACCTATTTGCCCTATGTAGGGTCATGGGGGTTCGGAGACTATCCCAGAAGTGAATAAGCATATATATGTATTTCTGCAAAACATTGTTTCCCTTTTGGAATAATGAGTCTTCTGATTTTTTTTTCATTTTTTAGCTAGTGCTATAGAATATGTGAGCCAGTCAGAGAATGAATGTCTCTTGTCATTGTACACAAAAGGTGCAGCACGTTTGAATTCGTTTATCTGACAAAATGGTGTGATTTACTGCTCAGAGGCACGCCGCAAGGTGCTAAGTTTGGTGAGCTGCTTTGCGGGTGGTGTGTTCCTGGCTACCTGCTTGCTGGACCTGGTGCCTGACTACCTGGTGGAGATCAACAAGGCCTTTAGCAACCTTGGAATCACAGTAAGGAGTTGGGCAGAAGCACAATCTTGTTGTCTCTCACTCTCTGTCTCTCTGTCTCTCTCTCTCTCACACACACACACACACACACACACACACACACACACACAGGCAGTCCCCAGGTTTAGAACGAGTTCCGTTCCCTAAATCTGTCTTTAAGTTGAATTTTTAGGCAAGTTGGAAAAATAATAGTACAGTACATAAGAATAATAATATTATACAGAAATAATAAAACTACATATGGTACTGTACTGTATGCTGAGCTGACGAACCACTGAAGCCATGCAGTGTTTTCTTGAGTATCACAAAGTAATGTGTGCATTCCTTATTACTAACCATTGTATTTAACACAGATTTTTAATATAATAGGCTTTATGGCATTTCATTTGTAAGTACGAGTTGTCTGTAAGTCAGACATTCTTAACCTGGGGACTGCCTGTATATATGCATTTTTTTTTATCTATTTGCTACACTTTCAAATCTTATGATGTGGAAAATAATGCAGTTCCTTTCGCTTGCTGACAAAATCAGGTAAATTTGGTTAGTTTTCAAATTAACATGCAGTAGTTTGCACTGTAATGATTGTTTGAAGAACAAGTCTTGCTTGTCTTACTTCATATATTGGAAATGTTACCAGTTCAGTATGTGCTGGATACTCATGTTAGACAGTTCTATGTTCTTCTCACACTGGAATTCTGTTCACCCAGTTGCAGTTCCCGCTACCTGAATTCATCCTGGCCATGGGCTTTTTCCTGGTTCTTGTGATGGAACAAATTGTCCTGGTCTTCAGGGACAAATCAGGTGGCTTCACAGGAGAGAGGCAAGCGCTATTGGTAGATCCAAGTATCCAATCACACAACAAAGATGGTTTGGGCCGGAATCACCTGCATTCTCCCTTTGCTCATGCCAAGGATGAACCAGACAGAATAAGACATCTTAGCGGGGAAGGAGTCCACCTCCACGTTGATTTCAACTCTCACTCCGCCATCCGTTCTTTCATCCTGGTGTTCTCACTTTCCCTGCATTCTGTGTTCGAGGGGCTGGCAGTCGGACTTCAGCAGGATAAACAGCAGATTCTGGAAATCTGTTTGGCCTTGTTGCTTCACAAGAGTGTCATCTCCTTTAGCCTGGCACTCAAACTCACCCAGAGCCAGCTTCGGCAGGCCGCAGTTGCCGGCTGTCTGCTGCTGTTCTCTGTAATGTCGCCACTGGGCATTGGACTGGGTATTGCTCTCACTGAGACCCAGTCCACCCCTCAACACCAGCTTGCACGATCCACCTTGGAGGGTCTGGCTGTCGGCACCTTTATATACATCACATTCATGGAGATCTTGCCTCATGAGCTGGGCTCCTCACAGAACCGCATACCCAAACTGGCTCTGCTTCTCAGTGGTTTTGCAGTGGTCACTGGTTTCCTGTTCATAAAGATATAGTGCCTTACCAAAACTGTCTTATCCTTTGTTTTTCTAAAGAGAAAACTGTGTCATAACAAATAAATTTTTGTACAAGAACATGGCATAATGTCTACTGAACTTCTCCTTTTAAAGAAAATAATACCATCACATACCATGACAAAATATTGCATTCAATATATCTGCAAGTTTAGAATCTCCATTCTTTGCTGCATAAAAAGCACCTTGTTGACATGTATATCAAAAACAAAAAGGTTAATCAACTGCAATTTAAGTATTTGTAGCATTCAGTATTTTCATTCTATTTCTAGAAAATAGTTATCCATCTAGGGTGGCTCAGTATGTAGGACTATAGACATGCACCTCCAGGTTGACTTTGGTAGGTGAATTTGTGTTCCTAATGTGCCATTATTTCTGTTTCTGCCCTGGAATGGGGTGACATCCTGTGTCTTACTTGCTCACCACTATCCTGTAATGTAAAATTTATTGAAAAATTGATTTTTTTCAAGTTAAAAGGAAAGTACAAATAAGTAAATCAAACAAATACATTTTCCCCAAATTATATTTTTATTTAGTATAAAAAACGTAAAAAGTAGTAACAGTAATATAAAAATAACATACATTCAGAGGCTCACAGAAGCAAAACAAGAGCATAAAGTTAAACAGGGAACTACTTTAAGCTGAACTTTTGATAAAGTTTTACAATCCATGTTTACTTACTGTACTCTTTTAAAGTGTGGAAACTTTTTATGCATTTGCACTTTCATACATTACCGTACCTAGTCAGTATATTGATTAATTTCCGTATTACGGTGTTTATTAATATTAAAGCTTTTGACAATAAAGCCGAAACACGGTACTTGTATCGGCAAATAAAAAATTCAACACATTCAAGCATCCGAAATATCCCTTCGGTATTTTTGAATTATGAATCGTGCAGCTATGCGTACACGGCTCAACTCGTTCGACGATCAATGTTGTGTTTACAACTAAAGGGGAAGGGATCGTGTTACTTTTGCACGCGTCGCACGCCAGCAGTCCGCAGAGGTTAATGGGACTTGTAGTTTACGGCAACAACTGACCTTTGACTGCACAAACTACAGCTTGTGTCATGTGAAAACTACACGTCCCACATTTCGACTTGGGCAGTCGTCCAGAATGCCCCCCCTTCCTCCCTCGCCCGTCTCCCTCCCTCTCCGCTGCCCTCTTGCCCCTCCCCGTCTGCCTTCCTCCCACCAAGTCAGATCAGTTCACTTAAGTAAAAGATGTCTGCGGCGGGTACGGGTGCAGGCGGTTGCGGACCCGGGCCGGGTGCTGGCTCTGGGGCCTCAAACCCCAGGAAGTTTAGTGAAAAGATAGCCCTGCACACCCAGCGGCAAGCCGAGGAGACGGCCGCCTTTCAGGAGGTCATGATGGACATCACCTCTACACGGGTAAGAGGAGCAGGGAGGTGTGGGGAGACTCCGAGTATACACAGGCCTTTCTGGGTAGGTACCCGCAGAGGTACGGACGGGCTTAAAAGTAAGGAGAGGTGCGCCTCGCCAACTTGCCAGGTAATGCGACTTCTTCTGGTGAGAGGAGGCTCGTTAGCAAATTCGCGCTCGCTTGAGGATGCTTACTGGAACGACTTGATGGCTAGTTTGGGTTTAGTTGGTACTGTACAGGCGGCGCGCTTGAGTCGCTGTTACACAAGTTTAAATTTGTTTTTCAAAAAAATTCCTGTAGTAAACGCCGTAGTTAAACCGTGTCAGTGACGGGGAAATGACACATCCGGAATGTCACGACGCCACTTCGCTAACTAGCGGGACTGAGCCGGCTCAGTCGTTAACTTTAGTCCCGGCGAGCTGCAGCGCTCTCCGCCGCCGTCCGTCTGCTTGCACACTCGCCTCTTTTCGTCAAGTCGTCTTTTAAAATCGAGCAGGCGACGCGTAACCCGGTATATTACTGCTCGCCGCTCGGCGTCTCGCCTCCTTTCGGCGGTCAGCGACGCTAAATATGACAACAGTCGCGGGCCGTCGGCTCGAACGTCGCCGACGGAAACTTCTGACGGATGCCTCGTAAAGTCGGCTAGCGCGTTAGCCGCGTTAGCCTGGCGGAGATGGCAGCGCGCTCGGCGCAGTTCTCCTCGCGGTTTATAACTAGCTAAATAGACCGGCTGCCTAAGGTGTGCGATTAAGTTAAACATATTCTCTCATTGTGTATTTGCCTTTTTGGCGTGCTCGTATTTACGTTTGATGCCGCGGGCGATCGAAGGGTAGCGCCCTCCCGTCGCCGTGCCGCACGCTCACGGCGGCCGAACTGCCGAAAGTGACACATCTGATGTGAGTGACAACTCGCAGCCGCTCATCGCTTAACTCAATGGAAGCTCTGCGGTTTTGAAGAGATGCGCTGACCACAGTGTACTGACGAACTGACCACGGGCTGTCCGTGAGCACTGGGCGACAGTGATTGCGTTTGCAAGCTTAACGGCTGACTTCATTAGACTATTAAAAAAAAATGTGCATGGAAATGATGCCGCTGTTTGAAGACTTACATTTGCATCAATCGCAGAAAATCGCACCGCCTGGATCAGGACCGTAGTTCTCACAATCACTCTTCCCCAATGCATGCTTGCATCCATCGCATTACTTCTAGACTTTATTTTTTTGCACGTCCGTTTGGCTGCCAGTCTGACTGCTGTTTTCATTGTGTGTTGTGGGTCTTTTAAGTGGGTTGCGGTGGGTAGGATATATTTAAGGTTCACTGGGTATGGACAGTGTGTCGTTGTATGAGGCCTGTCTTAAAATTCGAGAAAGAGTAGAGGAAATTACTTTTGTATTGGCTGATGTGTATCAGAGCTGTGTATCGGGATGAATGCGTCGCGGCTGCGTTATTTGTCAATCACGATTGTGTATCTATGACTTGGAATATGTCCGGTGTATGTGGAAACTAGGAACCGATATCTGAAATTTCATCAGTAAGGAAAGGCATAATGTTTTACGTATAGTAAAAATAATTATGGTCCGGATTTGTGAAGCTGGAATTTAAGTAGGTAATTACATGCCTATTTCCTGTGAAGCCACTTGTTGAAATGCTGTGCTTGAAAAACCCCGAACGGCGATTTTATTTATGTTTTTGTTATATTTTCAAAATTCCCCGCATGGTATACCAAGAAGCTCACTATCGAGTGTTTTTCTACACGTTATACTTTACCTGATGTGCTCAATTGCTGAGGTCTGTGGATGATGATACATTATGATGACGATGACATTATATCATTTGTTAGGCAAAATCTTTTTCGTAGCCAAAGGTATCCATTTGCTTTTCAAGGTAGAGCATTTGTGAGATGTACTGTACAGCAACACTTTCGATAACAAGTTCCATTAAGAAAGGAGAACTCCTTGCTTGTCTCAGTTGCTTTTTTATCACCAGTCAGGCCTAGCTTGTACGATTATTTAGAACTTCGTGGTGTCTCTGCTTTGCATAGAATGCTTGCATGCATTTCATAGAAAAATCTGTATATAATTTACTGTTGGCTTCTGTGTCTATGTGCATATGCAGCCTAATAGTTGTGATTTTAGAGTGACATATAATTTGCATACAGTCCAGAAGTATTTCAGTAATGTCACGTCAACAGATATTTTTAATCTGACTTGCTTTATTTAAATTTCAGCATTTTTTCCCTTTCCAAACATTCACATTTCATCTGAAGTCTGCAGTTGAACTCAGTTTTTGTCCAAATACCACCAAGCTGTCAAGTTTTTACTAATCCTTGTTATCACATATTGTGGACTGGCCCAAGATAATCTGTCATAGTGTATTTCCACAGTGCTCATCGCTCATTATTTATTGTCTGTCTACCCCTACTAAATTCATTTATGAAACAAAGCGTGATAAATCAAATCTGTACTTGCTTATTTACTCGATGCAAATAAACCAAGACTGTTAGTCTACAATTCACAGTAACTTCAGTTTATTCAGATTTCAATTACTCTGTTTTGTTTGAAGTACAGCTTGTTCAGATCAAATTAAAGGGCTCAACTGGAACAAACTCCAGCACTCACAGTGGGCGCCAAAGAGCAAGACTGAGAAGTCTGACATCTAACGGGAATTAGATTAAGACTTTATCTAGCTCCTGTCCTGCTAAATGACATAGGGGGGGGAGACCAGCTGTGAAGTGATTTTGTGTTTGTTTTCCTGCCAGATTCAAGCCCAGAAAGTGCGCTTGGCACGGACGCAGGGTCCGTATTATGGGGGTTCACTGCCAAATGTCAACCAGATTGGGAGAAATCCTCCTGATTTCCAGGTAAGGCTGAAGCACCTGCTCTGAATGTTCGTTTGTGATGTATGTGGATATTTATTCTTCTAGTTAAACGTCTTTGACATTGTCCATGTCACAAGAATGAATATAAAGTATAGATGTTGTTAAATATGTAAATACATCGCAGTATTTAAATTGTAATGGATGAATGTTATATATTAATTTTCTTTACCTAATGTTTCGGGAATGTGTATCAAGGCTTACGTCCTTTAGTGCACAGTTGTTTCCCATTCTGCGTTGTTTACCTTCGTTACTTTGACTCTGACCCTTTTGACCTTGCCGAGAGCATCTGTGTGAGTTTATGGTCCCTGGCACTGCAGGTTCCTGCCTAGGGGGTGCTATAAGGATGTGTACAACTACTATAAGAATGCAGATCTGCTCTTATTCTGCATTGGCAATGGCTTGTATTATTTAGGTGTATGAAAGTACTTTTCAAGCCATACAAATGTGTGCAAACAATATCTTGGCAACAAGGTTCGAAATTAAATAAAGTGATTATTTTCCATTTGTACAAGTATAGGTACAAGTACATGGACCTTCTTTAGTTTTCGCATATCCCACCTTGCTCTGATTTGAGACATACACTTATGAAAGCGTGAACAAAGCATGGGATCAGAGTGCAGTGTGTGCAGTTTATTTGGAGTCCTTGGATCATTTTTCTGGGTTAAGAGCCTTCCTCAAGGCCCATAAGGTGATGCGACTACACTGCCAACCATGGGATTTTAATGCTGTCAGTCGTAATTGTATCAGTACTAAAAGATTGCAATAGGTTCCGTCTCCTAAGACTGAGGGTATATTACACCTTCCTAGATTCTACTGTCTCTTCAGTATCCAGTCAAGGATGACCCTATTGAGGGATGTCATTTTGACCTCCAAAGTTTAGGTGCTGAGTTTAGAGAAATGATACGTTTTTCAATAGGACAGAAAAAGCCACTGGACTAGGTTGAAAATCAGGAAGTGAGTCACCCTGCGTGCACCAGTGAAAGTGTCGACTTCAATCCTAAAGAGTTGCTGGGTAGCAGGTATCTGTAAGCAGTGGCCCCAACAGACCTTGGGCAAATATGGTAAGGAAGGATTAAAATGATTCCAGGCTGGTGTACACGGTTGTGTAGATGAACAGAAACTGGCATTTTAGTAACATTTCATTGTTTTTGTTTACATTTTGATTGACTTTATGTGAACTCTGAGTCTTTGAGAGTTTGTCTTTTTTCTTATGGTTTAAGGCAGTAGTCTAACAGTTTTTTAGCTATATAAATTGGATTTTCTGCATGCCCAAATTGTTTAGATAAGAGAATTGGTTTGTACTTAAGTGAATAATCAACAAAATACTTTTGGCAGCAAGCCGATATTTAGCAACTGTGGATGCTATCATGGGTGGCCAGTGGCAGGTTTCTGTGGTGCTTTGTCCTCAAACGCAGTCCTGTGGCCTGTAAATGAAACAATAATATGCCACATCTTCATTAGCAGCCTTCTCGAAATCCCTAATAAACAAAGATTTATTTATTTATTTATTTATTGGCATAACAGTTAGTCTGGTTCTTAATACCTTGCAGTAAAGTAGTTTTATGTTTTTGTTTGCTTTTGGGCCAAGTATTGAACTTGTACTCATATAGGTTAGACTTATAAAGCAAAACAAAGTGCCCTTAGTCTAAGATTATATATAAATATATATATTTGTAGTATTATAAAGTGCATACATTTTGAGTTATTTTTCAGTCATAACTCCAAAAAGTTTTCAGGTAGGCTTTCGTTGTACTTTTAGATTTATTACTCAGTATAATTTTTATTGGAAGTATGCATTTTAATACTAAATGTATACTTTTATGTACATTGCATCTTTAATTTTTTTTTTTTTATGTAACCATATTTGGTGTCCTCCCATTTTGACAGTTATGCTATTTGTGTAAGACGTTTCTCTGATTTTCGTTCTTTGTCTCAGGGTTCGTTCCATTCCAACCTGGACTCCATTCGCTCCACGCGACACCACGGCCTGGTGGAGCGCGTACAGAGGGATAGGAGGTTTATCTCCCCGGTCCTCCCCTACAGGAGACAAGTATCCTCTCTACCGTGACGCTGCACTCCGCGCCCCCTGCTGTCAGTCACTGTGAAGTGTTTCCTAGCCTCCCGCAAAGGCTGAAACAAACACGTGTCTAACACTAAACTCCCAAAGTTGCATATAGGTCAGGTGGATTTGGCGGGCGCTTCTGTATGCAGGGATATAATTCACCATTTACTTTGTATTATTTTACCAGCTCACTGAACCTTGAGGGCGACTCGTTTGGGTCCCAGCATTGGATTTATTTGCTCTAGATTCACATTTTCAGTGTCTAGTGCTTTGTTAGAAATTGTCATTGTGTAACAACTCGGGGAAATCCGAGCAGGAAACGTGAATACATCTGATTGGGTAACTTCTAGTTATAGTACAAATGTTTGCTCCATTTGGAAATTTGCACAGATATTTATAAGCACAGATATCGCTGTGTTTGTATTTATGCTTTATGCAGTGCTTAAACTCTGCAAAAGTTAAATGTAATTAAAGGTGAAGATTGCTTGGAGCTGGATTCATGTTATGCTTTGTAGTCCAGTTTAGGTGGAATGTCATGAACTCTGCCTTAACTAGTGCCTCCTCAGACCGACAGCTCCCAGTACAACTCGCCATACTTATCCCCGCCCCCAGACCCCAGCTGGAGAAGGTAATGGCCACCAGGCACATCTGCAGCCCCACACAGACCCGTTTATGGCTTGGCAGCTTACCTCTAACTGCAGCTTATGTGCCTCTCTGAGCTTTGCCTTTTAATGACTCGTAATCATTAGATTAATACAAGGCAGATGTTTATTTTATCCCTCTTTTTTATTGTTCATTTTATATACCTGATTCCTTTTAGGGTTTTTCTTTATTTCTTTCTGTCCTTGCATCTTAACTGATCTTCGCTGAACTTACCTTTTGGAATAAAGGACCTTCAAGAAGCTACTTTTTCATGATTATTTTATTAGTTAGCATTTGCACAAAAAGTGAATGTCAAAAAAAAAAAGTGTAACTCCCTTTCGTGGTTCTTGTTTTCTGTTTCTGATGACAAGCTTAATTCTTAGTCATTGGATTGCTATTAAAATATTTAAATCCAAATGTCTGACTAAGGTCTGCAAAATGACTTTGGATTAAGAGCCTCTGTTTTTTGAAAGTGGGGCAGACCATTGAGCTGGTGCATTACTACACATCTGTATTCTGGTATCTCACTGATTTTCTGGTTCTCTTGTACTAATCCTACCTGTGGTACTTGGCACGATTACCATACTTTTTGCTGATGTTAACTGGCGGCTGTTTCCCAGAACATCATATAGAAAGAGAAGTTGGGCTTTACTGCATCACTTTATACAGAAACAAATGGCGGAAACACTAATTTTGGATTTTGGTCCTGGCATTCCTGTTTCCCCAACCGGCACATTAACAACAGTAATATGAGGCAAAGCTAAGAAGACTCCTATCAGCTTTGGGTTGTGCTTTTGGGCACTGCCTCTCTATCTTCTTCTTCTGCTATCTATCTCTGCTCCCGGCCTTTTTTTGGCTCCCATCAGATCTTTCAATTTGGAATTAATGGTAATTTTTCTGTCAATAATGAAGGAATTGGCCAAGCAACTTCTCCCTGGACAAAAGCCAGTTGTTCCAACTCCCAACCACAGCCCTTAACAGGTGAATTTAAGCATCCTTTTAAGCACCCTGTCTTCCTGCATTGTGGATACACCCAGCAAATGACACAGAAGATTCTAAAGGACCTGGGTCATGCTTATGTCGTAAGCCTAGGATGATTAGTGAGTGTGCTTGATGTTTGGCTGTTTCTGGAGACAGAAGATGTGGATCGTAATCGAAGCGTGTAGCTCTGCTGTTAAGGCAGAACTGCTTCGACATGTTTGCTCTGAAAGTGTTAGTTTTTTTTTTTTTTTTATGAAGGAAATTTTGATGATCATGCTGTTCCCCTCTTCGTTAACTTTTCCACCTCTCCATATCTGCTGTTCTCAACAGAACAAACTCAGACTCTGCTTTGCACACCAGTGTCATGAATCCCTGCACAGGCGAGAATTTGAGTTCTGCACATGGCTTGACTGCCCCAAACAGGCGCAGCGGTAAGTTTAACGAATTGCTCTGTGAACATTTCGGAATTTACATGCTACATTGGCAGTATTTTTTTTTTTTTATGACTGGTGTATTTAAATGGAAATTAGATGTGTTACTGTCTATTTTATTTCAAAATAAACTTTATTAAGTTCAATAAACAAATAAATAACCGTATCCTTCTGCAATCCCATCCAACATGCCTCCATGCCTTGCGAGCTGTGCCAGCTGGCATTGGCTGCCAGTCCCCCATGACCTTATCCTGGATAAGTGATTGGATAATGGAGGAATTGCTTCATTAAGCTCTGAACAGTTATTTCTTAAGAACTGGTTGAATAAATCTCATTTAGGATCTTGGAGTTGGCTTGTCTGCCAGGCAGCCTCTTCAGCAGAAATCCTTTTAGTGTTTCCTTTAGTTCTCTTGATCTCCAGTGGAAACAGACAGCCACTCTCTGAAGTATGTGTATTCTTGCTGTCCTTTAGCATCGAGTTGGACAATCTGAACCTTTTTTCAAGGTATCTTGGTCTTCTGATGGGGGTCGTGTCCCCCTTTTTGTTTTCCTGTTCTAGGCTTGACTGAAAGTGAGGGACGAAAGAGTGAGTGCTCTTTTTTACACACCACAACAGTCGTAAACGTGGCTATGACTGTCATTATGAGCACCGTAAATGCTCAGATAAACACACCCCTACACTGTCAACTGAAGCCCATTTACTTTTAAGTACTCTCTCTTGGTTTGTAGTGGTGAAGGGCTGGAAATGGTTTTGCTTTTTCACCAGTTTGATCCTGTCCTTCTCCTAGTGTTCCCCTTTCCCGTGCCGCCCATTGAGGAGAACATGGTAGATGAAGGGAAGTTGCTTAAGCCTTGGGATACCAAGAAGGTACCATTCTTTAGAAGCCATGATGGTGCAGTAATTGTAAATTACGTTGCATGTTATGTTTTAGTAGCTCCATAAATTCGATAATATTGCTTCATTGCCTTTTTTATATTTGTTGTTGGGGCATTTGTGCCCATATCTAAAAGGTCACGGGTTCAAGTCCTGTGGCTGTCAGAGTAATCGTATCAGTGCCAGGCCCTTGAGCAACGACCTTAATCCTGGTTATCACTGCTGTCCGTTCCTCACTTGTACAGTGCTTTGGATAAAAGCACCTGCTAAGTAAATGAATGTAATGTAAAGTACTTCCAGTGAGGAGCCATTTCTGGATTTGCGTTTTGATCTCTGCTTCTGTCCGCAGTTACCTTTGCTTTCCTCAAGACCCAAATCCTGTGAAGTTCCTGGTATCAAGTAAGTCAACATGCGAATTCTGAAATGAGAAGTAATTCTTATTGTAGCAGTGTTTACAATGAACAAAATCATTCGACACTGATTCTGGGTTCTCTATTGAGGTATTTACTAAATGTATCACTGCCTAAATTGGATTTGCACATGGCATACAAATGATAAATATGGGTGAAATGTATTCATATCTAAAGTAACGTTTTAAGGATGGGCTCATAAGCTGATTCTGTTTTATTGTCATATTGTATCATTATCAGTGTACACTGGTGCCCTTGTCTCTATATTTGTTTTAATGCTCGTTCACTGCCCATTACGGTTCACTGCCTCTGCCTTCTGTGCCTCTCCTGACTCTCTGTCTCCCCCTGTGTTTTCCCAGTGTTTTTCCTTCCCCGGATCAGCAGTCCTGTGCCTCCCACATTCCCTCCGGCCTGAACACGGGAGGCTCCTTGCCAGACCTGACCAGCCTGCACTTCCCTTCACCCCTGCCTACTCCCCTGGACCCGGATGAGCCTTGCTATACGTCACTGAGCGGGGGCAGCAGCACCGGCAATCTGGCTAACACCCTCACTCAGCTGGGGATCACGACAGGCACCGCCTTCCACTTGCCAGGTAGACCTTTTCTGTGGTTCTCATTACTGCCAGGACTAGTAGTTAAAATCTGGGAGAAAAAAATGACTTGTAGGACTGTTACAATTATTACATAAGCCTGACCATGATTATTTGAACTGATTAATTTTTACATAATCGTTAGAATCCTCTCCAATCATCAGTATAAAAATTGCTGGATGAGACAGAACAGTCATATTTCTATCACTATTTCCACATCGTTCTCTACCGTGTAATGTTTGGCTGGCGCTCGTTTAATGACATCATCTCATTGCGTTTCTGGACCGATGCATACCACCTGTTCGATTTGCACCTCGCACGCCTACGCATGCGCAGTATTTCATGGCAGATTTTACGACGGTGCCCGATTTTGTATCACTTCGTTTCACAACATTTTCATGACCCAGCCTGATCCCGTTAGTGTTTCTTTTCGCTACTTCAGGTTCATTTTACAGGCTGCTTGTGACCGATCCCCACCAGCCCAGCCCGATCTCCACTAGGCCAGAATATCAGCCAGTTATTTCAATTTTGGGTTCTTTGTGTTGTGGAATGACCGTATATGTCTCTGACCGCTGTCACTATTTTGCTCCAGCAAAGTCAGTATATTATCTCAGGACAAAACTACAGAAATGTATGTTACTTTTCCCATTCATCTGTGATCCCCTTGTTTTGGTGTGATATAAACAGGTGCACATAACTGGTATGCAAGTATGCATTTGCCATAAAGCGATACACCTGGAAAGCTCTTGTAGCAGCGCAAAGGCATACGTATTTTATATGCATTCGTGCTGTTATGACAAGAAATTACCGTGCATTTTAACCTTTATTTGGCTAATTTTTACTTTTGCAGTATAAAAGCTAAAATGCACGGTGATTTCTTGTCATAAAAGCGAGAATGCACATAAAATAAATATGTATTTGCATATATGGCGACTGTGTACTTGCACACCAGTTATGTGCATCCCTGTATATAAATATGGCTGAAATAAACACAAAATATGTCAAACTTTGTATTTCAGTTTAGAGTGAACCAAAGCTGTCTGTATACCAAAGTACCATGTCATTGGATAGCAGCAATT
>JAODLD010000144.1:14926265-14966450 GCA_026781065.1 Mormyrops boulengeri | reverse complement strand
GTCCTCTAATTAGTAATCTAATTAGGCAGTTGCAGCGAAAACCCGCACACACAGTGGCCCTTTCTGGATAAGATTGGACACCCCTGTTATACATGATTTATGTAGCCGACCGCAAAAATGCAACCAATCTTGCACAATTAACGAAGTTAAGTTAGTTGTTGTTGCCCAAATTGCACATGCAGGAAATTTGTCTCTGCTTGTCTGTGGCTCTCATACATACAATAGATGCATACATAGTTATGACAATGTTCATATAATGCAATAAGTTTACACCTGTTTTCCTTCGCTGGTCCTTTTGGGAATAGAGTCCAAACCGCATGGCAGCGTTTAGCAGGAGGACATTCACTCCCTTTTCTTTTCGCCAGCGGCGGTCTGCGTTTTCCCCGTTTCGGGTGACGTCACTGATACTCCTGGTTGTCACTGCAGGGAGTCCCGCTCGACACCAGCAAGCTTCCCATGGACCAGCGGCTGCCGCCCTATTCCTACAGCCCGGCCCAGCAACCCCAAACAGCCCCATCCGTGCCCCATCAATCTCTACCCAAGACCGGTCCGGCAGGGCAGCCGGCGCCACAGCACCAGCAACTGAACCACAAACAGCTTCAAGCACAAGCCCAGACGCAACTGCACAGTCAGAACCTGCCAAATCCGCAGAAGACCCACAATGCTCCTGGTGCACAGATGCAACACCTGCAGAGGCCGGCTGCACCGATGCAGGCCAAGGGCCAGAATCCTTTGGACGTGCAGGGCCAGAACTGTCAACACATGCAGCCGGACCTGCAGGATGCGCAGACGCGGGGCGCCTCGGAGCAGCAGGGGCAGTCGCAGCAGAGCCTTTCTCAGCTCCAGCAGATGAGTCACCAGCTCGCCAGTGACATGGGTGCATGCAGCGTGAGTGTCCCCATCCTTATTCTGGTTACTGTCACTCTGAACCTCAGCTGGGGCCAACATTGTAGAGCAGAAAGCAAGGTGCTGCTAGAGATTTTGGGCCCTATGAAAGCATATCATATTGGCCCTCCAACCCAGACCAATCCAACGATGTTCCAGACTTTTCAGGGCCCTGTCACTCAGAGGTCCTTGGAATGGTCTTTTTGTGGGCTTTGGATGAGTCCCTAAGGTCCCTGAAGTTCTTCTGTGTTTTTTTACTCTCCTATCTGTAGGATGCCTCCTTATTAAACTCTCTTCTTGATGACCCCTGTTTGGACCTCCATCTTGCAGCCAGGCAAGCCCTTTCTCAACAGGTAGGTCCCAAAGCTCAGCAAGGCGTACTTGATTCACCCATTCAGTAGGCCCTGGAACGCAGGAGATTAGTCTTTCAGACCTCATCAGTTGAGTCTAATGTTGCCATGGTAGTCTTCATTTACATTTCTAATTTTGCAGTCTTATTACCGTTTGCTTCTGTGTCACAGTAGCTTTTGTGTTTCTTGTTTGCAGTTCAACATGGAGCCTCAGGTGGAAAACTTGTCCTTCAACCACAGTTTGGGATCAGGACCCCCGGCAAGCAAAACTCACGAGGGGTCCTACCTTGACCAGGTGTCCCTGGACTTCCAGGACTCAGGTGACCAGCAACTTCTCAACAGCCAGAACCAGAGCCAGAACTACGGCAGTATGGAACGACACGGCGTGCCCAACATCATTCTGACTGGTAAGCTGGGTTTAGGGTTTTGATGGGACTGTTGTGGAATCAAAGGCTGTAATGTTGCATATACTGTGAATTAAAAAATTACTTGATTTAAAATATGGTGAATGACACTACCTGGTCGTGTAAGTAGTAATAAAAATAGTCTCACTTTAACTTGTTTGAATTTTCAGGTGACTCTCCAACTGGCCTTTCCAAAGAGATCACCAGCGCTCTGTCAGGAGTTCCAGGCTTTGAGTTAGACTCCTTTACCCTGGATGACCCACTGCGGATAGTCCCTATGTCATTCGAGGGCTTGGGCATCCTGTCGGACGCAGACCTCATGCTTCCCGACCCTTCCGTAGAGGACTCCTTCCGCTCTGACCGCCTCAAGTAGACTGAAGAAAGGAGGCTGGTGCTTTGGTGTTGGAAGGGTGTAATGAGACCTTGGTGAGCTGGGAGTGTCTCTTGGAGCTGGGCACGATGGGCTTGGGTGAATGGTGTTCTGTCGTCGTCTGAGAAATCGGGAATTTCTATGGAAACGATCGAAACGATCTAATCATGGGACCAACGCTTCCCTGTCCAAGAAATACGGTCTCTTGTTCTTACGACGATTAAATATGAACATTTAGGCATTGTGGTAAGACTGCAACTGCATGTTAAGAAATGCACTTACATTTTTTTTTTTAGCAGACATGAATACAGAGCATGTTATTGTCGCTTCTGTTTATATGGCTAACAATCTGTTTACCTGGCAATCTGCTATTTGACAGGTGTTTCATTCCAGATTAGTAGATGAAGTCATTTTGTTTTGAAGATGAAAGTACACCTGAGATTGAACCCATTACTATGTATGTCACCTGCTCATGCCTTGGGGAGGATCCCTCATCCACAGTTTCCCCCCCAACTTTCATTCCCTCTAACTACAACCAAATGTTGGCCAGTTTTCATAATTAGCAGTTATACCGAAATATAGGATTAAAACGATCATGAAAAGGGGCAACTTTTAAAAGCCTTTGGTATTGATAAGGATGTGAAGGTAGTACTTGTTTACCCATGTTTAGGAGGATTAGTCTCTACATATTTTTACAGACCAAATTATCTATCCCCACTTAACTTCTGAAGGTCAGAATGACACATTCCTCAGGCTTTTATTTGATGGTTGTTGTTGATTTGGAAAAAAAAAATGTTTAACGTTCTGTAATGCACTTCTTGTAATGTGACAAATTAATAGCACCTTTCCTGTTTGAACATTGGCTGGTTACACAGGTTCTTGTACAAGCGCAATTCAAACTTCTGAGCAGTTGCAAATGGTGCAATGCCTATGGCTGCTTTTCAGAATCAACTCCGGCTGTAAAAATAACTGCATCTCACTGCTTGCCTTTTACTGTACAGTCAGGCTGTCTGACCGTCTGTCCCGAAGGACTGCAGTTCTGCCGGATTCACTGCAGTGTGTTTTGCTTTTCCCCACAAGTACCCAGGTCACATGTCACCCAGGTCTCAAGGGGTGGGCTGCTCTGTGGCAGTGTTTCTCAACCCTGTCCTCAGAGACCCCCAGACAGTCCATATTCTTGCTCCCTCCTAGCTCCCAATACACCTGCACTAGGTATTTGGTGTTCTTGATTGGCTGGGAGCTGGGAGGAAGCAAAATGTGGACTGTCTGGGGGGTCTCCGAAGAATTAGTTAAGGAACACTACTCTGTGAGAATCCAGTCATTGGGTTTTATTGGAACCACCTGAAAATGCAGTGTACCTGCCTGGTCAGCAGTGAGTGAAATGGTGCTTAAAAAGCATAGTCTGATAGGTCATTTCAAGAGTGAAATTCAGGTAACAAAAGTAATCAATTCTAATATTTTTAAATGTGTGGGAACTCGGGTGTGGTTTTGAAATGGTTTAAACAGTGATTACATCCCCCCTCACTTGCAGGTGTTTCACCTTGTTAATCTAGATTGTAGGGCATATTTTAAAATTCAAAATAGAGCTAATAAAGTTTTATTTTTTTAAGAATTAAATACATATATAAAAACTAATGGAAAAAATTGCCTAACTCGGGGGGTCAGTGTAAAGATATCTGCCAAAGCAACATGTCATAAAGCAAAAGTCTTTGTTTTAAAGCCGGGGTTTCGACCATTCTTGTTGTGTGCATGCACGTTCATGTGATGTGTGATGCCTTAGCACTTTTTTTAAAGAAAACTTTGTAATCTAGCACTATGCAGCCTGTCGGTGGGGGGTGGGGTTAATGTAAGTGTTAAGGGTGTCCCTTATCATAGGGAATAAGCTGAGCTTCAGAGGGTTTTTATTAATGAATAGTATGTCCCATGGTAAACAATGATGAAGGGTGACACTCGCACCCCTTAGCTGTCGCCCTGATGTGCCACTTTACTGTGATTCCTTTCAAATGTTCTCCCCATATCCCCAGACTGTATCAATGTTTTATTTTTTAGCGTAAAGAAATTGTCTTAACTCCACTTAAGTCTTAACAGTGCCTACCATGTAGGTAATGTGGTCTTTAAGAATGAACCTGTGTGTTTGATACATAGTGGTAATGGCATGAATTAGTCCAGTGAGTTCTGTCAGAACACACAGGCATTAGTTTGTGATGACAATCCAGATTGTCTTAACTTGCATGGTCAATCAGTGCTATTGGTCCCCTGCAATAGCCAAAGTATCTTTGCTCAATAACTTGGCATGAGTGCTCTGCCCTATAGAAATTGTTACTGATAAAATTGTGTTACTGATAAAATGCATCTGTATGTTTTTACCATAATGCAGCAGCAGCCTGCATTTTCGTTTGTGAGATTTAACTGCACCAAATTAAAATGACTGGAGCAGAGAGGGATGGCCAGGTGCAGTACTAAACTGTTTGCTGCAGTGGTCAAGCAGCAATAAAGAAAAGGATTTATTCTATTTTTATGAAATGGGAGGAAAGTGTGAAGTATTTATGCTTAAGGGTCTAGCGCTGGAAGCTGGCCAAAGACTACATAATTTACAAATGTATTTACACCTTTTGTGAGAGGAAAAGCTCTATGTAGGAAAGATCCATCAGTATGCATTTGGCAGATCCTTCATTTGCTGCAGAAAATATTTCATTACGGACAGACTTGGGCGCCATATTACTACGATATCTTTTGGATATTAAGTAAAACTGTCTATCTTACTGCATGATGTCAACTGTATGCTTGTTTATTACATTCTATACCATTATAAGAATATCAGCTGTTTAACAGTTGCTTTGGTCATTCAGCACTGTAACTTAATTGCAGGGTTACTACTATAGAATTACGGATTCGAAACGCGTAATGGTATGAACTCATAAAGGTCTAAAGTGAAACAGTTAAAGCCATATTAAGATTTGTGGACTGTGAGTTAAGGCGAATCAGGGAGTTTGTACATGTTAAATAGATGCAATAGTAACGTATGACGGTTATGCTTTAAGTTCCCTAGAGAAAATTCAAACAACAATGGATTTGACTTCTCTGCAATTTTTGACGTGTTACCCTGTACTGCAATAACATTGCATTCAATTTTGTTCTTTTGCCAGTAGGGGTAGCTGTTGAGCAGCAAAAAAATGATTAATGGGGACAGTGTAAAATAACGGCCATATATAAATACAAATTTGTTCTTTTTTTTCTTATCAGTGCTATTGATTGCAGTTGTTTAAATATGTATTAATGTGTATTTTTAATCTTTGCTTTGTGGTGGTGGTTAAAATGCAAAAAAAAAAAAACTAAAATATTTGCTTCAGTGAAATGCTATTTACATTTTTATGGCTATCACCAGGGACACAATGTTGTAAATAATATTATACTTTAGGTGCTTCTTAAACCTAACAATTTTTTTTAAAAGACTGTATATTCACAATATTTTACAAGAAAATAAAAAGGGAGATAAAAAAAAAATGTGTGCGCGTTTTCTAATGATCAGCTTCCCTCTTTCAGTTGTTGGAACACACTTTGAAGTATGGAAACATTAAACCTTCCTGAGACAGCTGTAAATGGGGCGCAACAGCTGCAAACACTGCTCGGACTTTTCGCCAAGCGGTGTCATAAATAAAGATGAGGCGCCATTTTTCAAATAACATTTATCCTTTTCAACCCCAGGATGTAACTTGGACATTTACTTATTTGATATTCCAGCTTGCCGATTATACGAAGGTTATTTAATTTGACGGTATTTGCCCCAGTGCAGTTTGGTTGAGCTGGTAGGTGGGGGGCATTTCTGTCGTACATCCACGCCGGCAGTCGTCAGTGTTTGCTTTGCACGGGCACCAGTGGATACCCGCACCCACACCGACCTCTTACGCAGCCGTAATGGTGCATATGACGATCCAGCGTGTCTCGCCCCTCTCTCCGCGGTCAGCTGTAGACGGAGGCCCGTAAACTCCTCCCCATTAAAGACCGACACACTATTCCGTCCCCTGCATCCTAGCCGTTTCAGGAGAGACGAGAAGGACAGGAAAAAAAAAAGATTTCGATGTCGGTCGGAGCATCTCACACTTGGACGTAAAATGCTTCAGCATGACCTGAACTATTAGAGATGACAAATACAGAGCTACATATAAACTGCCAGCAAGGATTACGCGGTAAGGATGCAATGTTTTAATGCGACGGTGAGTCATTTACAAGTAGCTAGGGCCGCTGTATCTCGCACTTTTATTATCGTGGATTTATGCTGTAGTATGGGACTGTGCTAATGCCGCACGGACTGCGTGCGGATCCCCGGACGATGCGGTTCGAATGTCGGGATGCGGTTGTTTTTATATGCCTCGTTTGGGTTGAATGTACACCCTACCGATTTAGAAGTAAAATGAAACGAATGCAGCTTTCATGTCTGTGATTTTGTTTATTTTTTGGTGAAATGTGTGTTTCAAGAGGATGCACCGTTTCCGTTCTGCTAGCTAAATATACGGCATGTGGGGATTTTAGAAACGCATTTGTCCATTCAGTGCGTTTAAAGGGGTCGCTGTCATGGTTGACTATGTGACGCCTCGTCTATTTTTGATTCAGAATTAAAAAAATATATATAAAAATAAGGAAACTGGTCACACCGACGGCGATAAACTGAATTGTCGCGGCGCACCGCCGCGTGTGTTGGTTTTTTTTGGCAGAAACAAATGAATACTCTTGTCTGATTTTCAACACGACACACACGTGTCTAGAGCTAAAAGATCCATGGAACTGTTCGGCGATATAACGCGCAGACCGTATTGCTTTAGTGTGTTTTTTCAAAGAATTAATACAGCATTTGGAGCTGGAAATGCGGTGCCTGAAGTGGAAAGAGGGCCGAGTTAAATAAAAATTGCATGTCACGGACTCTGTAGGCAAAATCGCATAATCAAGTAATATCCAGAACAATCGAAGCTTTCAGTTCATAACGATCATCTCAATAAACGTGAATTACGGCTTGCCTATGCTGCAAATGATATACACATCTGCTGTGTGTTACCTTCGCAACTGACAAGTAGACCCGGATCAGGCAAATAAAAATATTAAACAAATTTCAGTTTGTAGGGGCGATATAACTATTTAATCTTCGTCTACGTATTTGTTACTCAGTCCGTGATGTAGGCCAAAAAACAAATGTTTCACAGTTGATGCATTTGATGTGTCGATGCTTTGTTTTTTCTAACTAGAAGGTAGCTTTGTAACAGAAACCGTAACTTCCTGCGCAAAAACCTCACACGCTTCGTACGCCTTAGTGTCTTTTAAACGTACAAGTTCTCACAAGTTTTAGGTATACGGGCGTGACTGAAAGCTGTGCCAGTTACCCGCACCGGTGTAGCGCCTAAAATGCATTGAGTGTGAAAGGCCGATTGGTATTTTATCAGAGCACATTTCTGTATATATCAACAGCCCTAGTGAAGACGGCGATGACGACAATCAGTCTTTGCAGGGTCTGTGCTTTTTATGGATATCATCCTGTTTGGGTTAATTTCTAAAACGAGTTATGCCTTATATTTGAAAGGCGATATATGCAGTGTAAAGGTCCCCAAACTTTTTGACAGAGGTTTTTGTTGCGTCCTCTGCCAGTGTGTATGACATAAGCGCGTGAATTGTGACGTGTTATAGAGTCACAGGATAGCGCATGTCACACTGTTACTATATAATGTGAAGATCATGGTGAGAAACGGTCCACAGACTTTAGCATTCCCTACAGCACCTCTCACGAGAAAAAGGTAATACTACTTGCTGCCTGTATTAGAAGTCAGATTAGGTGCATTTTATGACGCTATTTTAATTGTTGTGCGCGTTTTTCCATTATAGATATTTGAAAACAACAGCAGAATCCCCGTAGGTATAAAGGTTGTTTGAGAGCTGTGTCCCTCTGCAGGGCTGCTTTGCTGAGTTATGTACTGCGGGACAGGTTATAAAGATTGCCTTTTTATTATCCATCACCTTGAACATTTGAGGCACTAAAGGGGATCTGGCTGGAACCCCACATAATCACGCTGCTTCCCTGGGGGGCATAAAGTGGGATTTGTGTTTCTTTATGGGCAGAGGGTGCCATGCCACAAATACAGCATGTTTAAATGAATGGGATTTTATCTCGCAAGTTTAAATCCAGCCTCTCTTTGTAGATGTTCTAGAAGTTTGATGGGGCATTATCAGTCTGGGAAGCGTGAGCTGGATGCAGATATTCTTGTATTTGTTTAGCTATTAGTTTTTGTCCAGTTAGCTGTTAAATGACTCGAGTCAGCAACAAACAGGCAGTTGTTGTATTTTGTTGTCAGAACTAGTTAGTGATGATATACTGCTAGTTTAGATCACTGGAACTGAAACCAGTAACCAGGTGCATTCCAGGTTTCATTTTTGTCTTATTCCTTAATTATATAATCCAATAAATGAGCTTTTATTTAGGGCAGTTTAGTTTTGGAGTACATTTTTGGCAACTGTCTATAGATTCGAGGCACTGAGTTTCTCAGGAACCTGCTTGTTCGTCATCACTGAGGAGGCCAGATCTGTAGAGTCTGCTGGGAGAGAGGCTGACCTGCTGTTTCACACTGATAGACTTTCTTCCCTCTTACCTGCGATCGTTATCATATCAGCCATGGGACATATCTGAGTGGAGCAAGTGGCTCCTTATGTTCAGTGTGAAATGAGGCCACCATCCATGCAGGATACATCGTGGGGTTGTGTGCCAAAAGAATGATGCGACATTTATGGCAAAGATGGTGTTGAAATTTTGGTTGAACTTTTGAAATATTTAGTCCCATTTTTGTCACTTTCTAACAGCCTTTTTCTGGTCAGGGTTGGTGGTCTGGAGCCCAAACCAGGCAGCATAGGTCACAAGGCTGAGGTGCACCTGTTATGGGATCCCAGTCCATCTTTGGACAAACGATATTGTACAGAAGCCTTATGCAGTCACAGATTTGTTTAAAGCTATTTATCCGGGTAGCAAGTGTATATTTGTTCAGAAAAAATGTTATTATTAGAACATATACAAAAAAATAGCAATTTCTTTTATTGTCTTAGATGTTCTTATCTTGTTGGATGGCTTGAAGATTATAGCTTTGGCTGCCAAACCTATTATTACATATATTTGTTAAATTTCACCGATAGCAATTAATTCACTCACTGATGCAGTTAATTCTCTTCATGAGGTATTGATTAGCCCAAACAAGTGGGTGAGTTCAACAAATGCATGGATTTATTGAATGGTAGCTGCAAGTACTGGGGTGACTTGAGGATAGGTTTCGAAATGACCAACTTGAAACACTTCTACACACAAAGTTTCGTACCAAAGTAAGCAAGATTTCTACATGCTTTCGTTTGCCTGCCTCAGACTTTTGTAGAGTACTGTAAATGCACACACTTCAGGCGGTTTTGGGAGCGAAATACAGGAAACTGGCCAGCATAGGGAGAACTTCACACACAGAGTGAAGGGTCTTTGAACTCCAAATCCTGCAGGTGTGAGGTCACTGTCCCGCCCCCCAGGCATATTTAGTCAAATTAGTCGCTGCTGCTGATTCAATGCATATGACTCCGTGCTATAGCAGGATTCTGTTTGAAGCATAATGCTTCTTTAGTAGATTCGCAGACCATGAACATTATTCACAGTGCTGGCCCACTTGAACATGTGTGCTATGATAGTTTCCCAACAAGCTGCAGATTTCCAAATGAGTGTCAGAATGTTAATAAAAATCATATTGGCCAGAATACTAAGGTAGTCAACATTATGCATATTTTCAACACAATTCCCAATTACTCCTTTTTTACCTATTTAAGTCTATCCATTTGAGAGGGCTTGTTTGTTTGTATTGGGCTGTAATCAGTGCTGAACCTTGTGAACTAGTGAAAGTTGTTACAGTACCTTTCTTTGCTTCTCCCATTAAATATTTGCAAGTTACAATCATGCTTTTATGTTACCGGGGGTCCTTTATTACAGTAGGTTATGAAAACCCTCTTCGGTATTCCATCATGTGACCAACACCTTTTTGAATTTGTAGAAATATTTCTTCTCATTTAAATGTGTTCAGTGGGTCCTGCTACCCCTCACCAGCGGAGATGGTCTTCAGGGATCTTCATCATTAATAGGTTGCTGTCCTGACAGTGTGTTTTGTTTTTTATACCTCTGCGGGCTGGTAATTGCACCTCTTAATGGCCACCTTGGGTCAGTGCTTAGAGTGTTAGAGTGCTCAGTCGTGTATGTAAAAAAGGGACCTCCGACCAGCAGGCCCGTAGTGTTACCGCTCTCTGCTATGGGCTTCTGGGAGGACAACAATCAAACGGGCAAACAATATCAAACTTCACATTGCTTCGGACCTGTAGCTACAACATTCTTCTTTGAATAGCAACGTGAGACTGGTAACAATACTGTAGGTCAGACTGAATTTTCTTGATCTAGCTAATATCCAGGCACCAAGCTGCAGAAAGGCAGTCTTTGAAACCCCCTCTTGGCCGAGTCCCTGGTGAGGGGAACTAAAAAGAAACTAAGTGAATAAAGTGCTGAAACCCAGGGGCAGAGAAGACAAAAAGTAGAAAGAGAAATTTTCCATCTCATTTGCCGGAGTTGTTGGCCATCGCTAGGCTATGATAGTGAGGTGGAGGTGGAGACTGAGTTGTATAAAACGACAGTATGACGCATTTCATAATGTGAGCGTGTGCAGACAGGCGAGTGAACGTCAGGTTAGGTCTGTAAGCACATGTGCCGAGTGCTCTGGGTGAACAAAAGCCAGCTGACCATAGCCGCACCTGCTAGCGCCGATCTGTATGGATGTGAAACCATATCATCTCTGGCTTTGAGAAGCTGTTTTAATTTTGCTAGTTGTACCTCTCGCATGGTTTTATCGAAATGGGGGATTTGTCCAGCTCATGAAAGGAGGAAGTGGCCGTCCAAGCTGAGGGTTTGAGTAGTGGCGGGGATTGACGCATCCCAGGAACTGTGTCCTTTCTCATCTTTGTGGTCTAACCCCTGTCTGTTGTCATATGTCACATGATGGACTGAATCGCAGGAACCCCCTAAGCTGCCTCTTTACTCCATTGTTATCACTGAAACATCTATGGCTGAACTGTTGACATTCTTCATAGCCCACTAGAATCTTATTCATCCCGTCTTTCTACACTCATCTCTTCTGGTAAAAGAAGATCTTTCATATGCTAACTCTGTATGATCGGTGAGCAGATCAATCAGTAATCCACTCTGAGTGGCCCCGCATTGTAACGATTACGTGCCTCTCAGCTGGCGTTGGCACAGTGAAAAGGCCGGCAGTTTCTAAATGCCAGCTCTGCGTTTTCTTGGGCCGCTGTGCGGTGGCGGTGAGATCTCAGGCCTTCATTGGCCTGCCAGCTCCTCAGTCCCATCCTGCCCTGTGGCACCCGTGCGGGCCTTCCTTAGTCGCTGTACTCTGCACTGACATCTTCCTTACCCCGGTGATTTGTATTCCGCAGGCATATTTTAATGTATTATTATTTTAATCGCCATCTCCCATTTGCCATATCTGAGGGCAGTGTGACATTCGACCAAAGTCACGCTGTGGCATATGAAATAGCGGTGTGTATGCGTTTCACAGCAGTGTTACATGTGTCTTTTACATTATAGAGCGGGCAAGGCTTTATATTTTCCTCTAGTACTTTTTTATATGGTCATCCTGTATACTGAGTTAATCAAGCGTCTTCTTCCTATTAGACCAAAACTGCCAACTGCTCAAAATAAACTCTTCCTTTCTCCCTTCTCCTCTCTCTCTCTCACTCTCTCTGTTCACTCACTGACTGACTGGCGTTCACCCATTTCTGCTTTCATCCCTGTCATCTCTCTAATCTCTCTCCCTTTCCCCTTGTTTTGCTTGCACCTTCTGCTGGCCCCACGGGTGCTGACTTTCCAGTCTGTGCCGTGTCGCCTATATTTGTCCCTCCGTGCGCCTCCGCCAACGTGTGCATTGCCTCTCACCGAGCGGTTAGATTAGGTTTCCCCGTGCTGACCTGGAAGTCTCTGCCCAGCTGCTTAGACGAAAATCTTTACCTTTTGTTCTGAGTCTCTCAGCCGGCCTGGCCTCATAGAAGTACTCGAACAAGGGTGACATCTGTCGCAAGAAGAGATGTCTCATTCCCTGCTTTGACTCTGGGACATTTTGTTGAAAAGAATCAGCAGAAGGGAGACGATATTCAATGTTTGGCAAAAAAGTACTTTTTTTTTTTTTTTTTTGTTAACTTTCCTGCTTCATACAGAAAACTTACAGCTGTCAGTCAAAATAACCTTTTTAACCTTTTTAAAGATGGCCAACACAAGCTCAGTCAAGTTTAGGTGTAGCTGAGGCCTGGTTTCATGTATCCTGCTGCCTCTGCACCACAGGCCCAGTTCCCTTGGCGGATTTCCCCATTTTTTTTGCCATATGTAGCTGTGCTTTAGCTTTCACTAATCTCTGTAGGCTAAAGCTTTCTTGAGAAAATATATTTAATAATAATCTGTAAACATAAAAGGATTTAATATGCCAATTTATTTATTTTTTGGTATGGTAATGACTCCTATCGCTTATATCAGGAAATATTTTTATGTCATGAGAGAGGTTCCACTGAATGGATACCTTTAATCTGATAGGGTATGCAGTCTACTGTTTGAGTAGAAGATGAGTGAGTTTGAGTAGCAGGTATAGATGCTGTATTGCCTTTGGATCCCTTGCCGTGAAGGAAGTCAGTCTGAACCAGCTGTGGGACTCCTGTACCATGTGTCCTCCAGTCACTGTATTCCTGAGGGGTCTTAAAATAGAGAGTCCACTGGAAATAGCCACTTCCCTGCTACGCTGACACGTTGACGGATAGGGACGGTCTGCCCACGTGTCCCATCAGACGCCTCTGGAGCAGAACCACAACACCCGAGCCGGGACCGGGCTGCATGTGCGTCGGTGATATGGTCGACTGCCGTGATTGAGCTGGACTCCACTGGAGATTGCAATGGGTGCCAAGGCCTCGCAGAAGTAGATCTTCCTGGGAATGTTATAATGGAGTATATTTAATCAAACTTGTGGCTTGTGGTAAGTCAAAATAATGTTTGACTTTTGGGTATTTTTGCCTTTTGATATTGTCCCCTGGGAATTAACTGCTTGTCAACAGAGGTTATTACAGTAGATTTCTTTGCACCTCCCGTGAAATATTTGCAAGTATAGAACAATGTTACAATCATTCTCTTATGTTACTGTGAGTCGTTTCGGGTCTAATAACAATGATATAAAATACATAATTAAAATGTGTCTGTTATGGTTGGGATCTGTTCTATGTTCAGTGGTCATTGTTGCTGAAGGGTAGATTATTTGTGATAATTTGGTATTATTGAATATTTAATGTTACATTTAGAACAGATGTAGTAATTACGACAAAAGCAAGATGTTGTTCATGGACTGTTAGGCAAACCTTGTAGTCAAATATAGATGAATGTTGTCATCATAGTGTCATTTGGAAGAGAGCAGGGCTGTTTTCAAATATCAGTCTTGCTCTTCCTGTCAGTGTTGATGCTGAAGTGGGCGCTGCTAATTCTTTTTGTTCCCCTTGTGCATCCTGTTTGAAAGGGTGTCATCAATACTTAAAACTGCACTCACAAACTTGTGTATTTCTGCCTCATTTTTTGGACTTGGACGCTCATGTGTTTCTCGCAGCCTTATTGAGGCCCGGCTTGGTGTGTTTTTTTTCCCCAGTTAATGAGTGTGCAAGGTGACATCACGTGCTCTTACTCACAATGAGGCGTTGTGGACCGCCATTGTCGCGATGGCCCCGTGTTGGCGCGGGAGTGCTGTGCCAGCTGGGCCTGTCCCCTGGGCTTTCAATACACCCTTTTCCTGATACGCTGAATAACTCCTCTGTGCCTCCCATTGGCTGGGCCAGTGACCTGGGCAGTCTGACAAGCTCGTGGCTATTCCCTAACAAATCTTTTTTGCTGACTTAATCGACTTTTTGTCTTTCTCAAAAAGCCGTAATGGCGTGTTCATTACAAAATAACAAAATGGCCCATTTGTTGCGTAATGGCATTGGAATGCTTTTAAATTAAACATTTAAATTAAATGTAAATTTTATGATCTCTCTCTCTCATGTTCTTCCGAGTTGGTCAGAATGCCACAGCTTCCATTTGTAAGGAGACCAAGACAGTTTGTGAGTTTTAACGGACTTTGATAGCATATCAGCAGGTAAGCAGAGTAGTTAAGGCCTTTTAACTAAAAGGATGCTGGTCCTCAGACTTGCTGTGATTCCCTTGAAAAAGGTATTTATCATTTAGGTATATTAAGGTACTTAATATCTGTCTGAATAAATGGATCAAATTGTATCTGTAAAGACAAACAATTGATAGGCAAGATAATGATAAAGATAGTAATAACAAAAACAGTAAAAACAACAGGGATGCAGCTCCGCTTGTGCTTGGACCCCATAATAATAAAGGGTTTAAAGGATTTATGGTAACACTTTACTTAAAGCAGTCATATATAATGCATTATAGATACCTTCATAATACATAATATTATTATAAACATGGCTCTAACTATTTTTAAAAAGGCATAACACGTTATAGCCATGTTTATTATGCATTATGAATGCTCTATGAAGCTCTCATCCATAATGCACTATGGATAGCTTCATAATGCATTATAATGCATTTTGAAGGTATTTATAGTGTCCTGCATGTCTGGCATTTTTCAGTGCTGCTGTTTGGAATTATGACTGTGTTCGCAGTATAAACCTGGATATATCTGTAATAGTCTGTGTCAGTCAGTCCCTTCACGGCAGCCCTTATTCTTGAAGGATAGGCTTTTATGCTCGGTTCTGTAACAGATTTGGTAATCGCACTTGGTGTAAAGAGCTTGTAGCAAGTATGGAAGGAATCGCATCTGCCTTTGGACCCTGGAGACGTATTTTTCCACAGCACAAACTTGAGTGTAGGATGGCTTGGAGCGTATGAGAAAAAAAATCACTGGACAACAAAGCCTAAATAAAGCCCCAGAGATGGAGGGGGACTTCTTGACCGAACATTGCTATTGTGGTCGACTGCAGAATCTGGGGGAATATGGAAAGGCGTTTGTGATTTTGGAGGAGAGCGACTTGAACACTAATAATTAGCTGGTCTGAAGGTCTCGCCAAACAGGTTGATGGGCGAAAAGGGTTCAGCGAGGCCAGCGTCACTCGGTGGCACAGTATATGTGGAATCGCTGTCCCGTGACGATGCTCCACTGATGCCATTGTCCTTGCAGTTTGTCTGGACAGTTCTTATCAGCTGCATGCACCTGGGGAACTCGGTTGAGTGGCTTCCGCAAGCCTTTCTCCATCTGCACACGGATACAGAAATAATGGTCTGTCTCTAAGATATAGGGTCCTTGACAGACCTCTCTCTGACTCGTTAATCAGCAGCTATTTTTAGAATTTTCATATAGGTGCTGTGCCTTTTGCTTGGGTGTATGCGTGTATAAATAAACATGCATTTTGATATATATAACACAGGAAGGAACTGGTGCACTTGAGGTGTTTGTAGTCAGCTACACTAATATATAATCTGACTGGTTGCCAATGACTCTGTTCTCATATAAACATACCAGAGAATGAACAAAGCTCTACAAGGTTGCGGAGGAGATTTCACTTTTTCCTTTCACTTCTACGTCTGGTGAATCTTACCTGGTCACCCTATTAATGGTGTTTTGATGTTTTTCCAAGTGTGTCAGATCTTGTAAAACTATAATAATAATAATAATAATAATAATAATAATTATATAAAAATTGGGTGTACCTGGAATCCAGAGTGAGCACAGTTGCACCGAATCCCCAGATGCACTGCATCTGCGATTTCCTTCCTCTTGTCACACTTTTTTGGTTATCACAAGTTATACAGAACTCTAGACGTGTGCCAGATTTCCCCCTGTTGCCACATTCTGATTACACGGCTCAGATTGACCCCAGAAACAAATGTCAGTTTGGAAGAAGCTAAGCTAAGCTCTTTAGCTAAGAAACAACAGTACAGACAGTCTGATTTTTTTTTTTTTCTTTCTTTCAGTGCTTATTATTAACTCTTAACATGAATCAAAGGATTCAAAAGCTTTATTATCATTTCTACAAGTACTCTGAATTACTTGTGTACCCCTTTTCAGGTTTAGGACAATATATCAATAAATAGCAAATAATAAATAACAGAATTATTAGGACAAATAATATATGTACAGCATACATGGGATATACATGCTGTATATTATATACATAGAATATAAAAGAAAATAGAAGTTTTCAGTACATGTTCAGCATACTTATTGCTGTTAGAAAGAAATTCTAACTGAATCTTGAAGTGCAGTTCCTTATTTACCTGTTGTGCGGCCAGATACAGCTCCAGATCAGAAACTGTGGAATACCACAGAAATTCGAGGGAAATTTCGAACCTGCAGCAGAGCGTTTCCGTCCAGCACAGATTTGAACGCTAACTGAAGTTTTCTGGTTAAATAACTAGCTTGAGATGTGCACAACGACTTTAAAAAGCTGCAGGTTGTGAGTGTCAGCATTTCATTGCTTTTCCTGTTCCAGTTAGTCAGATGTTATATACTTAAAAATGGTCCCGTGAATTCTAATGCTCATTAGTCCTTATTTTATTCCAGTTTTAGAATAAATGTTGTGTTCAGTGTGCGGCACAGCTGTCCGTGGCCCTGCTCTGATGCCTCCGTAGAATAGCCGTTACGTAATTAGCGCTGGCGTTTGTAATACTTTTTTATCATTTTTAATAGGGCTGGGCGATATGGACCAAAAATCATATCCCGATATTTTTTTAGCGATTATACGATATACAGCTTATTGTTTTTCCTGTAAAATAATATCAGATAGACAGTTCCAAGTCAGAGGCAAATGTCCCCAATGTCACACGGGCTCTTTTATTAACAGACAGCTGTACTTGAACATCAAAATTTAATAAATTATTATCAAAAATAGTTTTCGCTAGTTAGCCTCATGTCTGTGTCTGTCTCCACGCTGTCGCTGTGTGCAGGATGCAGTTGTGCGAGAGACAGACAGGGAGAAGAGAAAAAGGCAAACTGGCGGCTCTACAAGTATAATTTGAAAGCAGCATAAACTGTATAGATATAGACGATACTCTCATCCTGTATCTCGCATAAAAATATATTGATATATCTAAAAAACTCAATACATCGCCCAGCCCTAATTTATAATGGAGATCATTGAGATTTTTGTGTGTTCCAGACCAGCTGTTAATTTTATATTTTGTGTAATACCTGTTCTTGTTCAGTAATCTGGAAGGATGTATGTCAGTGTCAGTGTAGTTGTGTAGTGCAGGAGGGCATGAAAATTTTGATAATTGTATCAGCAAACTGTCCTGATCACTTACCCGTTTGCACCATGCAGTATTCTTGGCCAGTATTATGGTAGTGTACAGTATACCACGGTATCTTGAAATTTAGCCATTTGATGAAACTTAACCCCTTCCCTCGGCAGATTGTATCATGAGGGACCACAGCCCCCTGACTGGGCAAATTTTACCAAAACAAGAGTGTCGCTTTTGAAAATACTGTCAAAATACTGCATACCACGGTATAATAACGGTATGAAAAATGAGATACCAAGCAAGCCTCCCATAAGGATTCCCAATGTACCTCCTCATATACATCTCCAAAAAATCTGTGTGCTGTGGATCTGTTTGCTAAGAACGCTGTTTTCACAATAGCTATATAGTCATAGCACTTTAGTGATTGAGCGATGAGTGGTGACTGTATATAATCTTCTGATACTCTTCATAACTCAACCTGTCTGTCTCTACTCCCACTGCAAGGAAACTTCCTGTCATAGTTAGCTGATGGCATATTTTACGGCGTACCCCCAACGCAAACTGCTGTCCATCCTGTAGGGTGTAAACGTGACAAATTCTCCCAGATGAGCTGAGTTTGCAAATTATAGCTGTCATGTCCGTCACAGTTTCCTCTTGGAAAGTGAAGTAAACTCCTCTTTCCTCTGTTGCACAAAAAAAAAGAAGAAAAAATACAGACCTGCTATTTTATTCGCTTCTACACGTGAGATACTGGTGTGAACTAACCCTTAAAATTGTACTCTTGTTGTAAGAGGAGGAATCGCCTAATCGGAAACCCCCTCGGGCGTTATTGCTGCCAGCACGCTGCTGAGAAGCGGGCTCAGTCCCTGACAGGATGTGTGTGTAGCTGGGGTCACTTCCTGTTTTCTTTTTCCCTTTCATAATTGTGTTTCATCTCTGTGCATTATGGCAGGCTGTAATAGACCCGCTGCCAAAAATGGTAGCGTTGCTATGCACAACCGGCCGTTACGGAGTGCGCCCTAATGATAAATGTCCCTAAGTGTTTGTTGTAGCGCACTTTTACCGAAGGTTGGCTCCAGTTTATTTGTGCGAGTTCTGTTAATGCAGCTAAAAGAGGAGGATTTCGCAAGCCGGCTTTTCTGTTATGCTCATGATGCCTGACACCAAAGCATCCTCTTTTTAGCTCTGTACGCAAATAGAATTTCCCACTGTCAGAGGAAAGCAGGGGAATGGCGAATATTACAAGAGGAACTGCAAAAGTGAGCCATTTCATATTATTGGTTTACTTGTTTTAAAGTGTAATTAATAGAGATGCACCGATCTGATATTTGGATCGGTATCAGCGCCGATCCAGATCTATTTGACGGATCGGGTATCAGCCATGCATGACCGATCCACGTCCTATACTTACTTATTTAGTTTTTGGCAATCTCTAAAAAGATAGCTCCTGTTTTGTGTTAAATCTATTTGCACAATTAATCGCACGACAGCTCTTTCCCATTTTACATGTGGTTTTTTGCAGCATTCAAGTCGAACACTAACGCTGCCCCTCAGTCTTTTTTGCTACTCAGTGGGTGTGAGTGCAGTGACTTCCGCCTGCGGTGACGTCATGCGCATACCCTTCACAGTACGGGGAGCGTAAGATAAGACGTGACGATCTGGGAGTATTTTACGCTTTTAACAGAAACCAGTAGCACAGCGATTTACAATCTTTGTAAAATAAAGTTTTGAGAGGTGGGAAATAGTGTTTAATGGACAAACCCACTTAACAAAGGGCACGCAACTGTACGAGACAAAGCAATGAATGATTTGGGAGTCACTAACTTGGACTGTTTTGCGAACTCGCTGCAGCTTGTGACACAAGAGGGACTGCCATTGCAACAAAGTGTAACTGAGCTGGCGTCAATGGGAGAACTTGTGTATACTTGCTCTGAAGATATTCATATTGAACTGCAAATGCATCAAAAATGCTTAAAACAAGACGTGCAAACGAGGTGGAACAGTACGTTATGTATGTTTGTAGTAGCCTAATTAAATATTTTTGGCATACATTTTTTCCATCTGTATTTTACTAGCTTTAAAAATTGAATATATAAAGTATAACAAAGTAAAAAGAGCTCTTGTATCAGAATCTGTATTGTATCGGCAGTTGTGTATCGGAATCGGATCGGAACTGAAAAAATGTGGATCGGCCTCTCCCTAGTTGTTAACCTCTCAAGTCCGAAATCTAGGGCTGACATTGTTAGCCAAACAGCTGCGGGGGCCCCACAGAAACAGAGAGGCTAGACGAGGATAAGAAAAACAATGATTAAGGCCGAAAGCGGAGCAAACGGTGAACGAGCGTCAGGCTCGGAACTGGGGCATCCTGCCTCAGGCACTGTGACAGCGCCTTGATGTTAGCAGTGGTCTGTTGTAAGGATAAAATCGGCACGGGGGTCGCTGGTAACCAGGAAGGTTTCTGTCCGTCTGTGGCCTTGCCTGCTCTGGGCTCACCCCAAAGTCCGTGCTGGATAATCGTGTGGATGACGGATGGCTGGATGAATAATGACTGATAATTAACCGCTTACAAATTGATTGATTTGTAATGGAAAGGATAACGGCCTGCCCTCATGTTGCACCATTTCACCAAATGAGCTTTCGGATGGATGTTTGTTTCTATTAAGAATGATTGCCTTGCACCAGACACATGTTCAGGTTTGCGTTAGTGTTACCCCGAGTGGTGCTTCACTGTAGCCTTCCTCCCCTTCTGGCCAGCTATGTGGAACTATCCCACCGATTTTAAACGTAAAGGCAAAGATCCTCAAAGCCTTCGACGGCCATTTCTCACCGTGCCCCCGCCCCCCGTCTAGATTTTGCCGTGTTTGATTAAGAGATGCGATGCCTCTCGGTTTTGTCTGGTCAGGTGTTCCTGTCCACGTTCTCAGCATAATTCGCTGATTGAATTGCAGCCATTTCTCTGGGCTGTTTCTGTTTCTGACATGTAAATAACTGATGACTCCTACTGTATCTTTATGTGGTACAAAACCTATAGAATAGACGTCTGTAGGAAGCAAGAAGCAGCTTGTTGTAATACTTGTTTATGAATGAATCGTTGCTGCAGTTGCATGTCCCCGCCCCAAGTTGATCTCGTTCCTTGCGTACCCTTCTCCCTCGCTCTCTTGCTCACTCTTTCCGGCTTTCACCTCACGTACCCACTTCTTTCTCGCTCTCTCTGCCCCCGCAGTGGCGGGCAGGCAAGCGGCATGACTGAGGAGAAATGCCCGCAGCTGGTGGACTACTTCGTGGTGGCTGGGCTGGCGGGGGGCTCGGCCCCCCTGGACGAAGACGGGCAGCAGCGAGGTGGACGCATGGTGGAACCAGTGACAGACCTGGCCGTGATCGCCAGGGGGCTGGGGGAGGAGGTTCCTGAGGGCTTCACCTGCATCGAGAAGACCCAGGGCGGCCATCCCGCCGAGCTGAGCGCCGGCCTAATCAACAATCCCCACATGTACCTCTGCTACCGGAGGGGCCATGACAAGCCCCCCATCCTCGACCTCGGGTGGGTGGAGTGAGACTCTGTACAGCCCCTTGTCCTTTTGCGTCAAGGGTTCTAACATCACCATTCTTTTGTGTGGTTTTTGATGTGGACCTTTGTTGTATGCTATGAAATAAACTATATAATTTCAAGTATGCTTTTTCAAAGTAAATGTTGATTGATTGAGTGCACCGGTAGTGCTGCACCGATATGGTCCCTTATTTCTTCAGATTTAAAGTGGCAGCCCTAATTCTAAGTGGTGAATGAGCGACAGAATCCCTTTTCCTCCACTACAGAAAATGGCTGACCTTCTAATGCAATGATTTACATTGTTTTAGTGCTTATGTTTTTAGTTCCGGTGATACTGACTTTAAATATTGATGATAAAGTTCAAATGTAGGCCAAGATTGACACATGGGACCGATACCAATATCTTGATTTTTAATAGATATTGTACGATACTGGTATGTTAACTGATGTATTGTGCATCTCTATGCACTGGCACAGGTGGTAGTCCATGATATTTTTTTGGCCCTTTATGTGGCAGATCTCATATCTTCATATGGTGTGTTGGTCGACTGAGAAGTTATGCAAGCTTTAGTTAATTAGCAAACACTTAGTTTCCACACACAGGAATAGCTCTGCATATCAGTCTGAGAGCATTTACTTGCCTTAATTCACAGCAGTGACCTCATACGTACTAAAAGGCTTGGGTTGCTTGTCAAAGTCCCCGCGGTGATGTCCTTCCCCAGGGTGCTGTACGAGGGAAAGGAGGCCGCCAAACCGGGCTGGCAAGTCCTCGAGACCACGCCCTACAGCCGCTCGGCCAGCCTGAGCTCGGGGGGGCCCACCACCCACCGCACCTTCCTGATGTACCGGCGGGCCCCCGACTCGCAGGCCCTCAACACGTTGGGGGTCACCGACATTGCCCTTCTCCTCCCCAGCAAGGGCGAGACTGTACCCCACACCTTCTGCAGGGTGGACAAGAACCTCAACACCGGCATGGTGAGCGTTGAAAGGGTTGTGATTGATGCAGGAGTAACAGAGATGGAAATGACTCCTTGGTGTATTTAGAGAGGAAGGAGGTGAACTAAACTGCAAAATATGGTTCATGCAGCACTCAGTTTAACTAAAAGTAAAAGTGTATAAGTGATTCAGTAGCATCAATTCAATAATGTGGTTTTCAGCTGAGTTCTGGATTGTGGCCAGTTTTACCCTCTGATTTCCCTTTGTAGTCCAAATGTAGTTAACAGTGTTTTGATATATTCACAGGTGGAAATTTCAGGTCCAGAAAATACAAATCCAGACCAGGATTTAGTTTCAGCCAACCATTTAAGCATAAAGAGTCATTGTCACAGGGTACTCAACTGGTTGATTGAAACAGAACCTTAGTCTGGATTTTTACTTTCTGGACCTGAAATTTCCACCTCTGGGTATATAGGGTTTTTGCTTTGAGTTTTTCTTCTGCAGTCTTGTGTGGAGTTATTGGGGTAACTGAGACATGAGATTACAGTAAAGATTCTCAAGCAACCTCAACTATGTAACGGCAACGTCGTGCATGGCTCTGGAAGGTGTTTAATGTCGAGTCTATGAAAGCTTGGAGTTCTTTGACCTTGAATGAACGGCATCACCAGGCGACAGCTCACCCTGAGTAGAAGCTTAAGGAGAGGAGAGCATTAATGCGTCGATTAGACCCTGAACATAGGGGAACCACACAGGAATGGGACGGGACACCAGGTAGTCAGCAGCGTATTCACCATTGTTGTACATGTGCTTTTGTCTGTAGTGGGGTCCAGCCTTGTACCTGTGCTATAAGAGAGCGATGACCAAAGCCAATGCCCTGGCCTACGAGGCAGGTGGGTCCTTCATCTATCAGCTTCGTATCCTTGTGCATTACAGCAGGGACGCAGCCAGAGGGCACGTTATCGTCATTAATAATACTCTGGAGGCCCTGTTGGGTTCTTTAATAACCACCTTCACTGTAAGTCTTCACTTTGCCACCCCAGCATGTGTACTATTGCCAGTATGATTACATCCTTTGTACAAACTTACATTAATTGCATTAATAAGCAAAGCCCTGCGATTCCTGAATTCAGTAATCATCTTTCTGTGTGCGCCAATTGCAAAGGTCTGATTAGCCGCTATCCCGAAGAGGACCTGGACTCCTTTCCCCTGCCGGACTGCGTGCCCGTGTTTTGCCTCCCCATGGGTGTCACTGTGGAGAGCTGGCCCCTCAACACCAAGTACCAGCTTCCTGTCTTCTCTACTTTTGTCCTCACCAGTGCCTGTGGAGACAAGGTACCACTGGAGCTGCCTAGAGCATCGCTTGCTAGATGATAAACCTCTTGCGTCAGTTTGCTGGGCAGAGGGTTTAGCACGTATCCCGGTTTGGGTCACCTCACTTTGTTTCGTTTGTGGTAAAGGAGAACCTTTTAGGGAAGTAAGGCCATTTGTGGCTTCTGACCTTCTACTACAGGAATAGACCTGACAGCAACATTCAGACATGTAACGTTTTCAGGTCCAGCCCGCTTGACCTTTGACCTCCCTCTCAGGTGTACGGGGCCGCCATCCAGTTCTACGAGGCATTCCCCCGCGAGGGCCTCTCCGAGAGGCAGAGTGTGCGCCTGGGCCTGGTGAGCGTGGTGGACCGGCGGCCCATCACCAACCGCTCGCTTCAGGTGAAGAAGAGCATCTGCGTGCTCTCCCACTGGCCCTTTTTCACCGTCTTCCAGAAGTTCCTCACCTTCATCTACCGTTACTCCATCTCCGGCCCCCACGTGCTGCCCCTGGAGAAGTGAGTGACCAGACTGATGCAGACTTATGCTGGAGAAGTCCCGTACCCCTGAATAACCCCTATAGGCACGTGGTCCACTACTTATGATGTCAGTCCTGTCGACGTGTGGCAAGATCCTCTTTTTGTGATGTAAAAAGTGAAGGGCAGCAACAGGAAAGGCTGAACTCACAGAAGTTATAATGAGAAAGATGGAACAGAAAGCCCATTGGGAGAAATCACATAGTCATTGTGGGGAAAAATGTGTCTGCTCCATGTACACAATACAAAGAAGCTTGTGTTAGCTAGAATAACAGGTAAACAGTATAAACTAGACCATTTCTGCTTCTGCATGATTACAGGAAAGTCAGCACAATAACAGTACATCTATTCAGTCACCCAGAAAGAAACTATACTCATTTCAATGTTTCTGTTTGTGTAAAAAGAAGGAGAACAGCACTCATGTTATATGTCTCATGAACTGCCGTGGTGTGAATGTTGAACACGTCTGAAATGAGTTATTCTCCATGACTGTCTATTTGATGTCCAGTCAAGTAAACCCTAACATGTCTCCTTTTCGGTTCTAGTAGGCTTATAATTGTAAGAATCAGTTGATGTTCCTTTTACTTTTTTATATATATACTGTCATGCTTTGCTTAGCGACGGGGATACACTCTGGCAAATGCATTGTGTAGGTGATTTCGTCATTGTGCAAACATCAAGGGGAGTACTTACACACGATGCGTAACATGGCATACTGTTTTAGAGTAAACTTTTTATATAAGTGGAAAGAGTACATCAACCAATAACATTTATCATTTTCGAGTATTAGGTTCTATACATCATTGTATGTACTATACTTTTATACGATTGGCTGCGCAGTAGGTTTGTTTACAGTAGTATTACCACAAACATGTTATGTGTTGCACTCTGTTGCTATGACACCTTTCACCTCAAGTATAATCTTAGGAACCACCATTATTTACGCAGCGCATCATTCACCGAAATGTTGTTACGCAGCACATGGCTCTATATTGTATCATTATAGTCGAGGTTATCATAGCTGGTATGTAAGTACACACTTTTGGTATGATGATTAAAATGCGTGGTAATTTCTTGTCATAACTGTGCAAATGCTTTTTAATTTTATGCACATTTGCACTGTTGTGACGAGAAATTACCGCACATTTTAACCTTTACGCCGCGACTATGTACTTGCATACCAGCTATGACGATCCCTGGCTGTAGTTTCCCATTCTTGTTCCCTTGCATCCCTATTCTCATTTGCCAAATTGGTCCGGCTGCTCGACACGTGCATTTGATCCTCACCCCCCATGGGTACACAAACACATACACACACACACACACACACACAAACACACACGTGTTTGCACCACGGCACCTCCTCCAGGCTGAATGTTTGTTGTCTTCTCAGGCACATCTCCAGCTTCATGCACAACGTCCCGTTCCCTTCGCCACAGCGCCCCCGGATTCTCGTCCAGGTAAGACGGCTGACCGATGAGCGGAGGCAAAGCAGCCCTCCCCACGAATGCGTATGTAAATAAATACAAATGAATACACATATAACCTTTGAAAGTCTTTTTACAGTGTACTGCAGTACTATACTATCTCACCCCTCAAGTTCAGTGATGAGCTCCCCTGGACCTCATGTTTGCTTCTGTGTTGTGAATTATTTCAGGGTCCCGCTTCTTCCGCAGGTGTAGGTTTTGTTGCCCTGCCGACGGGGGGCGAGCAAGTGATGTCACTGGTCAGAAAGTACACATGCGGCTTTTGGTAAATTGCCCTAAATGGTCAGACAGAGCTGCTGTTAAAATTTCAATCAGTCTGACTGCAAATTCCCACCTCCAAATGGATAATCATTTTACATGTAATCACCTGGATACAGAATCAGTAGAGCAGGGGCGGCAGATCTGATCCTCTGTGGGTACCGGCTTTTAGGATGACCTCTCAATCAGCCAATAACAGTGGGTCCCCAGGACTGGAGTGGGAACCGCTGCTTAATTATCGGCTGAATAAGAGGTCATCCCAAAAATCCGCACCCACACTGGCTCTCAATGGATCAGGTTGGCCACCCTTCAGTTAGTGCATAGGGTGTTTGTTCAAACCACCCGTGAGATCATTCACAGCAGACTGGGCTGTTACATCAACAATATTTATATGTTAGGGTCATTAATCAGTATAAGCTATGGGTCCAGAATTAGGAGCAGAAACACACGACGATGATACATCTCCTTCGGGACAGGTTATGGTGTTGAGGTCAGACACAAAGAGGTTAAACTACGCATATAAATGCTGCTCCTTTAAACAAATGGTAAACCACATGAAAGTAGGGAACCCGTCTAGAGACACCACCGCTTACAAAGAGTGTGGCTCATAGACCTCAACTTCCCTCTAGTCTCCCAGATGGCTTTCTCTAATTGGTACAAGCCAGTAAATGGAATGAAGGAACAGCTGGGTTATAGTAGGGGCACCATAAAGGGGGATATGATGTGATATGACATGATATCATTGGACCCAAAATGTCTAGTAGCGCACCTATAGTCATCGCACGGCATAGCATTCAGGGGTGTTTGGTTCAGAGCCTCTGTCTCCAGCTGGCTACTTTTTGATTTGTGGCTGATATTTATCTTGTAATTTAATATTAATCTTCATTTTAGCTACAGCCATTTATATAAGGTTTATTTTCTTTTTTCGTAATTGAGGTAACAGCGCAGTCATGCATAATTAACAAAGAGCTGTTATGAAATGAAATGTGACGAGTCCCTGGGAACTGGGGCGGAAAACCCTCGTTCAGAACACAGTGACAACAGATTAAGATTTAGATTTAGCTGGTGTTGATTGGTGGAAGGTGATCCAAAGATCAAAGCATGCATTGTAATTTGATCGGAAGCACATCTCTCTGTTTTGCTGGCTACTTTGTCTGTCTAGGAAGTTCTTGACTGAGTGTCTCGTTACAGCTTTCCCCATACGACAACCTCCTCCTCTGCCAGCCTGTCTCCTCCCCTTTACCACTCAGGTAAAGAGCATCTTCAGACGCGTCCCGTTTAATTGTCTCGCTTCTATTTCAGTGCATTCGATCCATTATGGGCCAGATAAGATGTTGGTTTGTGGCTCAGCCAGTTAGGTCTCTGTGCATGTTGCTGGAAGGTTGCTGGTTCGAGTCCTGTCTTCGTTGACTCCTAATCACCTCCCCATTGGGCCTTTGAGCATGGCCCCCGAGCTCCGTCCTCAACTGTGTGTGTCTATATGTATGTATATGTGTGTGTGTGTGTCTATACTGTATGTATGTATATGCCTGTGTGTATGTGTCTCTCTCTCTCTATACATATATATATATGTGTGTATGTATATACCCATGTATGTGTTGTGTAGTGTGTTAATATATTGTACGTGTGTGTGTATGTATGTATATACCTGTGTGTGTGTAGTGTGTTAATATATTGTACGTGTGTGTGTGTGTGTGTGTAGTGTGTTAATATATTGTGCGTGTGTGTGTGTGTCTCAAAGGAGAATAGATGAGATATGTAGCAACGCAGCATTGCGATCTATCTGTACTTGTGAGCATTTTCCTGTCATTCCGGCAAGAGCAAAGACCCCCTTACAGCAGCTACAGGATGCAGTGTGGGCGTGCCCGGTGTCTGAGCTCTCCTCCAATGGCCTCCTCTCTCCCGCAGTGGTGCCAGCTTCGTGAAGCTCCTCCAGAACTTGGGAGCGGAGAACGCCTGCACACTGCTGCTGGCCGTGCTGACGGAGCACAAGCTGCTACTGCACTCGCTGCGGCCGGACGTGCTCACCTCTGTCAGCGAGGCGCTGCTCTCTGTGAGTCCTTGTGGAGCCTCCTGTAGGACAAGCACAGAGGCGGGTCATTCAGGTCCAGAGAATAAAAATCCACACCAAGATTTTGTTTCGACCAACCAGTTGAGTACTCTGTGACTGTGACTCTTTATATTGAACTGGTTGGTTGAAACAAAATCTTGGTCTGGACTTTTACTCCCTGGTCCTAAATTACCTCTGAGTTACCTCTGGGCACACGGGAGTGTCTGTCAGGCAGATGGCGCTCAGTCGCGGTTGAGTTGTCATATGATTGAATAAGTCGTGTGTCATTCATAAAGGGCTCAATAACACATGAGGTTAAACTGCTACGGAACGATCAGCTGCATGTTGAAATTTGACCTGGAGCCCAGTAGGCCACTAGTTTTAAGATTAAGGTTAACTTTATTGATCCCAGAAGGAAATTCTGGAACTATACTATACTTATCAAATTACATACCCAATCCATATATGGGATTTAAAAAGTAAGGAGGAAATTAACTTGTTGAGTTCAGGTTACCATGAAAATTTATTTAGCTGTAAACACAGGAAGTCTGTAAATTATAGTTGAATCAACAAAAGGAGACCTGTTTGCTTAAAAGACAGCTGGTTTATAAATAGCGTTCGCTGGTACGGTGGTGCTGACTGCTGGTTTCACTACTTCCCCCTCGACGCAGATGACATTTCCTCTGCGCTGGCAGTGTCCCTACATCCCCCTGTGCCCGCTGAGGATGGCGGATGTGTTGTGTGCCCCCATGCCCTTCATCGTGGGCGTTCACTCCAGCTATTTTGACCTCTACGACCCCCCTCAGGACGTGATGTGTGTCGACCTGGACACCAACACCATTTTCCAGTGAGAGCACGCAGTACTTGATCTGCTCAGCTCTGAGATTATTTGTCGTTTTATCTGCTGGCCCCAGGTGCCAGGAAATGCGAGAATCAGAATGTGTACTCATTTTTTTTTCTCTTCACCTCAGATGTGAGGATAAGAAGCCGCTGTCCTGGCGGTCGTTACCCAGAAAGCATTGCAAGACCCTCTTGACGACCCTCAGTAACCTGAATAAGACCCTAGAGAAGAGTGAGTTGGTGTGCGTTGTACATGGCTGGAGGGTGGTGTTTGTAGAAGTTTGTGACAGTGAAGATTCCTAAGAAAGGTTGGGTATTAATGACAAACACAATTTGTGTATACTTGGTATTCATCACGTTAAGATGGTGCTTATGTTCTGTTGTCCTTCCTTGACTTTAGTGGGTTTATCCGCACTCTGAGTTTCTTCATTTTGATGTTGTCTCCCCTTCTTCCCTGTTCCTGTCCTGCTTCCCTCAGTCTGCATCCCTGGCCAAGAGGATGCCACCTTGGAGTTCCTCCTCACTGACTATGACCTCATCTACGGCCGTCAGAAGCAGCTGGAGCTGGAGATCCAGGAGGCCTTTCTGCGTTTCATGAGCTGCTTGCTGCGGGGGTACCGGGCGTACCTGCTTCCCATTACACAGGCCCCCTCGGAAAAGACCACCAACTGCAGCTCCCTGTTCAACCTGCAGGGTATGTGTCTGCCTGTCTGTGTGTCTGCCTGTCTGTGTGTATCTGTGTTTGTGTGTGTGTGCAGCTATTCAGTGTTTTTTTTTCTTGTTTAGAGGCTTGCCTTAAATCTTACATTGCTTCACAAAATATATTCTTCTGTCAGGATTCCTAAAATCCCGGGACCGGACCCAACAGAAGGTCTACACCCAGCTGACGCGCACCCAGATGTTCACGCACTTCATTGAGGAGTGTTCCTTTGTCAGCGACAGGCACGCCTCACTGGAGTTCTTCGATGAGTGCGTCCAAAAGGTCTGCCTTTGTGCGCCGAGGGAATGTCTGCACACACTGGTGCCCGGCCTGGCGTCCTTGGCACCTTTTGTCGAACATGAGTGTTGTGTTACTTTGTGATTGCCTAACAGCTCCCCAGAAAGTCATGACCAAAAGCACACTAATGACAGAGTGCTGTGTCACTCGCTGCCCAGGTGGACGTGGAGAAGCCGGAAGAGGTGCGGCTCATAGACCTTGATGAGACGCACAGCGGGGAGCACACAGTCTTCATCATGCCCCCAGAGGAGCCGCAGGAGTCTGATGGATCTGAGTGCCCCGCCCCCTATAGGTGACTCATCTTCTTAACCTTCTCGCATGACCGAGTAGCTTCCCTCCACCCCCTCCCGGGACGCACTGGCTTCCCGGACTGTGCAGAGTCCCTCTAACGCAGTAAAAACACACAGAATGTTGCGCATGGTGACACTGAGTGAGCGGCCCAAGGAGTTGGAAAGGAGAGCTGAGAGCCAGACAAAATGAACATGATAAACATCTTTGTATTAATTTGCTAAACACTTATTTCTTGCCACACATCTGTACGAACGGGCCGGATGAGCAGCACAATTTATAAGCTAACCATTTATAGGTAGGGTGGCTGACATTTTTAGGGCTTATAGCAAACACCAGGCAGCTCGTTCTGCTAGCTCGCTAATAGGCAAAACGTTGTATTTGGCTGCTTGTTCTGTATCCCACTCAGTTCACTGATAAGCTTCGTTATAAAGCATTGGTTATTTCGTACTATTTCTGCCTTTTCGTTGTTAAATCCGAAAGGCATCACTTAGGCTTGGGTTAAGTCACCGAGCCAAAACTCTTGGCTAATAAGGCTGGGTGATGTCTCTCAGAATGAAAGTTTCGTGGGAGCTGTTGACTTCTTTCAGGTGTTGGGATGCTTCCTATGACCTTGTGTTCTAAATCTCACCTGTCACGCTTTTTAATCACATGGGAGGCTCCGTTCCCCTGACAGTCATTGCTACATGATTGCATCACCCCAACACTAAGTGCAAAAGGTGGCAAGTGACGCTTACTGTGGCTCCGGGCCCTGACTGCATCTATCTGCATCTGCGCAGCTACGAGACCTTCCCGTCACTGCACCCGGAGCTTTTCGACCAGCCACAGGACCAGCTGCGTGCCCCGGCCAAGGGGAGCGCCCCCAGCAGCCCGGCCCCTCGGCGCACCAAGCAGGTAGGTGGCCTGATCTGCTGAGGCGGGGGGGGGGGGGTTGTAGCTTCACCTCAGCACGTCAGAATCACTACAAACATCTTGGACAGGGGTGGCTGCATCATATTTACACACGGTGGCTTGGGAAAGATGTTATCGTGTGAACGATAAAATTACAAATGGCATTTTAATATTCAGCCCACCCATTATTACACTAATCAGCCTAGTGAGGGTCTGTCATGTTGAACCCAGATGCCTTTATGAAGCTATTAGTCTCGTCTGGACACAGCTGGATAGAATCTGAAGGGAGTACGGGGGAGGGACCAGATTAGCACTGGCTGTCCTACACAGGGCTGTGAGATGGAATGTGGCCCATCCTGAGTCCTCACAGACGTGGGGGGGGGGGGCAGTTTCATCCAGAACTGGAATGAGCTGAAATTTAGTGGGAACCAAATGGCTTTGGAACATTTTACAGTATCACCATGGCGATGGCTTCTGAATCTGCTGCAGTTAAAATGCTGTTGGTGGCAGGAGAATTTAAACCTTGTTTTTTGTAAATTGATTGTTTCTTGTGAAGTAACTGAGTTGTTTTTTTTTTAGGATTTTTATTTATACTTCTCTTGAATCCATTGAATGTTTATCTCAGTGTTTCCTCTTTTTATTTGAATACTGCTTTATATTCAGGCTTTTCCTCATTCGGTCAGATGCGTTTTATCACTTCTGTTCTGCTTCTCCTACCTTTCTTTACTATATCTGTACCTCATTGTTCGAAGTCTCTTACACGTATCGCAGATTCCTCCCTTACATGTTCCCCAGTTAGCAGTTAGCTCTTACACAGCTCTTCCCTTACATGTTCCCCTGTTAGCAGTTAGCATTTAGCTCTTACATGGCTCTTCCCTTACTTATTTTCCATGTTAGCATCTGGCTGTTGCGCAACTCCTTCATTTGCTCCTGGCTCACATGTGAGCCTGCAGCCCACATCCTTCTTGTTTGTTCTTATGCTCTGCTGCATTTGGCCTCCCTTTTCCCTTCTTTCCTACTGCGCTGATCTGGAATAAAGACTGAGATATAAACCGAGATTTCGAGGGGGGAAAAAAAAAAATCCGGGGTGGCTCAGTGGTGAGTGCTATCACCTCACACCTCTGGAAACCTGGGTTGGTGCCCCATCCTGGGCAATTCCTTGCCTCTCGTGGTAGGCTCCTGACTCCTGGGACCCTTTGTAGGGCAAGCAGTATAGAAGATGGGTGGATGGATGATTGAATAAATGCGTAAATACAACTCATACACTTTGATAGCATATAAGTTTGTTTAATTTCACGTCAAGGGAATGCCCCGTCGTCCAACATACCTTAAATAATCCTTTGAGTATATTGAGCGTGTAACAGGCTAACAAGTGTATAGAGCTATTGGGGGAAACTTGAATAGGGTAATTAATTACCCTGAACTAACTATTATGTAGGAGCACAATAACTGTAATGGAAATTGTCCTGTAAACTGTGATGGTCTTTAGAGCAAGCCATGTAAAATTAATAGGTAACTTTTAAATTTGGAAGCTAAATTGCTTTTGACACTAAAAAAGAGGTTGCTTTTGGTAGATAGCGCTTACTAGGACAAGATTAAATCTAGACGATGTTCATGCTCGTGTGCATGACTTCAATGTCAATTAAGTTTGACATTTACTGACAATGCATTGTTTGTGAAACTTTAGGAAATGGGGAAATTTTTAAAGAGATTACCAGATATGCTTTCGAGGGAATATTTAAGCAGGCTTGTCAGGTTTTATCATCTAAATGCATTTGTAATAAGAAATTCTACATAATAATTTCATCAGCTGGGTTTCAGGACACGGAATACATTGAAATCGTTACTGACAAAAATTTAACGCGTCAATGACGGATCTTGTGAAACACTCACTCGTATATTAAACTCCTAATTTGTTGTTTGATAACACTGGAGTCATCTGGAATTTCCAGAACTTCCCCCTCATTATGATCCAAGCACACGTTCATGAAATCTTTGTGTTTGTTTGAGCAGCAAACAGCTAACTATATTATTATTAGATTCCACGATTCCCCTATATTAATGCACTTGGCTGCTTTTTATCAAAGAATACAATCAGTCTGATAAATATTAAGTCCCTTTTCATTGTTTAAACATTTCTTTACAAATGTATTTCTTCAACAGCGTAATTCTTCATAAAATAATTTTTTTATGTTAATAAATGTTTTAAGAAATTAAATGAAATCGTGAACCAAAATAAATGCAATAGGCCGAGCCTACTACATATATTGTTTATGTGAAAATAAAACACAACTTTTAAATCCTTCCGTAGTGCAGTGCATTACAGGTATGCTGTAGCCTGTAATATACGAGCATGTTTTTTAAATAGAACTTGAAAGAAATTTATGTTGAACTCCTTTTTTGCTTTATGAATACCCCAATATTTATTGCAACTAAATAATACCGCGCTGTTCTAGTGAATTAGACAAATACTTTATTCCTTGTCATGCAGTCATGATCTTGTTTTATCTGTTCTTCCAATCAGATCGTAATTTAAAGGGGCAGTTCACCCCAAAACCGAAAAAGGTGTGTTTTAGAGGGGCTTTATTGCTATCTATACATCTAGGTGGTTCTGCTCAGGGTGGCTGGGTTTTGCAGATACCGCCATAGAAATCATGGGATCCTCTCAAATATAATGGGACTGAATTCTTTCTGTGATTATTAAAGCACCAGAAGTACATTTGAAAAAATCAACGACATTGCTCTTATCAGAAATCATGACCCGGTTAATGAATGTAATCCACAGACTTTGTAGTGAGCAGTTTAACGTAGGAACTGTTTCCTTCTACCGACCTCCACACACCGATCATACCACTGCACGGAAGATACGAACGCAAGCACCCCAGGAATTGGTGCTGGTACTCGAGCAGGAAAGTTAAAAAGAAAAGAAAAAATATAGTAAAGTTTGCTATTAGGAAGTTCTTTTAAACTGTAGAACTTTATTGTGCAGTTGCACCCAGAAAATGAACAAGCAGCGTTATGTGGCTATTGTCAGTTATGTTTGGTCACTGCATCGATGCAGAATCCTCCATCTGCATTGCAGTGCATCTTAAAAACAATTAATTTCAACACCCCTGATTATAACTAGCTGTTTAAAAGAGAAGATACAGAGGTGTACTGTGCGACTCCCTCGGGGTAATACCGTCATCTTCGATAGCCATGCTAATGTTGTGATGGTCTGACTTTGTTCTACAGTGTCAGATTAGTCTGATCATGTTGAAATGTTTACCCATCACAGGAGATCAAGCTGGCCCAGAAGCGGGCCCAGAAGTATTCCTCGGTGCCAGACATGTGGTCCAAGTGTCTGCTGGGGCACTGCTATGGGCTGTGGTTCATCTACCTGCCCACCTTCGTGCGGGCGGAGAGCGCCAAGGTGCGGGCTCTGCACACGGCGTATGAAGTGCTGAAGCACATGGAGACCCGCAAGGTGGTGCTGCCAGATGAGGTGAGGGAGGAGCCCCATTCCCTCTGCTGTCTATGGATGGCACTATGCTTCTGTGTGAGCTGCTGCCTTTGGTCATGAGGTGCTTTCACTCCTCAGGAACTTTTTTCCAGAACCAGAACCTTTATCTGGAACCAGGAATTATTGTCATGTTCACATCACAGGATCTCGACCTGATTGTAGTTCCCCTTAGGTAGTTCCAGAACCCTTTTTTAGCACCTGTTCCAGACTAAGTATTTTTCGTTCAAACACAAACTACTGGGGGGGGGGGCACCTACGGCTCGGGCTACAGCCAATGATTAATCTATAAACTATTATACAGATTGGTCAATTAATGCAAACAATTTTCCTCCAGAAAATCAAGTTTAAGTTTTAAATTTTGACAACAACAAACTATGTCATGGCAGGGAAATAGCACTGGTCCCAACAAGCCCAATGTGCATGAACACACTGGTACCAATCCACGCAGAATAAGCCCAGATTTTAGCCTAAACATTTTCTCACTTTATTCAGTGGAGATTCTATGGTGGCAGGCAGACAACTTTATGGCTTTAATAATGAGTTTATTCAGCAGTTACAAGGACAAAAGATATTAAAATGCTCTATGTACTAACGTTAATTTAATAGACATGAATAGACAACACAGTGGTTTTCTGCCGCTCCAGAATAGCTCCTGTGCACTTTCCCTTCAGGTGTCTTGCATAGCGCAAGTACTGCCCTGGGATGCCATCGAAACTTTGCACAGTGTAAAACCATTTGTTTGTTTACTGATAATTTGAACCGCTCCTATAATTAATGTAGTGATATTAAAGGAAAGCAATTTTTATTATGAAGTGGATCATTTTACAAACCATAGAAGTAATTTCGTTAAAATAATACAAAAAGATGCATCGATTTAAAATATATATGGGAGTTTAAGGGCCTTTCTCAAGGACACCAGGGGGAAACATTCTGCCGACTCTGGGATTTCAAGCTGTAACCTTCTGATCAGAGGCACAGTGTCCCAACCCACTGAGCCGCACACCATGCAGTTCAGCCACCCTAATAATGCAGTACTACTGCAATGGACTGATGACCTTCATCCTGGCCGTGGTCTGCTCAAGCCCCAGGTTTAGTGGCGTTTGTCAATTTGCCGTCAGGTTTGTTACCGGATTCTGATGCAGCTGTGTGGTCAGTATGGGCAGCCAGTGCTGGCAGTGCGGGTGCTGCTGGAGATGAAGAAAGCGGGAATCACGCCCAACACCATCACCTACGGCTATTACAATAAAGTAAGTAACAATACAGAGTTATTCTATTACACTTATCCCTCTATATCTGCATGCTGCCTTTGTTCTCCTGTTGATGTTCTGCTCTTTACCTCTAGGCTGTGCTAGAGAGCAAGTGGCCATCCACCAATCAGGGCGGCCGCCTCCGCTGGACCAAACTGCGAAACGTGCTGATGGCTGTAGCACAGTTCAGGCAGCCAGTCAAGCGGCGGCAGAAGAGCGGATCCGTGGGTTCCTATGCAGGTATCTGTAAGCTCAGCATGGCCGTGGGTGTCTCTCTGTGGGTAGTTGGCAAGTGATTAGCTGCCTTTGTGGGCCTAATTACACTCTGCTGATGAGCGGCTCTGCCTCCCTCGTACGATGGTGCGTGACCTGCTGTTTATGAAGAAAGCAGTCAGTTTGGCCCGGCCAAAGCATCTGGTCCAGTTCGGGGACACTGCAGGGAATTAAGTCTCTAAACTGAACACTTCTGAATGATGCTTTGCCAGATGGTGTACGGCACATGTATGGAGTACTGCTCCACCCATTAGGTGACATAGGTAGCCACCTAGGGTGCCGTCTATATAGGGGGTGCTGATGTGGCAGGCCAGTTTCGCCTTGTCTTTACATGCTCCTCGTGTGGGGGGTGGGAATGGGGGGGTGAGGCTTGCCTAGAGCGCCAGCTGGGCTGCAACCAGCGCTGCATGTACAGTTTTAATTGCCAAGCCAGACATATGATTGATTTAGGCCTGAGGTGACAGTTTGCAAGGAGTAAGGAGCAAGGTGGCCTCCATGCTCATTTTGCTGGGCTCCTCCGATCTGCTTCAGATATTCTTGTGGAGCACCCCGCGCAGTTGAGGCCGCAGTCCGCTCTAATCCGCCAGTCCAGCTGGAGTGGGCTGAGCGAGGCCTCCAGCTATGAATCCCTCTCCAGCCTGCTTGTCAAGAGCAACAGCCTGAATAGCATGCGAGCTTCAGTCGACAGTGAGTCATTCTGTACTTTCCAGTAATCACTTAAATATCGGGTCTGTTGTTGCAATGCCTAGGAAATAAGCTAGATTACATTACTTTCTGCACAATCAGGTGATTTGGGGCTAAAATGTGTACTTTTATTCTTAATTTTCTGATCTCATTGTCTCTTTTTTGTTAAAAGAATAATTTTGTAATTAGTATTCATATTCAGGCTGTGTGCTGAATATATTTAGGAAGCATATCAGGGACATTATTATTCTTGGAATGTGACCTTAAGATGTACCTTCTGTCTTGGCAGAGCCTACGATGTCCAAGAGAGTCCTGGCCCAGAGCGGTGGAGCGGCAGCCCGGAAGCCGCCAGTAGGTCCACGCGACTCCACCTTAGTGCCCCCTGGTGGCCGATTTGTGCGGCGAAGTGACATCTGCTTGTCCACCTTCTACAAGGACTACGCTGAGCCGGCAGGGCCGGACTGCGTCTGCCAACCAGGAGGGAGGGAGGGGAGGTGAGAGGGGTGCTCGTATGAGGTTGGGGGGTTTGGGTTTGGGTTGTGTAGAATAACACCGTGCATCACCATGGCCCCCGGCAGCAGAGCTGTAGAACCACGAGAGGCGTTGGGCCGGAAGGCCGTGGACGAGAACTGCAACAATGTGTCTTCGCCGAGCCGTGGCCTGGCGGGGAAGCTGCAGCAACTGCTGACACCCACGCGGAACCGGGCCTCTGTCCGGCGCGCTGCGAGCGTGGATGACCGCAGGCCAGGGGGAGGCACCGTGGCCACTCGCCGGGTGTCCGAGCAGCGGCAGTCTCGCAAAAACCAGGTGGCGGACTCGCTGCTGAAAGCCAAGGAGCGGCTGTACAACGCCACCTCCGAGGTGCGGCTTCTATCACACCGGGCCGCCACTGCAACAGAGTAGCTAAATCAGCTCTGATTCATATTCAATAATGAGATAAATTAGAAACTCACCAATGATTACTGTAGGAATCCAGTCAAAGTCTACATTTCTTAGTCTTAATATATAATATAACTGTTCTTGTAGCTCACCATGTGGAGTGCTGCGCAAACAATGTGATAGTTGTGGGTTTGAGTCCCAGGCAGTGAACATAAATTGTAACATTTTCCTTCATTCTAAGGGTGATACAGAGGGCAACTTTTAGAGCAGTGTTGCCAGGCAGTGTTGCTGGCTGGTTTTGCTTAGTCACTTTCCCATTGATAAGGGGCAACAAATCTGTTTGAAAAACTGTGATTGGCAGTGGGCAACTTTACGCCATCATCCAGATCCAGATGAGTTGCCCTTTGTCTCATCTGGCTGGCAACTGCCCAGCAACATTGCTCAAGAAGTTGCCCTGTGTATCATCATCATAAGTTGTGTGGCTGAAAGCATCAGATACATGAGTGAATTACAACAGGTTTCCTTGTCAAAGAAGCTTCTGACTTAGATTATGTATTATACATATATAGTATGTGTATGCATGTTTTACAAGTACAAAATATTAAGGAATATCTCAGTTCAGTTCCAGCAAAATCAGAAGACTGAATGTCAAAGTGAAACTGAAACACATTTTGCTGTCTGTTTTCACCCCAGAGTTCACTCTCAGTAGGGAGCGACATTGACATCATAGAAACCACCAATATGACCTTTCAGGTCAGGAAGTCCTGGGATTCCACACAGGAGGGGGCGGGGCTTGAGGTTTGAACCGTTTCCTGTTGCGTCTGGTAGAGTGTAGAGGAGCTACACCCTGATATCAATATGTACGATCTGTATCTTTTCCGTCCTTTGTGTGAACCCTATGCGATGCCTCTCCAGGTAATGATGTCCAGTTGTTCACTCTGTCGAAAATGTAATTCGCTGGTCTATGATGAGGAGATTATGGCCGGTTGGACGTCTGATGACTCCAACCTCAACTCCAGTTGCCCCTTTTGCTCAGCCACCTTCCTGCCACTGCTCAATGCAGAAATCTGCGACCTGGGGTCCATCTGCAGGTAACTTCACCATCTGCTTGGTCTGTGTCCTGCTCCTATGCTGAAATGGTCCATGCGAGTCCTGTTCCCTTATATACTTTTCCTAAGAGTATCGATGTGCCAGTAATTATATGGCTAACTGTGCCTTTGTTTTTGGGACAGGAATGTCTTGGTGGCGTTTAATGTTCCCTTATTAGGTCATGGAATATCTCCGTTCTAGCTTTCAGCATTGTTAACATCTGAGAGGTGATAAAGGTGCACATGACGGATGCAATGCAGCAACCAGCTTTTGGTTTCGCTTGCATTTACAGCTTAGAGCGCAAGAACTCTTTTAAGAATGGCTCTGAGGCAGCAACAGCGCACTCTGGTGGACCGGATGGAATAAAGCAGCATCTCTACAATGGTGTGAGCGAGGACACTGGCTCTGAAACCAGCGCGTATTCAGAAAGCAGCACTACCACGGTACTATAGATGTCTCTTGGTGTCACCTTCTTTCTGTCATGTTGATTAATGGAGAGCTAATGTATGGATTAATGCAGGCTTCTGGGTATTTAGGACATGTTTCCTATCATTTTAACAGTCCTAGCCCAGGTATCTTAAACTGAGATTCACATGCTGGTGTTCTCTGAAAGCACAGAATGAGGTTTAATAGTATACATCCCTGTATATCATTCTCTGTGAATGTGTTGTCTATGCCATTATGCCCTCTCCTGTTTGACTGAGATGTTGTTTCAGTCATCTGTGCAGTACATTATATATGTTAGAGCAGTGTTTCCCAAACTAGTCCTTGGGGACCCCCCAGACAGTTCACGTTTTTGCTCCCTCCCAGCGCTCCCACAAAAACATGGACTGTCTGGCATGGAGCTGGAGAGAGGAAAAATGTCGACCATCTGGGGGTCCCCAAGGGCTGGGTTGAGAAGCACTTGGCGATGGCCCAATGAAGCTTCATGAACCAAATGCTGTATTTTTTAGACACCACTAGATGGTGCTGTCTATAATAAAAAAAAAAAAAACTGCTCAATTCATGCCCGAAAGCAAACCAAGAGCACCATCTAGTGGAGTCAAAAAATGGTTCATGAAGCTTCATTTGGCATTCACTAGAAACCCTTTTAGAGCATCCTCGTCCTTGGTTCTTATTCTGAGCTTGGAGCACAATGCTGCTTCCTGTACCTGACTTGCTTGCCGCTTCTTCTCCCAGGGTTCCTCTGCAGGGGGTATGCCGTTGGTGACTGTGGCCTACCTAAGCCCCCTGGTACTACGCAAAGAGATGGAGAGTCTGCTGGAGAATGAAGGGGAGGCTGTCCTGTCCCAGGGCCAGCTCCTGGACAACCACTCCATTATCTTCTGGAACCTGGTGTGGTACTTCCAGCGTTTGGGTTTGCCTAGCAACTTGCCGCAGCTTCTGCTCTCCTCACAGCTCCCTGTCCATCTCACCCAGGTGCCCCCTAGTGTTTTCTCATAGTACTGCATGTCCCTGCTTTTCCTGTGGACTTCAGAGGGTGACTGTACTTCCCTGTGTGACCCAGGCTCCCGAGAACTCGGCGGTGAGAGTGAGACTGCTGTGGGACACCCTGACCCCTGATACCGATTATTGGCCACCCCTCTATGTCCTCTGGAGGATACATAGTAAGATTTTCTCTGTCATATACCTAGAAGGTAGCACCATCTCAATTCTATCATAAGGGAATATCCTGCAAACAGAGATGGTTGTGGAGTGTGTGTGCACTTGCAATTCTTACTTCTGCATACCAGTGTATGGATTGTCTGTGGTTTCTGGTGTATCGGTGTATGATTGTCTGTGGTTTCTGGTGTACCAGTGTATGGATTGTCTGTGGTTTCTGGTGTATCACTGTATGATTGTCTGTGCTTTTTGGTGTACCAGTGTATGGATTGTCTGTGGTTTCTGGTGTACCAGTGTATGATTGTCTGTGGTTTCTGGTGTACCAGTGTATGATTGTCTGTGGTTTCTGGTGTATCAGTGTATGATTGTCTGTGGTTTCTGGTGTACCAGTGTATGATTGTCTGTGGTTTCTGGTGTACCAGTGTATGGATT
>JAODLD010000144.1:14862374-14890268 GCA_026781065.1 Mormyrops boulengeri | reverse complement strand
GGGGGGGCAGGGGGGGGTGTAAGTGCAGCAGAAAGTCTCTTTGTGCTGAAATTAGAGTGCCGGTGTGTTTGAGGCTGCCTGCGGTGTTCCTCACTTTCCCTGTTTAGATCAGAAATGTCAGTGTGGCTGCTGTGTACCTGAGCTGGTGAGGTTCACTCTCTCTCTGTTTCACACACACACACGCACACACACACACACACAGGCTTGTAATTATATCTTTGTGGGGACCTTAACCCCTACCCAGCCCTAACCTTAACCGTAAGTAACCAAAGAAAATACAAGACTTTTGGTATTTTTACTTTTTTGATTGCATTCACAGATCTTTATGGGGACCTGAAAAATGGTTCCCACGGAATCAGAATAACGGGTTTTCATTACATTGTGGGGAACATTTGGTCCCCACAATGCAATATAAACATAATCCACACACACACTTTTATTTTTTATATATATATATATGCGCGCACACATTGCAAACCTCATTAGCATTCCATGTTTCTGAGGATCTTAGTGTAAGGGCTGTAGCCAGAAGCATTGATTCACAGGGGCGTTTTTACTGTCACAGGTAAGAAATGAAACTATTTCAGTGAGAGAGGCAGGGCAGACGTGGTGCCACCTGTACAGGACCTCCACTATGCCCATGTACCTCCATGTGCCCATTTTCCTCTGCTGTGCCCATGTACCTCTGCTGTGCCCATGTACCTCTGCTGTACCCGTATTCCTCTGCTGTACCCGTGTACCTCCATTTGCCCATGTACCTCCGTGTGCCGTGGCTTAATCATCACGTCTCTGTTGGCTCAGGTGGTGAGAAGGTGTGTAACTGCAGGCAGGATGGGGAGGAGTCCATGGCGGGCATCGTGGTGGGCATCCACATTGCCCTGGCCTGCATCATCTTCTGTGTGCTTTTCCTCATGTTTGGATACCGACGCAGGTGAGAGCTTCGGGTTCCTAATACTATTACAGAATCAAGGCTTTGAAACTCACAGTCACCCACCAATCTGTGGAAGCAAGTCAGTTGTGTCTGTTCTGGGCTTCTGATTTCCATCCACTTACCCACAATGGAGTCAGGAGGCAGCACAGGGACACCGTGGATGGGATGCCATTGTCGTGCAGGGCATACAAAGCAGACATTTTATAGACACCGATCTAAATGCCTGCAGGTCATTTGACTCTGGGCGGAATCCCACACAACATGGGGAGAACTTACAAACAGTGTAGGCGGGAGTGGAACCCATTGCCCCAGGGGTGTAAAGCAACAGTGAGGTAACTCCCAGTGCCATTCTGATGTGGAGTTGTTAAAACATATTATGTGCACAGTGTTGGGGAAGTTCTCACAAAAGTAATTCATTATAAACTGAGGTGGAAAGTTCAGGTCTAGGTTGTATAAATCACAGACCAAGGTTTTGTTTCAACCAACCAGTTGAGTATAAAGAGTCACAGTCACGGAGACTCAACTGGTTAGTTGGAACAAAATCTTCGACTGGATTTTTACTTCCTGGTCCTGTCTGATTGCTCCCCTATAATGATCGACTTACATCCTCATCTATGGAAAGTGACCTGGACATAAGTCAAGGGTCAAGGTCAAATTTATTTTTATATAGCGCACGTACCCGATTGACCTGAACTTTCCAACTCTGCCTGTATCGGATTATTTTTGTGAGTAACTTTCCTAACACGGTATGTACAGGACCTCTTGTACTTATGGATAATATCCTTCCAGGTGAGGGTCACTGGGGGGTCTGTAGCCAGTCCTAGGCAGTAGGGGACACAAGGCTGAGGTGCACCCTGAATGGGATGCTGAATATTCATAATAATATACAATCCTGATAACACACAGGCCTTGGAGCATAGCCCCATCAGACGTGACTCAGCATTCCTGCCCCCCACCCCCCACCCTCCAGTCTGTTCTGTAGGAAGGGAACCCAGGACAGCTGGTCTGTGCCTCAGGCAGGTGAAGGAAGCCATCAGGAAGAGAGAGGTGGAGATCCAAAGGAGGTGGTCACCCGGGCTCCGGAAGCCATAGAGCTAGTCGCTCAGGTGAGCCCCACACATGAGAGAATTCGGCCAACACATTTCTACCTGGATGTTCCGGCACCTTCATCAGTAATTACAATGTATCATGCAAACCTTATTTTAGCAAAGTCAGTTAATAGTTAATGCTGTGTGAATGGCAATGTAGACAGAAACTCCTTGCTAGTTCAGCCCGCTCTAGTGGCCGCTGATACACTGCCAGGTGTCTGGTTCTAAATACACACCCTTTTTTCTCTTGTGCAGACTGGAGATGGGCAGTGCCAGCCCCATCCAGCCCAATGCCAGGTTCTCATCGAGCAGCACCCATCAAGCCAGTCTGGCATGGGCACTGGCTAACACCCCCCCCCCCCCACACCTTATGCTCCAGCATGGGGCGACCTTCGTCTCAGCGCCTTACTTTGCCTGTACACAGTCAGTCAGACACCACTGAGAAACCCTTACCTGTGACCTCACTGACCACCCCCCCCCCACCATGGGGCATTTTCAAAACCAGGTCTGAATTTTACTCTCACTCTCTGTAGTTAAGTGGCTATCATTCACATTGTAAGTGTACCAAAGCAAGATAGCATTTGTATTTTTGTTTTATTCATTTAAATTCAAAGGATCTACATGCTTGATGAGCAGTTTATGTGGAATTACTGAACACTGGCCTTTAATCTCACATTACGGGGACATGGAGGTACATGGGCACAGCAGAGGAAAATGGGCACATGGAGTATTTACCCCCTTTTCACCATTTTCAAAGGGTTTCTCATTTTCTTCTGCTACCATGCCATATAGTACATACACTGTAAATATTACCAAAGTATCTACTAAAACCAAAATGTTCACTTATTAGGCTCTTTTTGGTAACATTGGTACCCTGCTGCTGTGCTGTCAACATTTTAAAGGCAGGATCCTGTTTTCAAAACATCTGTTTGAGTTTAGAGTGATTGTTATACATACGATGAATACCTGCATCTGTTTATGCATCCTCTAGCCATTTATGCATCCTCTAGCCATTTATGCATCCTCTAGCCGTCTAAACATCCTCAATCCGTTTATGCATCCTCTAGCCGTCTAAACATCCTCTAGCCGTATATGCATCCTCTAGCCGTCTATACATCCTCTAGCTGTTTATCTTGGCCAGGGCTCTTGAGGCCTTCAGTCTATCCCAGACAGCACTGGGCACAAGACCGGGGTACATCCTGAACAGGATCCCTGTCTGACAGAATAATATGACATTAAATTACAAATATTTTTAAATATCTTTTTGATGAATTCTTCATGTCTTGCCATGTGTTGTATAGGTTTTCATAATTTATAAAGAGCAGTACAATACAGACTGACTGACTGGTGTACAGGCGAATGGGGTCGCTGTAGAAGCGGCTGGCCCGCCCCTTTCCCCACCCCCTAAATTCCATACCTCCAAAGATAGCTACCTCAGCCTGACGATAACGTCTGAGCCGTTAAGATGGCCATCGGCCAGCTGCTCTTTTTCAGGAGATCCCTACCTCAACTGAAACACCCCGTCCCTGTGTTCCCCCTGCTACTCTCCACCCCGCACACGATGGCCAGTGACCCATGCCAGCTATGACCACCTCCGTTCAGGAAGCCCCCAAGATGGCAGCCGCCAGCAGCAAAGCTGTGACTTAGCGATGGCAAGCTCGCCCCCGTGCTCCGCCTCCTGCGTGCCTTATCCACACCCCTCCTCCTCCATTACCATCCTTGTGCTCGCAGCCTTTTAGAGCAACAGTTTGATCTGGGAGGTTGATTTCGTTGCATAGCTTCCAGGATTGAACCTGGAAAGGCATCTCCAGCTTTGGTCTCCATGACCTCCAGTTTGGGGATGTGCCATACATACTGTTGGCCACTGGGAGGCGACTGTCCAGCACCCTTTGAGAACCTACCCTGAACAAATGGAGAGGCCTTTGTCCACTCTCAACCCCCCTGTAGACAGATACTTCACAGGTGGGTGATGGAGACAGTGGCCATCAGGATGCCGTCGAAGGTCATGGGGCCACCACTAAGCTACCTTGTCTGCTGTCATAGCCTGCTGAAGGCCTTGCGGAGACCCAGTGCTCCAGGCATGGTGACTCATGAGAATCCCCCGATTTAGTCATAGAGAGCGCCAGTGGCACTTATTTCAGTAGGTAACAAAACAAGGACTTGTCATCTTCGAATCAGGGGGAGCCTGCTTGGTAACAGTGCCTACATGTTTTTCTTTACTTTCTCAAAGAAGTTTTTTGGTGCAAAAAAAGTGCTTTTAATGGAAAGTTTGTACTCCCTCTCAAAAAACATACCCTTCTCCATCCTGGTATAATTGGTAAGATTTTAACCTCTTAAGATTTTAATCTCTTTCTGAAATTTCCAGAAGTATCAATAAGAGTTTCATATGTCCTTGAAAGGACTACATTTAGAAGCTCATCTCAACTGAACTCAAAATCCGCTTCTTATTTACCCTTAATATTCTACTTGTTGGGTGTCACAAGAGTGCGTGGTCGCTACGGGGAGATAAAACACTGTATGCAGATTTCCTGGGTGATAGGTTTAGTTTGGTTCATGTGTATGTTTCCCTAGTGCCCCAGAAGCGACCGTAAGGTCTTATTGTAGAACTTTCCTTAACTTTCCAGAAATAATGAAAACCCAAACCCGAAGGATATCCAAAGACATAAAATTTAAATGGTTTTCATTCCTAATATTTTTAAAACTCAAAAATAATGATAGTTCCCTTGGTCCTTGTTTTAAGAGGATTTTGGATAAGCAAGATCTCTCCGTAAACCAAAGGTAAATACACCGGCATTCAAATAGTAATAAGGAATAAACAGGCATATTTCTTGCATATGTCTGTTTCATGTTTACCTCTTATGACCTGGAACAGTGAACAATTTTCTTGAAATACGTGTTTTAAATTTTTTAACGACAGCAAAAGTATTTTCATATTTTCGAGCAAAAACACAAAACTGACTTTGTCTTTATAACTGTAGATTTGAAAGTTGCCAAATAACTCTCTTTTAAAAATGTAGGAAATATGACCAAATACTTCTTGTATATTTTAACACTAGTAGTCTTTCCCTTGTGTGACTCTTACTCACAACCAAAGCACAGGAACATGCGTGTGTGAACAAGTATGATTTTGATACACGTGTGAGGGAGCATTGCGTCACTTCCTGGCAGCTGACCTATGAAAACAGTGTGTGATGTATTTCCGCCTTTTTACCCCAAACTAAGTATTGTGCCAGTTGTATTGTGCTACAGATAGATACAGAAAAAGGCACAAGGGATTTTATTTGTGGTGAGACAGGGCAGGAAAACATTCACCGGTAGAGTGACTGCCAGGTTTCAAGGTTTGTAATGGCCTCTGCTGTTCATTAGTGTCTAATTGCCTCTGCTTCCATTCACATTTTATACTACATGCAGAGTTGAGACTAATTTTATACCAAAAGAAAATTCATGTGTGTGTTGTGGTGTGGGAGATATTTTATCCTGTGTATTTTGCCTGTTCTTGCTACAGAACTGAGATGATACATTATTCTGTTTTTTTTTTTCTGAACAGTTTTTTTCCTGCTGAGTATGGGAAAAATTTGCCAAAATGTGTGATTAAGTTCATTTTTACAAATGTTATTATTATTGTTATTAATGTTATAATTATTGCTTTTTATTTCTGATTTTCCGTTTCGTTGTTCATTTACCTTATTTTCCCATTTTTTTTGGAAAAAACTCTGTAGCAATTAAAGGATTGTGTATAAAGGCTTCTTAGGAATTTGAGAAAAAAATAAGGAAATATACAGTGGGTATGGTATAGGGTAAGCACTAGGGCACACAGTACAACAGATGATGAGTTTATGGGTTTGTGGGTGAAATGTTTTATGATTGGACACTTACAGGTCAGGTGACTCATGAAAACTCTGACCTAGTCTCTCTTGACAGGAAAGCACTGTGTGGAGGCACATACAGCAATGTAATGCTTCAGAAAAATCTAATGCTGCAAACTTGCATTATAAGTACAAGCCATAAAGGAAAACCTGAGCCATAACTGTACACTGTGGAGATATAATGCAGTGCATGTTGATTTTGCACTGCTGAGTCTTTGCATTTAACGATCAGGGCGGAAGCAGTGATTGGGTTTCCTGTCATCTATTGTCATCTAATCGTTGGCTGTGTGTAAGTGAATAAGCTGGTATTTTTACATTATGTTGTAGGACCCTAAACCCTATATTCTTGCCCACCACGCCCACTGGTTAGAAAAGCGGAAAACAGTAGAATGTAGATTATGGATGCTCCCGCCAATGAGAAAATTCACGCTTTAATGTTTTTTGTTTTTTTTTTCCCCTTTCTGGTTCCTTTAATGTGTTCAAACGAAAGTGAAACTCTTAAAGCTTTAAACTGTTTTAAGGCTGTTACCTCCAGCCCAAAGAGACAAGACTGGAGGGATGGCTCGCAGAATACGAGGCCGTCATAACCAGAGACCAATTTCTGACTAAAAAACAAAGTACAATATGTCTTCTTGAACTGTCCTGGCCCTGTAGCACTCCTAACTGGATTTGCCCTTAAAGTAATACAAAGTAAATCGAAGTATAACCAATTATTTCTGGCGTTATTTTTATTTGAGCAGAGGTGGAAAGTTCCAGTACAGAAAATACAAATCCAGACCATGGTTTTGTTTCAACCAACCAGTTGAGTATAAAGAGTCACATTAACAGAGTACTCAGCAGGTTGGTTGAAACAAAACCTTGGTCTGGATTTGAACTTTCTGGACCTGAACTTTCCACTTCTGTATATGACCATAGCTGGAATAGTCAGTATATAGCAGGGGTCTGTGGAAGGCTTCACGCCAAGCTTATTGGACCAACACAACAGCCTCAAAAATGTCGGGCTCTGGCTGGTCACTCCCACATGTCCAGCAGATGAAACGATACAGTGGGTGTTCCAGACTTGGTGCCCTGACTGTTCGGTCTTCCACGAGGCCCTTGTATCGTACAAATGGCCAGAGGAGAGCTCCCTGTTGTTAGAATCCCCTGCTTGGTCGTGTCTGCAATATGCTGGAGGACAAACATAGAGATCCTACGGAGCCTATATTAAAAATACCCTCTTCGCTTTTTGGAACTGAGCTGCTGGTGTGGAAGCGTAGGGGAAAGTCAAACAGTGATTTGTGTCTGGCCTGCGCGCCTCTGGTTATGACGGCCATGAGTGTGGTTAGGCTGGAAACAGCCTGACTGTATACGTTCTCTCCTTTTCCTTCTTGTTCAAATCCCATTAAGCCTGAAAAACCAAATAAAGCAAAGAGCATTATTTAGCAAATGACCTTTCTCGTGTGTTCATTTGACATTTCAAATTCTGGCAAACTGACTCGTATTGCAATTTTAACAGTGAGATATTTTTTTGTGAGCAGGTATTGTGTTATATGCAAACCAAATGTTTTTCAGTTAGCTTTTTCACAATGGGCATAAATAGCCAGTTACATGAAGGAAATGTCACCATTACGGCTCATTACTGAAATAAAACGGCAGCAACCGAATGAGAAAGGCTGAAAGTGAAAGTTTGTTATTCAGATATGTAATGTACTGTAATTTCAAAGTCAAAGACGTATAAGATGTCAGACTTCCATCAGAGGAAACGTTAAGCGGATGGGTTAGGGTGAGACTGCCGTCAAACGTTTCTCCTGGAGAGGGGGTGCGGTTTTTGTGCATGTTTCTAGATGCGGATGCAGTTTCTAGGCTGACAGAAGGGACAAGGAGGAACCGCCCCTACAGCCAACTTCATACATAAAGATCGGGTGCTTGGCGGATGCCGTGAGCTCTGTGCTGAATCGTATTACCGATTCCGGAGAAAGGTGATACATAAGTGCGATGACAGAACATAAACGTGAATTATCTTTCCGCCAGTGCTGTGACGTTTTGCAAGGTAGGTATTTTTAAGTTAAGATAACTCTGTGAGGCAGCTACATTTATTACAATTTGGGGTTATCATCCAACCATCTTCCAACCTCTAATCCAGGACAGGGTCACATGGGCTCTGGGGCCTATTCGAGGAAGCATGGTGCCCCATGCAGGGCACACCCTGGGTGCAATGCCAGTCCATTGCAGGGCATGCATGCCCCACATTGGGCGGCCACATACCTCTGGACTGCAGGTACAGATTGTGAGACCCACAAACAGATACGGTTTATGAGTTAAACCCTGCAGGTTTGATGCGACAGTCCTGCCCGCTGAGGCACCGTGCTGCACTAATTTGTGCTTATGTTCTGCGAAATGCATCAAGTGCTGCGAGATTCCCTTCAACACTCCTCATAAATTTAGCATTTAATTTGCTTTAAGATCACAAATAAATGCCAGGCACCTTCCCTATTGGTTTGCTGCTATTGAATTCATTCAATTGTGTGTCACATGTTTCAGCCCAAATCATTCCAATCAACTACTGGGCAGCTTGTTCTACAACTTTAATTTGGGAAAAAAAAGGAGAACATGCCTCACATGGTAAAAGACATGTAATTTTGTTCATAATCGTTGTTATTAAAGTCCACTTTCCTTCCACGGTCCACAGACATGAGAGTAGGTAAACTGGCATCCCTGGAGCCTATGCCAGCGGCAGCAGGCACAGGGCAGGGACACACACACCCTGGACAGGATGCCAGTCCAGCCACTCGCACACGTGCGCGACGTCACTGTATAGAGATGGAGGTCGCCCTAATCTCATGTCTCTGGACTGTGGCTTTGCACTCGTTGCATTGGTCAGGCATACAAGTGCACACTGACCATACAAGACATTAAATTATGAAAAGAAATAAGGCCAGAAACAGACGATGGATGGATGGATAGATGGATGGATGGATGAAATAGAGTGGTCAACAATCATGAGATCAGGCAAGAAAATTTTTACAGTTGTGTATAATGGAGCTACCTCATGTGAGTGCAAGTACCCCCTTGTCTTGTGTTCCCAGCTGTAGTTTCTTGTAATGTTTCCACGCGGTCTGTCTTGTGATGTTTCCACGCGGTCTGTCTTGTGATGTTTCCACGCGGTCTGTCTTGTGATGTTTCCACGTGGTCTGTCTTGTCATGTTTCCACGCAGTATGTCTTGTGATGTTTCCACGCGGTCTGTCTTGTGATGTGACCACGCGGTCTGTCTTGTGATGTTTCCACGCGGTCTGTATTGTCATGTTTCCACGCGGTCTGTCTTGTGATGTGACCACACGGTCTGTCTTATGATGTTTCCACACGGTCTGTCTTGTCATGTTTCCACGCAGTATGTCTTGTGCTGTGACCACGCGGTCTGTCTTGTGATGTTTCCATGCTGTCTGTCTTGTGATGTTTCCATGCTGTCTGTCTTGTGATGTTTCCACGCAGTCTGTCTTGTGCTCTTTCCACGCGGTCTGTCTTGTGATCTTTCCACGCGGTCTTTATAGCCATGCTACACAGCTGTTATTAGCATTCCAGGTGGTGCACAGCAAATATCATGGCAAGTTTTCTAATCTTCTGGCATGCAGTGAGAGGGAGCATAGTTGCAGTATTGTGTTTTCTGTCTTGTTTCTCTGCAGCCTCAATAAACTCTCAAACCAGGAAGCTTTTGTATCGACCTTTAAATGTCACCACCTCCTTAGCATGCAAGTCAGAGCTGGTACTTCTTTATATACATAGTCGTCTTAAATGACAATATGCTGCATTCTCTCATAAAAATGGCTGAAGGAAGTTTTTGGGCACTGTCATGCTTTTTTGTTCAGTTTCCCGAATCCCCCCCCACCCTGGTTCACAACTTTTACCCCCCAATTGCAATCAGCTGACAACATTTCTCCCTACCTTTGCCCCTCCCCCCTCGAAAATCTTAGTCCGTCAGATCAGTACTGGCACAGACACTAGGTAGAATCTCTAAACTGACTGTATTTTGTGAGAGCATGAGGTACAATGTCCCTGTCAGGAAAGATGCCAGTAAGTAGCCAAACGTCATTACATCAGGATGGCTTTGGGAATGCCTAATGGCTTTTAGGTGGGGGGGGGCAGATGTGTGTCGGTGATGGGTTCCTCCATAGGGACCCCCCCTTCTTCATGACCCATCCCTGCCCGTCTGCAGGTCACGTGGTCTAGGTGTAAGAGTTCTCATCTTTTATTCATAAGCGCTATAAATATAGCTGCCGGTCAGTGGGGGAGGGGCGGGGGTTGGCTTTCACCAGTGTACCTCTGTCTTTGGAAAAGCCAGCGGTTCACAGAGGCAGGAGAGGAGGTAACAGATAAGCATCGATTGCTTGGGAGGTGTTAACATGACCAGCGAAGTGTGCTATTATGATCTGAAAGGTCCCCTTCGGATTTTAGAACAGCTGTTAGACGCCACACTGTCTTACTTACAGTACACATTACTCTCCCTTTACTACACCCTCTTATGTACCATTTTACATTTTGTAGGCAACATAGTCTTTTAGAACATTCCAGTGTGAATATATATCTTCTCATGTAGGTTCATGTTCAAGGACATAACTTTGGGCTGGTAATTGGGGGGAGGTCTCCACCCATTTAAGGGGGTCCAGGAGGTTGTATTGGCTGGTTTTGAGTAACCCCCCCCATCCTCCATAATTTACACCCATGGTCATGTAGCAATCTGATCAGTACAGCAGGCAGCCATACAGGAATTTTTTATTTTAATTTATTTACCCAGTTGTTGAGCAAAACTTTTAAGAGGTTTTATATATTGATATTTCAAATACTCCATTAAAGTAAATGGACATCTAAAAAAATGGTATGTTCCTTAAATAAGATTCTCAGGCTTGGGGTTGATTCTCTCAGCCATTTTGTCACTTGAAGGCAACAGTCGGTAACGTGTAAGGGGAAGCATTTTATATGGCGTGTGAATGATTTGTCAGGGTTTTTTCTGGCAGGGGATGGAAGGAAAATCCACAGAAAGGGTCTTTTTACAAGTGCCAGTGAAGCAATTGCTGAACAACTGTCAGGGCAGATTGCCTCTGACACAGAGTGATAGATCTAGTCTGCGGTCACATGACCGATGAGTCTACTGGCACCGTCCTGTGTCTCATGTGGAGGGAAGGTGGAGTACAACCATTCCTCGTTTAGCGACTACCTCGGTTAGTGACCATTTGCAAATTCAATGGTAATAAAATTAATAAAATTAATTTTGAGAAATGAGTGAGAGAGATCTTTGAAGCAGAAGATTTAAAAAAATCTGCTTTATGAAGGATACTCATAGCATGGAATCATAGCATTGCAGTCGCGCCGAGGCTATTGTGATTTTCATTTAGAAAACGTGTGTGTGTGTGTGTGAGCATGCATACACATTCTTTGAACTGATGGTGCCACGTGTGAGTGTGGCAGTGTGCCAGGCTATGATGTGAGAATGAATCCATTATTCAGTGAAATGGTGGGGGATGGGGGGCTTGGATTTAAAGGGACATGTATCTCTGTCTGTGGTTTCCAATGGAAATAACAGGGCTTGAATTTTTTCTGTTACATATTCTGCATTCTGCCCTTCCTTCTGCCTGCAGCACCATCTATTCCCAGGTCTTTTTCAAAACCCTCTTTTCTTTCTGCCGTCTTCTCTTTTCCAGGACAGAAATGATTAACCACACCTTCAGCACTATTGGTGAACCCAAGAGCTGGTATCTAAACATGGTTAGCCCAACCTTTTTATCTCACACCAACTTTAAAGATCAGCAAATAAATAAATCGATACCATTCATGGGTGTAAAGTAATGAACCACAAGTACTCTTTATCAAACAGCTTAAAACTGATGTACATTTACTTTTATTACAGTTTGAACGAAGTGCTGTAACCATATTTAGCCACTATTTACCCACCAGGTGTGTCCACTACTTCCCTACTGATTTTATTGGCTCATGTTTTCCCCTTCCATTGAATTCAACAGCAGCGATTGGACCGCCTGTTTTCCGTAGCCAATCAAATCAAAGCACGCTAAAAACCAGCGCATTTTCGCAGCAAGCTGATTAAATGAAAAGTTAACGGACACTAATAATTGTGGAACTTGTGGTGGGAGTTTCCTCGACTACAGAACTAGTACATCCAGGGCTGGAAATTAAGCTAGCCCACTCGCCTTATGTGAGTAATTCAGGTGAAAGGTGAGTACAACATACTGAACACTAGCTCACTGCTCACTATAAAAAAGAGCATGTTGGGCTATTTATTTTTACTGAACTAGCCCAGTTGGTTAGACGCAAAAAGTTCCACCCCCCAGTACATCCATGGTGACACCTGCCAGGCCTTTTCCAAGTCACCGCCAAGAAGCGTGACAGTGTTGCAGGTGAGCTTTTTGTACTGCTTATATGAATATCTGCCGTTGAGTTATCCATCTCTAACTCGCGAATAGTCGAAATGTCAAGTGTGCGTATGTTAAGGCATTACTGTATATTTCCCATAATACCTCTGACTCTCGGTTGTGAACAGCATGATCAGGTTCACCCATGACCAAAATGAACGATGAGTCACGCTGTGAATGAACTGACCCTCTCCCTGTGTGTGGAGTTTGCACACCCCAAGACCTACCTGTACAACGATAACACAAAGGGTACAGTATGTAGGCATATAACCATTGTTGATAAAAGCTGTTGGACATGCAGTGCTTTCCTTTGGGTATCGCAAGTTTACGCATGAGGACAGGCATGAAAACCACCGACGTAATAGCTAACTAATGAATTCGGGGCCCATAGTGTGGATTGACATAAATGCTGTGCACAACGTATTAAACGGTGAAACGTATTAAAAGGTATTATTAGGTCACATATAAACGCCATCTGCAACATTAATTAGTGTGTTTCTCCTTTCCCTTTATTTGCACTGAACGGGAGACTCTTTGCAGAGGCTGTGAATCAAATCCACAGAGGTCTGCTGCTCAGACTCACGGAGAGGAACGCAATTCGGGAGAAGCAACAACTGTGAGCTCTCAGCGTTATTCAAAGCAAAACTAAAGCTTACGAGGCTCGTCCTTTTCTCTGTTTGTTATTCATATTAATGGAGCATGACGAAAAGATGTGGAGCATTTTTGTGTTTGAAAAAATAAGAAATTGGGATCATTTTAATTTGTTTCCTTAAATTCTTCTTCCGAGTCAATTGCTCTTATAAAAACGTTGTTAAATACAACAATGACTTATGAAGAGTAATTGCTAGTAATCTCCTGAATGTAATTTACAGTATCTGGCGAGTCTGATTTACAATGACTGTTCATCAGGCTGAATGAATGATAAAAGATCAAACCAGAATCACTGTCTACTATATGCTTTGTATAGAATCGACCATGGACTGGTATACTGGGCTTTTTCCTGGGGGGCTAACAGGGGTGTGGACCAGCAAGCTGTTTGTCTTTGTTTTTATTGTGAGGTAGCCCCCCCCCACTCAGCAAACTTTATTATGGGTATGTATGGTGTGGTGGGCCTGTCTGAGCAGAAGCCCACGGCTGAGTTTTAATGCCGGTCCAGCCCTGATGAATGCGGTATATGCACTACACACATACAATATCAACCAGGTTAACAACGATCAAAGAAGCCATGAATCTGCAGGGATAGAAGCAGCCATTTCTCCAGGTTTCACACCCCAGATCACTGCAGTGTTGATGGCTGCGGCTGGGAGGGTGAGTCATGCTCCCTCCGAGACTGTGAGTCACGTGTATCCTCTCCTAGACGCCGCTCTCATCTGGGCTTCCTTCTCCCGTGTGACGGCCCGTTTCCCCAGGATTGTTCCCAACCACTGAGTAACAAAAATCAGGATTCATTGTCCCTCTTGTCTTTCCACTAGGGACTCGGGCTGAACGGGCAGAGAAATCGGAAACTGGGGACACGTGTGAGGGTGCGCGCGGGACGGATTACAGAGGTGCCATTCCTGTCTGCCCAGGTCCCACACAGTGGAAAATCTCTCCATCTGTAATAAAACACAGTGCTGGTTAGACAATAAAGTTTCCTCTGATACCGGAAGGAGATTCCTTATCAAAGTGTTTGTGTGCGTTAATAAAAAAAAAGGAGAAAAAAGAAAAACAAAAAATGGGCACATATAACTAATCTGTGTTTTATTGTGTCATTGGCACATGGCAGAAAAGCAAATCAGGTAAGTTATTCTTAACTTTGAAGAAAAAAAACATCACTGAGCTCACGTCTGCTTTCCTCTTTACTGGGCTCTGCTTTTTAAGTTCCCGATTTGCTATATAATTAAGACTGTGAGAAATCTCCCTTCTCATTTATTCAGATGAAGGGTGAGCGGACATACCACACTAACGATGCCCTGAATGTCAACCAAGGTGATATGTGCACTGTGCATTAGCTGTGTATTTCATCATCACCCAGTCTCTTTATATATAATCAAGGTCTTCGATTGTACTGGTACTGCAAATACAGAATTAAATCAATCAACTGGGTGCAGGGACAGGATCTTCTCTCCAGAATATTTCTGGTGTTTGGTGCTTAGTAACCAAAATTCTGGAGCGTGGGTACTGCCAGTAATGTAATACAAGAATGAATGAGGTTCTATAAAAGGCATTTCACAAACCACCATGTAAACAGGATGACAACCTCAATGAAGTATGCAATGTACTACAGAGTGGTGTAACCCCTAGTAACTGGGATTTCAGTGGTGGCCTAATGGTTAGGGAACTGCACTTGTAATCAAAAGTTTGCTGGTTTGAATCCCTCGACCAGCAAGCACACTGCTAAAGTTCCTTGCATACAGTAGTGCTCCCCACCTGCTGAATTAACCCCCCCCTGCTATGTGACATAGATTAAATACAGAGGACACATTTTGTTGTTGTGTGCTATGGTGTGTAAACCATGACTAATCAATTTACTTAAAAGTGGACCAGTTTCTTCATCATAACTCTTTCATGAAGCATTTAAATGCCTTTATTTGTTTACACAATTTCGTTCCAAATAAAGGCACTTAAATGCTTCATATTTTAAATACATTCCTAGAATAGGTGTCTGTCAATGATTTTATCAGCATTATGAAGCTCCACTTTGTAAGCCAATGGCTATGGAACTGACCCATACAACACTTTTATTAGTATAGTTTATTGTCTAGGGAAGAAGAAGAAAAAGTGGAGAGATTGTGTAAATTCTCTCTGGTAATAGATGTGGAAATCTGATTACTCATACTCAATCAGGGTTTCCATCTGAGGTCTTAATGTATAATATCCTGACCAGCAGTGAAAAGAGCTAATTAGACATTACAAAAGGATACATTTTAATGTCTGCTTTATAGGTGCTTAGTGACACTAGGAGGAGTTTTTCTGATGCACAGTGAGGGAGCATGTTTGCCTTCACTGAGAAAGTAATGCTAGTAATGAGAAAGTAATGAGAAAGTAACTTGTGAATGTGAAGAAACACTTAAAATCTGAAAACCATGACATGTATGACTTTGCCAAGTTACTCATGATGTGAATAAATTTCTTACTAAATCAAGTTCTTTGTTTGTTTAACATAAGCTAACAAGACTGTAGAGAATTAGCAGAGTGGTTTAGATTTTAATGAGCTTGCTACACTGTAAAGGTTCCCTATTCAGTGCACTTTCAGATGCAAATCATTGTTCGAAAGCACGATATTTTCACAGGGCAAACTGCAAGAGCCATTTTTAATCCTCACCTGCATCTGGTTTTTGCAGAAATGCCCATTTGTTTGAGTTTTTTCTCTGTTTCAGAATTACTTTGTCTTAACATATCTTTGTGTTACAGTCTTGTGTTGACCACATCAATACCTCAAAGCCTACCTTGAGAATGGCAAACAAAAAAAACGTTTTAACGTTTAACTTTCCAACATTCCCATCTACATTGCATTGGTGGGACTGAGTATCCCATGGTAACGTTTGGATTGTGTTATATGCACTTTGTCTTGGCTGTTGTGTAGTGATAAGATGCTCCCTGTGAAATACTGAAGGTTCTTCTCATCATCATTGTGATGATGTACAGTACCGGCTGCCTGTGCATGTAGAAGCAGAGCACTGAACCAAATACTCAATCACATTCTTTAATACGCTAAACTCTTATGAAACCAGCCCAGCCCAAACACCACTTATAAAATGTCTGCTGGAATGATCTCAGTCACTCTTCCTTCTTCTGCACCAGCAGTACCATGTCTATCCATCTTGGAAAATCCGTTCTTCATTCTCTGTTTGTGTCTATGGTCTCATTAGTGCTGTTGTCAGGGACCGTGCAATAAAGAACTGAGGACACTTCTTGAGAAAAGAAGGGACAGACAGCAGAATGGATGCCGTATGAGAAGAATAGGAATCTTTAGGTTGTCATTTTAATTCCTTTTGTAATGCAAATGGATGCCATGGGAAAGTTCAATCATGTCTTGAAGTGAGCTGTTTGCAGCCAGGGATGCACTCAAAATATCCATGCCTTGAATACTTATTTTTGGCTTGGAATCCACAGGAAATTCTCAATATTTGTTGTTAATTTCCATAAATATATGGAACTTATTGTGGACAGTCAGAGGACTCTAGGTTAGCTGAAGAACTTAACACATAGTTTAGAATAATGTTTTTATTCCCGACATAATCGTGGGAATTAAATTTCAGATGAGAGTGCTCTATCCAATGGTAAATATTTGACATTTAATCTGCTGGCTGTATTCTTTTGAGTTTCTTATATCAGTATTATATGTTTGCTGAATCATTATCAGCTCAGGCATCAGTCTCACCCTTTCATACTGAGTTGCTGCCTGCTGATGCGGCTGTACGGCTCAGATAAATGGGCTCAGCTGTCTTTGAGAGAAGGTCACTAAGGAAAGCAAAAATACGAAGCTCCATTGGTTGTATATACTGACAAAACACATTTTGATTAGGATGCATACTACATTCTGTCATAGACTTCCTGTTGAAACATCAGAACAGATGTCATTGTAGTGAATTCATGAAATTCAAGGTCACACTTTGTTTTATCATAGAAACATGGGGGTCCAATGCATAATGAACAAAAGCCTTAGTCACACGAGTATCAAACAGCTGCAGGCTTATATATTTCTCATTCAAGTGTAGCTTTAACAATACTGTAATATATTGCTATCTGTTTAACCATCTGCTCAGAGAAAATGCCATTTATTCAATAGCAGTCTAAATAAATTAAAAATTTGAAATGACAGTGAGCGTGTTTCATTATATCACATCTGCATGGTTAATTTGGTAATTTCCTGGAAGTCATTCAGCTTAGTAAGGTGTGTCTAATTACTCTCATTTAATTGCTTTACCCACATTTATTTTTCTTCATCGGATGTTTACAGATAACATTTCATGTAAAGTTTCCCAGTTGTACAAGTTTAGCTCTGAGGACATTGCTAAACTGCTTTTGTATTTTTCTTAAATTTAAATTTTAAGTTTTGGAGAAAACCTTTTAGAACATATAAATTACTGAGAAATTTAGTGACTCAGTATTATTTTAAATTCATCACTGGTAGCTCAGTGGATACTCCAGTTTGCTTTCACTGACATGAGGTTTAAGAGAACTGTAAACTGCCATTAGTGTGTGTGTGTGTTTCATATCTGTGATGGCTGAGTAACACTAAAATCACAATGACAAAAAACCCTGTTTAATCACTTGCAATCTTTTAGATGACATCTAATAGTTTGTCAAAAATATATATATATTTTTTTTAAAAATATTTCAGTGTGTATATAGCAATTCTGTCTGTAAATTGGAAGCTTTCATGGTGTATTATCTAGAATGAGGATTTTTTTCAAAAATTCAATTTGTTCCCAAGTCATCATTATGTTTGGGGTTTTTAATGGAATTTACCTGGCATTCCATGTTTCTTGGGCAGAAGTGCGTCATTCAATACAGTCTTCCTTAGGTCTCAAGAAGTGGCTGTTTCTGGACCAGACTCAGCATGGGTTTTCATCCGTTTTTTACAATGAAGACTTTTCCCAAACATCAGTAGGACAAAATGTAAGATTCATTGGTTTAAATGTATTTAGGCTGTATTGTCTTTCATGTGCCACCCATCATATTGACTTGCAGTGGAATATGAGGACACCCCGGTTTTATTTCTGGTGACCTTACTGTAGATAAATGCAGACTTTGCATGAGTTCAATAAAGCAAGACAGAGTAGCGTCACACCCAAGGACTGGAGTCATTCACCCAGAAACCTGTCAAAGGACACGGACATCCTGGGAATCAGCCACATATTTATATTTTTTTTGAAAACAAAGGACCAGGGCAATTGAATTATTTACACACACAGATCTTGATCGGTAGGACATTTTCACCCTTATTGAAATTTATTAAAAGCTTTGAGTAATTACATCTAAAATATGCAGAAAACCTTGCCAAAAAGAAACCTACTGATATATTCACCAAAGGTTTCCTCCTAATTGTGTCACAGCTCAATAATAAGGGGAATATAGTTTTTATTTCATTGTCTTGGTTCTTTCTGTTTACAAAAACTGACACTGAGCTAATAGTGAAGTCTGGCCATCAAAGAAAAACAACTGCCCTAACCATTACCGTACTTTTTAAAGACAAATGACCACTTTATTTTGTATACTTCTCTTAAGTTTTTGTGGTAGCACTTTACTTAAAGCTGTCACCTATAATGCATTTTAGATCGCGTCAAATGCATTATAATGGTCTGTATAAGAATTAAGGATGCTTTGTAATGCATTATGAAGGTATATATAGTGCATTATAGATTCTATATATTCTATGTTCTATATATAGATTCTAAAATATATATATATACATATAGAATTCATAATGAATAATAAACATGGCTATAATATATTCATAATGCCTTCATAATGCATGATAAACATGGTTATAATGTGTTATGCCTTTTTAAAAAGATTTATGTTCATAAGGCTTTTTGAATGCATTATAATGTGTAATGAATGTGTTCATAGACCCTTATAGACATGGCATTCATAGAAAGTATTTTGTTTGTGTCGCATGCAATATTCGGTGTATAGCAAATATAGGTCTCTTTTTCTCAATATGTGAGGCATGTGATTGATGAGCGGACGCCAGGTACTGGTCACGCTTGACTGCGTGTAATGTCTGTAATGGCACTTCCCGTTTAGATTACAATGACACGGGCTTTAATGAGAGATTCGCAACACCAAACCTTGCTTGCAATTGGAAGACTCTGCAATAATATTTGTCTTTCTGCAGAACAGAGAGTAGTATGTGTCTGAAGAGACAGCAGGAAGGGAGATAAGATTGTAGGTGTCTGTTTGTTCAGTCCTACTTCTTCTAGATAAAATAATATGAAGGCTGAGATGTAGCATCACATAATATGTTTTTTTTATGTAATATTTGAAAATGTCACCTTATGTGCTTCTTCACCTGATCCTTACTCAGTCTAAAATCATAGTTCTCATTGGAATCACTCAATTTTTAATAGTTTTGTTTTGTTGTTTTCTGGTGGCTGTTTCAAGAGAACTGATTCAAACGACAAAGGAAGTAAAGTTTTAAAATGACACAAAATGACAAGTCTTCTAAAAGAGGGATAGAAAGAAAAAACTTTGAGTTGCAACATTGTTTTGGTGATAATACGGAAATGTTTCCTTTAATAATGACATATGAATCAAAATGAACATATGTATGAATGTATACACCATATGTTTAAGCTAACCTGATTTAGACTCATCTTAAGGACTTTTCACTCGGATAGGGGTAGAGTAGGGGTCCACATGGGAAGGGAGCCAGCAATTTTCTGTCTTTGAATGCTTAATGCTTTGAAAATATAAGGTTGCAGATTTTTTTTTGTTGCTTTAGTACACAGCTACAGTTAACATCTCCAGACATCATTGCTTAAACAGCTCTGGTCTTGGGGAAAGTCAACATGTAAATAAAATTTAGTTTAATTAAAGCACAACTGATGTGCTTGAGCATTCTGGTGTGTTATTACGCAAAACAGACCGGAGGCGGTTTGAGATTGTTTTAAAATAATGAGCCCATTTGCCACGATCTTCATAAACCACCCTGGCTGTCCTTCTGTAGCAATCAATGAGAGTGGATTCATTCAGTGTATCCTCTGCTTTTGAAATGAGAAATCAGAAAATCTATCTGTCGTAACTCTGATCAATGTCGCGCAATTAGAGAGCCGTAGCTGTATGTGTGTGATCCGCTTTAACTGTGAGGTGCTGTATTGTTCAGCCATGGGTCAAGCCCTCAAATCCCCAGCAGGGACGGTAAGTCAGTAGACTGACGCATCTCTGCTGGAGTAAGAATCTGCTGGACTGTGCGAGCTGAACCACCAAAAGAAAAATGATATAAATCCCTATGTGCAAGATATTGCGTTAAAGGCGACGTGACTTCCATTTTAATTATTAACCATCTTGAATATTTCCATTATGTTAATAGATGTCCTATTTTAAGATAAGATGAGATAAGGTAAAACTTTACTGAGCCCAGGGGAAAATTCTTGTACATAAAGCAGCAAGGTGCATAAAATGCACACAAAGAAACTTATAGTGTAAAGTGCATACAAAGTGCAAATACAGCACATATAGTTCAGACAGTGCAAATAAAAAAAAAATGAAAAGAGTACAGAGTACAAAAAATGAGTATAACCTGAAAAGGAATATTGAACAAATAAATTAATAAAAATAAATTAATAGATGTGCAATTGAAAAAGGTAGTGCGTCTAAAACAGCTGTCCAATGTCCTGCTTTTACCCAAGCAGTCAAATATAAGTAAAATACCGGAGAACAGAGCTGCAGTTTCCCACCTTTCTCCATATTCAGACCCTTCGTGTTAGAGTTCTTTGTACCATTTCACCATTTCATTTGCCAAGAAAAGGAATTCACATTGATTTGTACCTTCTAGTTCTGCCACATTTTCCAAATACTGATGCTACTCACCCTGAACTCTGGCGGCATAGCAGGATAGGATGCCGTTATCGGTTATGGTGACCTCCATGGTCGTAAAAGAGCACCTATAGAAAACATGTACACTTTGTTGTGCTTTGTCCGTCATTCACTAAAATCTTCTTAAATTGCCTTTGCACTGACTCAGTTTGCTTCTGCCGTGCCTCCTCTTCATTCCATTTTTGGGAATCAAAATTTGTTCTCGCAATATAGAGCTGTCATAATAGCTTAGAGTAATGCCAACAAGCCAGCGGTCTCTCTTTCTATCATGAAATAAAGGCCTTTACTTCTTCTCGGCTCTTGAATGGCTCCTTTTCCCCTGGGTTGGATTCAATGGGTCAAGGAAAAGCCAGTGCTCATGGAAGTTTCACCTACACAAAAATGTTCTCAGAGCAGAAGGAAAAATGATTGGTTGAAAGAAATAATCAATCAGATTGTAGAGGAGGCAGGGCCAAGCAACTAGAGGAGGTGGGACCAACCGATCAGATATCTTGCTTGGACTCACCTGCTCTCCAATCTGATTGGTCATCTCTCTGACCCAATCATTTTTCATACTACCCTCAGAACATTTTTGTATAAGTAAATCTCCCACAAGCAATGTCTGTCCATGCTTTTTTACAAACATTTTTTTTTTACAAACATAATTTTATACTGAATTAAACCATGAAACACACAAAAAGCCTGAGAAGTCAACAGAAGTTTTCCCAAAAGTTACTACAAAAGAGAACTAGAAAAAAATCCTATGGTATATTTATACTTCTTTATTTTTATATTTGTGTATATTCTTCTTGTTATTTTTATTATTATTTTTATACTCTAGATTTCACTCATCACTTTGCCCATGACACACACAACAATTCCGGAGGATTGTAACTGTGTTACGTAATATGAATATGAAAATGCCACAATAGATACAATGACGCACATGACATCGAAAGGTACTGGAGTACAACACGGAAACAGTCCACAGGTTTCCCGTCATATACATGCTTACTGTACATGTACCAGGACTGGTATATGAGACCCTTAAATGGTAGCTTTATGGAAGTAAATCTGTCTCATCACAATTTGAATTTTATTTGCCACTGAAATTCTAACATTGAATATTTATGCATTGGAAATATGCATCGGAATTTCGATGGTCCGAATTCGCGCGCAAAAATACGAGGTTAAAAATAACAGTTATACATCTGGGATACCAAGGCTAAGCAATCGAATCTGTGGGTGCGTTCGACTTCATGCAGCCGCTTATAGCTTACAGGTCTGTCTGCAACAGATTTTTAACCTGGTATTTTTGCACGTGAATTCGGACCATCGAATTTCCGATGCATATTTCCAATGCATAAATATTCAATGTTAGAATTTCAGTGGCATATAAAATTCAAATTGTGATGAGACAGATTTACTTCCATATATCTTGAGTTAATCATGTCAATACATTTGTACATTTGAGCTCAAAAAAGTCATTTTAGCAAATTACTGATAAAAGGTTCTTTTATTGCACAACTTTTCTTCTAAATCAAAACACAACCAATATATATTAGAATATATAAAGATAAACTTTAAAGAAATATAATTCCATAAATTACAGTTTTTTTCATGCCAAAAATTATATGACTATATAGTCTATGGTAGACATAGTGGCTGTGAATTGCTATGGCACCTGGAATATTTACCAAGAATAGCATTTTCCCAATTAGTTTAATTGAAGGCAATAGTCACAGAGTACAAGCAACTTCACATAAGAAACAAAACGCATATATACTTTGTATAACTTGCTCTTTTCTTTGGCCAAAAATTCACCAAGAAACATTACCAAAGATGTTCCCTACCCACTCCATTTTGTTTTCCCTGCTGGGCCAAATGGGTGGTTCTCTTTTAATCTAAGTATTCGCTGTTTGCTCCATTCCCTCCAACTGTGTGTCTCCTGAAATGGACAGTGTTACCCCAAAAAGACCCCATTTCCCTTCTGGCCCCTTGTCAATGCTCACATGACCATTTCAGAATTGCATTTCTCATTGTGTTCAGTGTTGGCAGGATTCTTAGCTATTTACACAAACAATTCCAATGTTTACCTCCCTAATCTTCCCTTTGTAAGGATTGTTCCTCTGATATAAAGCACATAGTATCATTTATACTTGCAATCCCCACCAACTGTTTTTACAAACAAGCAAATCTCACATGGTACCTAATACATCACATTCGTCTTATAGCCATAACAATGTGTCAGTAACACATAAAAGAAGTGATATGTGTAAATAACACGGCACGTTAAAGATTGTGCCGGAACTACTGTTCTTCAAACTAGCGTTTACTGTTCACATTGAATCAATGCAGTCAATAAAAGTAACAGATGGTGTAACTGGGAGCATTAGACGTGCTTCTTGGTAGCTGCTTAGTCAAAGTGGCTTAGGAAGTGGCTGAAAGTCAATGAGGACAGTGTGACAGAGGAGAGTGCTAAGTGGCAGCTCATCGATGCCCTCAGGAGGTTTTGCTGGGACCAAATGAACTAAATTAATTACACTCATCCAGAACTTTCCTTCTTCATGCCGTGCTCCTACACGCATCTCCACAGGAAAACAAAGAAGTTGGTTTCAGTGTAATTATAGTGCAATTCAAAGGCCACCATCCTAGTAACATAAGAACATCAGATACAAACATCACACTGAATACCGTCAACTTGCGGCAGACACTGTATGGAATTTTACCATACAGTACAGCACAGTTAGAAGGCCAACCTGTCTCCAGGAGAGGATGCATGGGGTTTTTAGCCTGTACCAGAAACACCACACACTGATAATCAAATCAAGACAACAATGTAGGCTGTCTTCTTACATTTAGATAAGATCACACAGATATTTGTTGACAAACTAGACATCTCACTTCATTGTGCTGAAAAAAATCTATTGTGATTCTATGACTCTGTCAATGAATCTGAGACCTGCAGCTTATTTTCTGAAAACAGTACATTCACATAAGGAACTGTACAGTTTATATACACACAGCATGCATTTTATTGCTAAAATAAGCAAGTGCTTACTTGATATTTGACACACTTGATTTTTTTGACTTTTCTAATCAGATCAATACTTGGGTTACTGAAATACTCAATACTGAACATTCTTTATATATGCCAAGTTCCATGCTGGTATACTTATACCAAAGTGTATTTCCACAAGAATTTATTTTTACGGGGATCTTTTCACAGACAACAACTGTTAGAAATGAACATGAAAAAAATAATTGATTTAGCTGTAGCATATTTCAAAACGTAAGGGCCAGACCAGTGATAGAATCACACGGGAAACACAGAAGAAGTCGTCATTTCAGATAATTCAGAGAACATTAAAAACAACGATATATAATATTGGAATAGGGACGTGACGTCATCACCAGTACATCCGTTATTCAGGGGGGACACTTTTTCAATTATCTCCACACGGCGGCACACAGCGACCGATGTATCAGTAATCCCGTAATTGTCATTTCTTTTCTTTTTTTTGTTAGTGATAATTAATATTCATAGAAAGTACGCTGACAGAACGCGTCCGAGAGAGATGGCCATACCGAGAAAAGCTTACCCACCAAGCGAGGAATCAGTATAATCAAAAATTTCATTTTGAATTCAGAGCAGCTAGTAAAAACAGATTAAAAAAACGGGAGAGGTGTCACACCCTGCTCGTCCGATCCTCCTGTATGCCACAGTGTGGATTCCCCGTGTTTACCAGCTGTTTTGCTGTTTCTATTAGTTCTGTGTATTTAAGTCCACGTCTGAGTATGTTTCCCTAGTTCTGTCATTGTATTGTTATGCCTTTTTTTCCATATGCCTCTTCGTCTCCCCATTAAATCCCTTTTCACCCCAGCCTTTATATCCTTCGTCTGCTTCCCCGGTCTGCGCCCAGCACGGTTGTAACAAGAGGAATGTGAGCTAGTTCATTTTAATCTGTGTGAACTGAACTTTGAGCTAGGTCTGTCACAGTGTGAACTTGCAGAACAAGGATGGAAGTAATATTATTTAAAAGGGGGCCTCTTTACGTTTTTTGTTGATATATTAATTACACTGGAAACCACTTATGTAGTGATCACGGTTATAGTGATCAACCGCTTATATGGATCAAAAAGCTCAATAAATATCAAGAATCATTCCTGTACAAATACCGCTCAAGTAATACACTTACATTAATCAAGTAGTCCGCTTGCAGTGTTCGTTTAGGGTCTTTTTAAAAATGACAACATATAGAATAAATTGAAACTACGGTATTTATTTATTCAACTTTACTTTGATCGTCTTACTTTGCCTTTCGCTAACCCATCTGCTTCTTAATGCTGCATGCACAGAAAACATGACGGGAAAAAGAAACCCACTTTCTCTCAATGACAAATACAGATTCATCAAAGCTTATGAGAAAATTCCAAAAAGGAGCCACCGAGATGCAGCACAAGAAGCGCTTAAACGTTGTGAAAATGCATTGTATAAATAAAATTGAATTGAATATTATGTACAATACTGCATTATAGCGTATTTGAATTTAGTAATTTGATTTGTACAGTACTGTACTTTGAAAAGCGTTTGAAACAGCTGTACTGCTTTTTGAAATCCTAAAAATGACTTAATTTGCGACACTGTCCGTTTTATTACCTTATTGTTACGATCTGCGTGCAGGCGAGCGGACAAGCTGGGGAAGCCGGGAATACGGATATTTATTAAGGAGATAAGGCAGACAGGGGATCACACAGTGAACTAACGTTAATGACAGATCTGGGGAGACGGACTAGAACACGGACTAAATACATAAGACTACAAGCAGGAAATGCAAAACAGCAGGTAAACGGAAGGATTCCACACGGGGTTAACAAGGAAGGTGTGGTCCACATGAGGGATGAACGATCGATCATGACACTTATATTCATGCAATGAATATACAGTACAAATGGCAATTGGATGGTAATCTGCCTGAGACATAAAGAAGAAAAAAAATCAGTTATGATGATCATCCTGTTTTAGTGATCAATTTCACCCAGACAGACGTGATCACTATAAGTGGTTTCCACTGTATATAGATAGATAGGACATGTTAGAAGTATCTAAGTAATGGGCAGTCTTGCATTTTTTTATTTTTTATAATGCTGAAGTAGCAAAGTAATGTATTTGCCTCAAAATATTGCAGACCTCTTACAACTTGAACATTGTTTATTCAGCATATTAGTTTATGTTATATGATACGATGTCATATGATCGGCTTTTGCAACCGACTACACAACAATGTCGCATAGTTTTGACACAACCAATGCACCGCTACCTGGGCAACAAGAGGTATCCAACCAGCATGGCAGATCAATCCCACAATGCAACGCAGGCGCCCAAGCGCTATACAATGGCAGGGCCACAAGGGCACTGGCTCTAGTTGAACGCTGATTGGCCCCCAGAGTACCCCCTCCCCTGTCAAGCACTGATGCAAAACATACGATTGGCTAATAATAAGGTTGGCCCCTCTGTATGAATCATGATTCCTCTTATACTCCTCACCTTAAAAATCCTAGAATCACCCCTGATAAAGAGTTTGGTTCTTTTTTGGTTACTAAACTGTGGAGTTTGGAGAATACTGTAGGGCTCCACATAGAAGCCTAAGTCATGGTTTCAGTAAGGATGCTGAGATAAGGATTCTGGGTCTCTATCCTTCTGTGCCTCTCTGCTGGTCCCCACTGGGGGCATCAGAGTCTGGCCCAACACTGTGATTCCTTGGCTTGCCAGAAAGGCGATCCAAGGACCTGGGGGAGGAGTCCCGGGAACGACGACACCAGCAGCCAGCAAGGTCAGCACGGAAGGACGGGGTGTAGAATCCGTAGATGACGGGATCACAGCATGTGTTGAGGTTGCCAAACACAAAGAGGATGTGGTGGACATACTCAGGTGTCACCTTCAGCATCTGTGGCTGGAACCAATACCAAATTCCCAGAAGGTAGTAGGGCGTCCAGCACACCACAAAAGATAAAACAATGATGATGGTCATCTTCAGGGTCTTCATGCGTGCTTTGGGGATCATATCTGTTCCACAACATCTTAAGTGCAATTCTCTGTCTGGAGAGAGTTGAATATGTATGAATATTAGTTCTTAGAAGGTAAAAGCACATATGCTTCAAATATACATCATGCAAATCTCATACTAGTCTTTAAGCACAAAAAGTAACATGTACTTTTCAGTGGTTACCAAGTCAACATCATTACAACAATTAGCAGATGATTATCGGAGACACCTGCTTGTGCCAGCAACTTGAGAAATCTCAGCTCCTTCTCTCTACAAATTAATAAAAACGTGCATTTACATCTTGTGCAAAGACAGTGAATATAGAGCGAATGCAGGCAATCAAGCAAGTAAATAGTGGTTGTGTAGGTGGTTGGTAGAATATGCACCTTTGCGCTTGTGGATCTGTCTGTTGATCTCAACCAGGATTCGGATGTAGCAGCAGGTCATGACCAGCAGGGGGATGACGTAGAGCGTAACAAAATGAAACATGTTGTAGACAGTCTCATGCCAGCGTTGCTGGAAGCTACCATGGGTGATGCACTGAGTGAAGTCTACACCCTCAGCCTTGATTGCCCTGAAGATAAAGAGCTGTTTTTCATGGGGAAAAAATACAGAAATGCTATATTTAGTTTACTAAAGTTTAAATACGTTACTTGAGTACTCCCATACGCAGGGACATTCCCACTGAATGAATGAATTTGTCACCTAAATTTGCCCACCCACAATCAAACCTTCACCACTACTGAGTATTAATCATATGACACTGCTCAATATTGAGTACAAGTCTTAACAGAATTTCAAGTCATGATGTGCTTTTTTGATACCAGCCTTAAGCAGCTATAAAACTGCCAGTTCATTGACATTGGGCAATCCATTCCAGGGCTACTCAATTATTTTTTCCTGTGGGCCCAATTCCATCAGCGACACAAAGCCAAGGTCCACAGCCCCCGATAAAATTATCCGACCAGGGTCCCTCTTGATAGATTTTGCTGACTGGGGGGGTGCCCCTTGGTAGATTTCACTGACTGGGGGTGGGTTTGTCGAACGGGGGCAGGGAG
>JAODLD010000144.1:14850900-14862367 GCA_026781065.1 Mormyrops boulengeri | reverse complement strand
GTTGGGGCTTGATCTCGTGGTCCCGGTTAAATTGTGTTTCTATCTGAATGTGGACCACACCTTTGACTCAAATGCAGGAATGGTGATGTCATTATACCTTACCCCTTATCTACTCCTTAGCCTGGTTACCGTGGTAATCATATAAAGCAACGTGATTTGCTGCTTTATGAATTCTTCAAAGCTGGGTGCCAAATAATAGTGGACTTTTCTTAAGCACTATTCCCAGAGAGTCACTCAGTACACAGATGTTCCCACAATACCACTGACCTGGAGACAGATTTGCTTCCTCTGAATCATTAATCATCTGTTTGAAGCGCTGCCTAATTTCCTCTCCTGTCCAGACCATCCCATACCTGAATAATTATGTTAGTCTAAGCTATAAACTTTGATGAGTAGGAACATTACTTCAGTCTGGAAGCTTTTTTTTTCTGGACACATCATTGCCCAGAGTTACACTGTCTCATGGTTTTAAATATAGGACCCACGACTGTCTGAAGATGCACTTCTTACAGAAGGGAGATGGCTTGCAGTGTCTGGAAACAATATGTGTCTGCATTTGCGACACCAGCTCTGTGAGGCCCTTTACGGCTCACATACACCCTGTCAGAGCTTCCAGGACTAGCAGAGATAGGAGATCTCAGCCACTGTCAGAGTGTAACAGGGAGGTAATTGGGAATGGGACCAATCGAGTGTATTTCTGTAATGCCGCAAGGAAGGGCCACTGTGGCCTTTTCAAGATTGAATCAGCGTGTCTGTCACCGTAAGTCAAAAGCACCTTCTGGACTTCAGCTACGCTCCCCTCCACAGCTTTGACCAATTCTGACTCTTTAAATAGTTCCTTTACAGAAAAACTGCATCTAAAACACACAAAGAAATGTGCATGTGTGTGCACCATTCCCAATGGCGCACTCGTGCCTCTGCCAGAAACACGAAATTAGAATGAAATATGTGATGCATTCATCACACTGCATAGTGAATGCTGTTGCTTTTCACGGGGGACATTCTTGGCTATTTGCGATGATGGCAGCTTGCCGGCAGCGTTAAATAGACAAAACAAGGGAGCAGAAATGTGTCATAAACGCACCTAAAATATGCACCAGATTTGTCACTTTCAGGTTGCTAAGAGACTCACAGAATTTCTTTGACAAAGTGGTTAATTTGGAGACAACAATAATGGCGCACGTATGATGTTACAGTAATTATCTTGATTCCAGTTGATTACTATAGTTTGATTGTAGCTAAAAAGCCATATAACCTACAATTTAAAAGTCATTACTAGTAGCTTGATAGGAACATGAGAACTCCATGAATCCATAAAACGATAACGCCTGCTTTTATCCCCAGAAAGATGGCGAAAACATTGAGAACTACCTATTTTGCGCTTCCAGCACTGTTGGAAGGAGCACCACATCCATGACAAAGACTTCATTTTGTGTAGCCTCCCACTCACCTGTGGGGACGCCAGCAGCAGGCTGAGGGACCAGGCCAACAGCAGCATTTTCTTGTTCCTGTGTTTAGCATCAACGGAGTCAAGCGGGTGCAGGATGGCATGGTGACGGTCCAGGCTGATGACCACCAGGATGAAGGCAGACGAGTGCATGGCGAAGAGCTTGAGGAAGCAGAGCAGCTTGCACATGGTGTCCCCGGCATACCACTGCACCGTGATGTTCCACACCATATCCAGAGGCATGACGATGAAGGTCATCATCAAGTCAGCCACCGCCAGGCTCATGATGAGCGGTCGCAGGTGAGCTGCCAATCTCCGGCCCCGGCCCTGGACCACGCTGACCAGCACGGCCAAGTTACTGATGGCAGCAAACAGAAAGAGCACCAGGGTGGCTCCCACCCGGAACTGGGCTGCCCGCGTGAAGGTTGGCGCCTCCCATTTACCCATTGGCATGGGGTTAGAAATGTTGGAGAAGTTTCGAGATGCATGCAGCTCCATTGGCATCAGGTGGGAAAAGTTCCTCTGCATCCTGTAGAGTGCGTTCAAAATTGGGTTTACACAAATCTACAGCATAGGTCTGTGTTTTACGGCAATATCTACAGGTTTGCAAATACAGCCATACATACACTCAGTGTGCAAAGCACCCGTCAATATTCGGGGGGGTCCCCATCTCCCTATTGTTGCGCAATACTGATCTTGAGACCCCCTTAAAATTTTGCTTTTGAGGCTTTCGGGGGGTCTCATGGGTTAATCGGGGGTGTCGGACCCCCCCGGACCCCGCTGTATTTCGCACACTGCATACACCCTTCTTCCATAACTGCTGGTCAGGTGCAGGTTCCTGGTGGCTAGTAAATATCCCATCTCATCTTCCCACCACTTGAGTGGCAGCATGCTGAGCAGGTCAGATCAGACCTTTCTGTTCATGGCCACAGACTCCAGCTCATTCCCAGTTAACCCCAGGTGTTTCTACACCAGCTGGAAGATCTAATCCCTCCAGCGTCTCCTGGGTCTTCCCTAAACAACGCTCAGAGGTGCTCCCTTGGGAGGTGGCATCCTTATAATATGAGCAGAAATAAATCTGTAAATGAAATTTCACCAAGTAGCCATTTCTATTCTTTAATATCCCTTTATTATTATGTATTGAATGCTTACATTCATTCCTTAGATCAACAGCGACTGGAACGTTTCTTTTATTGTAAATGTTTAACGTTGTTCTTTCCCTTCACAATGAATAGGCCCGATTTCAATACCTACAGTACACTGTAATCATCAAAGAGGCCTGTGGCCTTGACATCAAAGACATTTCTATGTACATCCACAGCAGCAGTATAAGCGGCACCTAGAGACGAGCTGCGTGCTCCCTGATGCTTCACGGTGTGTGGGCTGTTCACCCATAGAGCGGCAGTGTCATTTCAACGGGGAATAAGGAGGAAAGTAACTGCTTGCCTTGGGAGTTTGCTGGTTTAATACGTATGGCAATGCATTCAACAAATTGATCGCAGCATTTTCGCTGTGTACTAGAATAAACCATAATAACGCAAAAATTCATGTTCACCCTCACACAAAATCCTGCTACTAATGAGGAAGAGACTGTTTCCTTCATGGCCGGGAAACTGTGGTTTCCCTACAAACTTGCCTTGAGAAAAATGAGGATAGATACGTAATGAAGCTCCCTCGTAATGTATTCAAGGAGTGGGGACATCCTGCTTTTTTCAAGCTCTTTAACGTGATTGACAGTCCCACGATCCCGCATAGGACAAAGCGTGTGTAGAAAATAGATGGATGGATGGATGGATGGATGGATGGATGATTGATGCTAGAGACAGTTTGTGGCCCAGGACTTCTGTGATGTGACAGAAAATGTCCAAGGACAGGAAGCCATCCAGTATACAAAGACATAGGTGTGATACGTACGTATTCACAAAATGTTCAGCATTCAGAGCACCTTCAGACTGAGCTACGCCTGGACTCTCAAAAAACTTATTCAAGGCATTGACACCCATTGTGCAAAGAAATGCAAATTTGTTCTAAACTGGTCCCAGATCATTTCTGGTTGCAGCCCCTTGGTCTCTCTCCAGTGCTGACACTATGGTGGGGAACTGACAGCAGAGCAGATGGTATCGGATGCTTTCCCATATTTGTTGCTGCATGTGACGTTCACCTACAAATACCACTCAGCGATGCCTGCAAACGTATGCGAAATCTAACACTCCTATTAGTGGAATATTCTGCACTGTCAAGTGCCAACTCGTTTGACTCACATACTCTATTATTTACTCTGTTGGAGCCCATTGGGACAAAGGAAATGCCAGTTCATTATACCCACTCTGGGTTTCAAAGCCTGATTCTGTCCTATCACCACTGGATATATGGCAGGTCTTTTCCTAACAGCAGGTAATCGTGTGAGATATACTGTACAGCAGAAACAACACTGAAATAATGGGACTTCTGTGCTCATCTGTGTGAATATACTCCCAGCCCCCTTTGCCAGTCATCTGACCAGCATCCAATTAGGAGTAAGAAAGTGGGTGGAGGGGGGTGAGAAAAGAGAGGCCTATTTGCCTTATTCCGCTACAGTGTGACCCGCCAATGTTATAATACTTAGCCATCAATAAATAATGAGGCATTGCAGAGGAATGGCCAAGGCAAAGTATGGGCTTCTGTAATTGCATGTATCGCATAAAGACATACAGTATAGGACACAGTCTCCAAAAAAGTCTCCCAGTGGCCGTTTTCCATTTTCACTTTGTGTCACACTCCAATACACCACTGGGACACAATGTATATACAGTATATTTTTTTATTTTGCTTGGGCTGTTACATTGTTTTGGATTAAATATGTTATGATCCAAGAAAGGATACCGTTTATTGTGTGACGTCTGATAAACAACACAACAATAACAACAGGAATGATAAAAATATTACATAATTAAAGATATTAAAGATGTTTAATCAATGGTTAAAGATATTAAATATGAGGAGACATGGAAATACACTACTGGCCAAGATCACGCCAACATTCTGCAGCTATGCTATGGTCCCTGTTTGCTCTTGGGGGAAAGAAAATATAAACTATTATTAGCCTATATGCATCTGTTACTCCTGTTTGACAATAAACAAATGGATGGCTCTACAGCGGGGAAACAATTTTGCAACAATATTACTGAATGCTATAGGCATGTATCACACCGCATAATTCAATTCAAAAACTGCTCAGAGAAAGTAATGTGTAGAGCGATGTTTTCCGGACGCGTTTGACGTCAGTTGCAAACAGCCGCATGTAGGGTCTGAGTCAAACTGGAGCTAATGGGTCTCGCCACCAGCCGCCGCAAAAACATCAGAACTTCTACGTTTCGGAGAATACCGTTCAGAAATCTTTGACCACAAAAATGCAATTTCGTTTTATACCTGCCGTCAAGACCCTTCGATCCTTTGCAATTTCGATACGGGTTTTATTTTACTTTGTACTTTCTTAAACACATCTACTTTTTAAGCCACAGTGAAAAAACGAATAATCCCGTTTAAGGAAATAGAACATCTATAATTTATCTTACCTTGCATTAATATTTTGCAGCTTGACGATGCATCTAGATCCAAAAGCAGATGTAGACTGTGGTTATTTCCCCTACGCATGAAGTTGTTCTTTCTCTGTGTCATCAGGCACTTGAGATTTCCTCAGGGTACCACCCCAGTAACTCTGCATTCTAAGGCTGAGCATGTCGTTTAGTCTTGACTTAGTATCGCCTCCCCTGAATTCCCAACGTCCCCCACCACTGCAGTTATTTGTCAATTTAAATTTCACGTAATTTCCCCTCTCCGTTATCTCCACAAAACCACAACAAGCATTCGATAACGCTCATATACTGAGAACACGTAGTAGTTTCATAAACCGGTCACTTAAAAAGTAGTTCATTTTAAAGGGTAGCGCAGAAAACACCGGTCCAGCTGTCTTCAAGGTTGCTGTCCGAACTCCCAAGTGCTGAAGGTTTGAAACCATGTCCATTTGCTGCAAGTTAATTCTGATTCTACATTATAATTCTTCGCTTTATTTTATAATTGTTTTATTATTATTGTTTGCGTGAAAAACTTGCAACAGCAGAATGTCAACTAAATATATTTATATATTATTCTGTCGTTTGCTTCCCTCGGGTAGTAACAAAGTATTCCAAATACAAAAAGATTCACGGAAGAAATATTAATAATCGCAACAAATCGGACGACTGATCACGATCGTGTAGAAATGATAGACGACCCATTGTTTTTAACCAGAGAAACTGGCATACCTGCAGGTACACTGGCCCGAACAGATGAACCTATCACCAACGAATCTGATCGCGATATAATGGCTCATCTCAGCAGTCGCCCTTTCTCCCCTCCCATCCCCTCAGCACTTTCTGCAGCCAATAAAATCTCTTTCCTTGAGGCTGCGGAGGGTGAAATCTAATCTCAGATTTACATTTTTCACCGCATTTTTTGCGGTGCCAGACACGCGCTCCTAACTATAATGCGGCACGTTTGTTTTTGATTAACATACATTAACAAATGTAATACGATAGAACGCTTTCTTTTTTTCATTGCGTTCTTTCCGAAATACTGAAAGCAATATTTGCAGTCTTGCCGTTATTATACGTAGGCTAGCTTTACTTCGGGGTCGCGTGGGCAGCACAAGGAAATAGAATTACAGGAACCGACCCAGAGTGTTGTCATTTTATGGGGACAATCAAGAATTTTTTCTTTCTCAGAATCAATAAACCGTTAAGGGTACCAGTTTAGCTTTGCACCCGTATTTTTCATTTAATTAACTGGACATACGTGTTTTATATTTGGGGATAAAAATAACATTAAAACAAGCTGTTGACAAATTGTGTATATTAATACGGAATCACACAAAATTAAAACGTAAACATAGGTAATAATTATTGCAATAATTTAAATGATATACAATATTGAATAGGAACATACTGTGAAATATAACATTAAACAATATTCGCTGCATGTGCTATTTTACTTTGTTGTTAAAATGTTTTTTTTTTAATGCTTAACAGCTATTTTCTAAATTACTTAGGCCATTTTTTACATTTTATCCTTTAAGACATTATAAATCTTTTAACCTTTCTCAAAGGTAGAGTAGCAGAATTTTGAGGACTCAAACTAGAAACGTGATTACGCAGGCATTTTCTTAGTTATTATTTTAATAAACCAAGATTTATTTTTTGTTCTGAAATAATGTCCTCAAAACATAATACTGTAACCGAAATATGCTTTCTTCAGTTCAGTATTGGTGTAGCAAAATAGTAGCTTCTGCGAAGATATATTTACAGGTGACATTAGCGCATTCAGCTGACACATCACGATCAAATGTCCAGTCTTGGTAGTCACATGACGAGACAAACTTGCGACTTCCACTTCCTGTGTAAGGGCGTGGCTTCCTCCTCTTCAAGGCTTTTAGTGACATGCGTTTCTGAACTCCGACCCAAGGCGGTATTGCTAAACAGACACCAATTAGTTATTAGGAACATGAAATATAATTATATGTGTGAATAACTTCAGTGAGTCAGAATGCTCAGCATACTGCCTTACCAGAAGTTTTCATTGATAAGACAAGGTCCTCACCTGTTCACCTCTGTTGTTTTCTGCTCAACAGGGTTGTACACGTGCTCACCTGGGATGAAAAGTTATATGTCAGAGTTGCAAATATGTGGATTTAACACACATCATAATTGTACAATTTTTGATAAATAATTATCTGCCTTAGTTTCCATATACAGTACTGTGCAAAAGTCTTAGGCAGACAAAAGAAATGTTTAAAGCTGTTTATCTGGGCAGTAAGTACACATTTGCACAGAACAAAAAACACAATTTAACATTAGCTCATATACAAATTAAGAGTAACACGATAAACACTAGTAAAAATTTGTTCTGCTCTCCAAAAAGTTACTGAAATCTAGTCGGATGGCTAGATGAACATCACTTCAGATTCCAAACCTCTCCTCAGGGGTACCTCAGCCATTCCATATATTTATTAAATTTCACCACCAGCTCACTTAATCAATTAATTAAATTAGTTTAAAAAAGTCAATGAAATATTGATTAGCTATACGAGGTGTGCTAGTGGTCAAGTTAAAAAATACATGGGTGTATTGAATGGTGGCTGCAAATACTGGGGTAATTTTAGCAGAGGTTTTGAAATGGTTAAGCTAACACACTTTGACAGCCATAATAGCATAGTTTTACACCAGCATGAAAATCATTTAAACACCACTTACTTTGGCTGCCTAAGACTTTTGCACAGTATTGTATATTGTAAAAGTGCAGCATATTTCAAGTATTTTTTAAATAAAAGCAACAGTACTATCAAAAATGCTTAAAATGTTAGTCTGTTTTATCATGAAAGCTTGTACCAAAACATAGTTAAGTATAAAGCTTCATCCTGAACATCTGTTCAGAGACAAAAAAACAGCAATAAAACATAAAGTTAACGATCATTCGTGTGTGTTATGAACAGTTCTAATCACCTAGAAGTTCAACAGAAGCAGAAAACATGACAGATGTAAAATTCAAATGAACGATTCAACTGAAGTCTTTTTCTCTCAGTAGAAACTTCAGCTGAGCAATTACTGCTCCATCAGTGCGAAATGTACGGTAGGAAGGTATGAAACATGCACAGACACATCAGGGCTAAACAGCTAAATGACTCAAGCTCCAAGCCTCTAAAACCAGCTGTAGTCACAATCAATCACCCGCAATATGATTTCCATTCAGATCTTACATGCATGCCTTGTTCTGGATCCCTTAAGACAAAACTGACTGGATAAATTGGTTTGACCAAAGAACCTGAGCACACTTTACATCAAGGGCAGAGCCAGCGGTAAAGTGCAGAATTTGATATTTCTCCATATGTGCATAGTATATTTACAGGGCGCCGGGCGAAGGGGCGTGGATACACTAGCAGAATCAGGGGGGCCAGCACCTGACTAAGGCCTTTGAATAGATACAATTATAAGCAAATCTGGGCAGGGGGGGGGGTTCTTGGTAGGTCCCCTGCATATTAATACACATAGGAAGCCTGTATGCCTACAGTATGACATTGTTTAATGATTACATCCCATTCTGTAGAAAGAGAATTGCGCTTTTTTTGTCAAATTCTAGCATTTTGTGCATGATGAAAAATTGCTCTTCATAGTAGGTCTTTCCTACGTTGAGCGATTACATATTTCGATTAAAGGAGGGCACATTTTGCGATACTTCCTGTACTTACAATGCTGGGTGGCTTTAGGCTCTGGGAATTCTGGACCTTGGTAGCGGGATACTGGCTTCAAATAGGTGTTGTTTAGATTCCTGGTATGGAAACAAGGAAACAAAAAACCTCACAAGAAATTCCCGTAAAACTGAACTACAGCACCAAAGGGTTGGATTGTTTATAGTGCTAAGTATATGCTGGTCAACTGAAGGGGGCGACGGCTGGATTTGTGAGCGCTGCACATCCCAGGTTGGCCCGGGTGCTGGTGGCTGTGGCGTAGGTGTGGCGTTGTCAAGGCACTGCCCCAGGACCATGTCCAGCTGCACATGTTGGCGGAAACTTTAAACTGCTTTAAACTAAAGTCAGTAAAGAAAATAAATACTTTTTGGTGGTCATCCATCTTCCACGATCCCCTATCCAGTGAGGTCATGCATTATAGCATTTCGGTCAATGACAGGCCGTGTATATGACGGTAGTCAAATAAGATTATAATGGAGCTGAAAAATTCTTTTTGCCTAGTGATGTCACATATTTGTTGCTTGTATGAACATACCTACTGCACTGCCAATCATATAAAAGTGCAGTTATGTACAGTTCATAATACTTCATAATGATAATAAACAACTGTTACTGGTTTATGTATTTACTATACTGTACTTTTTATTATAATTTTAAAGTGTTTTTACTTTTAAAAAATCCTGCACCCTAGGTGTGTAGTAGGTGGAACCATCTACGTTTGCGTAAACACGCTCTACGATGTTCACACAATGACGGAATGGCACTTCTCAGAACGTATCCCTGATGTTAAGCAATGCAGGCTGTACAGGGTTACGGTCTGTAGCATGTCGCATGAAGCGTGAGGCAGGAGGCGCCCTGGGAGGGATCTCATCACTGGCCGCACATTTACACAAATAATGTCACCCTGTGGGCCACTCACTGTCACCTAGTCACTTACTTTAATTGTAATGGACTGCCAGAAAAGAAATAATAAAGGAAAACTCAGAGGAAAACTGTACAAACACCACGGGCAAAGGACTGGAAGTAAGCTTAGAACTGCCAGCCCTGGGGGGGGGTGTGGTGCAATTTCTTGATGTTGGTGTCATTATGAAAAGAGCCATCTACAAAATCAAGGACAAAGAACCAGCTTAAATGACTGGATGTAATAATAAGAAAGCTACGTGGATTTTTAAAGCACAACCAGAAAATCTTCAGCTGGTGAGCGGTACCTGCCCACACCATTGTGCCCCCCCCCCCCCCCATTCTGTTCCCATTCCTGCTGCCGTAACACACACAGAAGCTGAGTGAAGGAGTTTCATCACTTATCTGGACTCCCTCACCATGATTAATTGCCATCTCAGTGCTCATGCAATGAGGGACCAGACAGGAGAAAAATTTGTTTTGGTGGAAGAGAATCTGCAGGATAGTGTTAAATGAACAAGTGCTGGCAATGTCAAGTTAAGAGATGCAGGCGATATTGAAACTAAAAATAAACAGAAATGGCTCTAAAAACTGAAATGAGCAGCCCCCCTAAAATCCATCCATCCATCCATCCATCCATCCATCCATCCATCCATCCATCTTCCACACTGCTTCTCTTATGTAGGGTCATGTTGGTCCAGAGCCTTCACTTGAGGCTACTGGCAGAAGGCAGGGAATAATCCAGGATGGGGCACCAACCCATCACAGGACACACAAACAGCCACACCTACAGACAACTTGACCACTCTGATACTGGAAAAATTTAAATGATATAGAAATAATGAATGAATAAAGATAAAAACATGGACACTAACTCCCCCAGTAAAAACACCCTTGTCCATTCACTTGCCACTGCTTTCCAGTTTTCAGGATATCCTACACGGTGTTAGTATGAATATGAATTTTTCTTGCATAGATGTGTATACGTTCTTGCCTGTTGGCCTCGTGCAATGCGGTGTGACTCTTGGACAGCTCTGGATGTGGCCCGCTAACTTGCAGGTCTGTCCCCAGGTGATGGGCTTTGCCATCCCAGTCCTGCCGAGCGGCACCCAGGACCCGCTGATCCCGCCATCGCTCTGGGACTGTGCCATTGGGTATCACCCCTGGGCACAGAAACAGAGCAAACCAGGGCATAATTTCTGAGCAGATTCTGACCAGTCGAAGCTATATGTGTGCTAAAGTGAATCTGTGATCTCTCTGCTTACCCAGGGAACTGTCCCTTACGATAAACCCGTTGGGAATCTCTTTCCTAGTCTGGAGTTCTGGCCTGTGAATTTGGGGGTCTCTTCTTGACCAATGGGGCTCAGACTGCTTAGCAGAGGTCACACTTGTGGTCCTAGATAGACATGCGAAATAGTAATAGCTTACTTTCAAAGCCATTGGGAATGACTGCGATCAAACGCATGGTCCTACAAAACCTGAAGGTGGACATCATTGGCCCTCACCTCAGTGACGGCTGCTTGTGGAGGATCCTATCTTGTGGGCCGTGATGTGGGATGGACCTTTTCTCACTGAGAACTCGCTACAGAAAATGAGAGAGGTGGTCAACATCTAAGCCAGTAGGAACCCAACTCATCAAAGTAGACTTAAATGACCCCGTATAACATCCAGTGGTTTGTCTAGTACAGAGGTCTCCAACTACTGGACCAGGAGCCTCCAACTCCGGTCCTGGAGAGCTACTGTCCAGTAGATTTTCTACCCCACCTGGCTTCTGTTGAGACACACCGGTGCTCAGGTAAATACCAGGTACAGGTGTGGGTAATCAGAAGCCCGGGGGGATAGAAAACCTACTGGGTAGTGGC
>JAODLD010000144.1:14832873-14850800 GCA_026781065.1 Mormyrops boulengeri | reverse complement strand
GAACAGGTGTGGCTCATCAGAAGCCAGGTGGAATAGAAAACCTACTGGATAGTAGCTCTCCAGGACCGGAGTTGGAGGCTCCTGGTCTAGTTGGACTTGCATTAATTCAATGCAGATTAAACCTCATTAGTCTGATTGATGTTTAACTCAAGTACCGTATGCCAAATAGAGCAGAAACATACGAAAGAGGCCATCTACCTGAGGCTGAGCAGGGGTGAGTCCCCTGTCATAGGTCATATGGCTCTGAAGTGATAGCCTGTCCTGGATGGCGCCAGCCAGCTTATCGACAAGGAGCTCTTGCACCGAGCTGGGACAGTCCTGGATGGGGACGGGTTTCCGACAGTGGGCAAGAGGGGAAATGAATCAGTGCTACTCATCTATAGCCATGTTCCTGGCCTGAGAAGGAATGACTGGGGCTGTTCACAGTCAGACAAGTGACACCTACTGGTCACAAAGTATCACAATCGCTAGTCGACAATCCACAGCAGAGAGAAATGGACGGAGAGAAGCGGAGCCCTGTGCGCTTGCAGATCCCCAGCTCATTAGGAGACTGTCTGGACTTGGTGCTGCTGGTTGGACTCTCACCTTACACTTAGCCAGTAGCCCCAGTGCCTTCTTGTAGTACAGTATGGCCCTCTCTGGGTCTCCTAGGTGTAACCAAACCGTCCCCATTCCCTCGCAGGCCTGCCACTGGCCCTGGGGATCATCTGTACATAGAGGGAATTGGGAAAAGTGGCAGATACAAGTAGAGATAAAAGAAGGATAGAACCAGACAACATGCTGAGATATTTTTGAGGGGGGCTGAATGTTATGTAGCCAAAAATACACAGAGTAGGCTATACGATTAAATAAGAGCACTGTGATGCCTGACACCAATCGCTGCCAACTGTACCTGTGTCTTTGAAGGCCTGCAGGGCGTGAAGGTAGTTCTCTGCCGCCTCCTCCAGTTTCCCCAGCTGACTGAGAGCAAACGCCAGGTTACTGAAGCACTGACCCTGAGCACTGCGGCTGCCCAGGGATCCTAATGGGGAGAGAGAAGGCAAAGTCAATTACAATCACACTCCTTCGATACACAATGATTGTTCAGTGAACACCAGGATTGTCTTATTTGGTTTAATAAACAAAAATGACAAACATCATTCAGTTTCCCCTTTGCATTCAAGAGCTTATTTCTGGACATAAACATAACATAAGCACCAGGGAGAACCTGCTGAAAGCCAATTTCCCTTGGGACACTGACCAAACGCAATTCATTAACACTGAAAAGAACAGCCCAGTGTGTGTGCCTGCATACATTTTACATTCTGAAGCAGTTACTTTACCACCTGGCCATTAATAACTTGTTTCATGACCAATGCAATTCTATCCCCAGATGACATGACCGTGCTTCCCCATGCTGTTGTCACATGACCATCATGTGACCGTCATGTGACCAGGCTCACCATGTAGGGCTGCAGCTTCCTGGTGGTACTCAAGAGCCTGCTGGTACTGGCTCAGTGTGTTTTGGATGGCGCCAAGGTTCTGTAGGACCGCAGCCAACCTGCGCGGCCTGTCCTGGGCCAGCGGTAGCGCCCTGTTAAAACACTCTGCTGCTTCTGGGAACAGCTTCAGCTGAGTGAAGTTCAGGCCTATGTCATTGTACAGCTTACCTACAGTACAACAGGAAGGTCAGAGACAAATACTTGTTATAGGACAAGCAAACATTCATATATATATATTTTTTAGCATTTATCCAATGTTTTCTCCTCATTTAGACATCTAATTCTAGTAGAGGTGGAAGTCAGCTTAAGTAGAGTGCTCAAGGCTAGTTCAGCATGACCTTGAAGTAGTAGTTTTTTTGGACATTCAGTTATGGTTCTTCAAAGGTAACCCTACTGAAACCAACGTTTTCAGTCTGCTTTTCTGCGCATCCCAGCTTGTAACTTGATAACTCCTTAAATTTATGCAGGATGAGCCATTTAGATACAACATATATATTCATCACAACAGGCAAGGGTAATGACAGCATGGCAGGATGTATGGTTCTGATTTTTCAGTTTTGAAGTTGTGAAAACACTCAAAGAGATGAAGACGTGAAAGCATGTGTACATACACACTCCTACAACTGAAGTCAAACACATTCTTTTCATAAAAACAATGGTTTTATGATTGACATTGTTTTGAATGATATTGGACTCTGAGCCTTTGAGTCTTTTTTCTCTGTTTCCAGGTGCCCTCGCCTATGTATATTTCCTCATATACATCTGGGAAACTTCCTTATGGCAGCAGAAACTGTATCCCAATACAGATTTAAATTTCCATACTCCCACTTGCCATGATCCCATGTGTTAATTTATTCTTAATTGGTTCCACCTCTTGGTTTTAAGGTACAGGCCAGTCTTAAAGAATCCACCCACAGTTCTATTTTGTTTTTCAGCTGGTGTGATGTTGTGTAAGGTTCACTTGAAAATAGCTGTTTCTTTTAGGACAATCCGTGAGGCATGTTCTTTTGCCTCCTCTGAGGTTCCTGCCAGTTAGCAAATTGCTATATCGCACCTTGGGGTTCTGACGAGGAGGTAAGACCCGCTCCCAGGCTGCAGACGTGATCGTCCTGTCCCGTTTTGTCATTGGACGGCTTTTGCCGCCGTGCCTCAGCTCAGCTTAGCGAGATGCAATTTAACACATGTTCTTAAATGCTTCAACAGTGCTTCTACTGGGTTTATAAGCTGCTTAAATCAGCCTCCCTGGTTTTGATCTTAATTTGTTCTTTTGAAAATGTCACAATCGCTAAAATTATTTTCTTACCTGCCACAGCCTTATTTTAATTGGGAAATATTTTAAAGATGAGCTACAACATAAGCATATTAGTGGAACAGTAAAGTAGCTATTGTGGGTTTTATGGCAACATTTCAATGCATTATTTTACTGAGACTATATCCATCCCTTCTTCATAACTGCTTATTCAAGGTGACACCTGGCGCCTATCCCAGGAAGCAGTGGCATTGTGCCAATCAATTTAGGTAGCGACGTGCCTTCCCAGTATATTGTAAAAAATGTAAAATATAAATTAATTATAGTCAACCAATAACGTGCCTGCTTTGACTGTGAATAACATGTCGTTAAACTTGGAGTAAACTTGCAGTCAGGGTAATCTGGCCAATGAGTGAGCTTCGTCCGTCAGATCGCATCTCTTAATCCCCTCCCCTGTCCCTCACAACTCCCATTGAGACACGAGTCTCTGCAGGACAGAGCAGTGGGAGTATCGAAAGGTGGGTCTGTCAAAAGGTGACACATGCAATAGAGCAGGTTTGCCAGAAGGTTATTGCTATTGGTCGAAAATGCTGTCAATAAATGTTATGTCAGAAAGAGACCAGACATACAGTACTGGTCAGGCAATGACTATGATTAATAGACATCTATAATAAAATCCCTGTTTCATATTTGTTTATATAGTATAAGACTCCCACAAACACTCCCACAAGCCTTTGAACACGTCCAGTACTTCAGCCTGTAGTGACACTTGTTCCCATCTTCTACCGATAACTCTACACCCATATCAACAAGTTGTCACGTTGACATTCACGACTCACATCTCAGAGACAGTAAACAAGGCTAGCTATCTTTAACTGTTTACAATTGCTAGCCAAGTAAATGTGCTACTGCAAATATATGGCGGCCACTGAATCGTTTCTGTGTTGTTTTCCCACAATCATATGCTGCTTTAACTGTTAAAATATATCGCGCACGTCTACTTATGTTGATGTTAGTTAGCTAACATTAGCCAGTAAGGTAGATGGCAGACCAACTCAGTTTATAGTTTTGCCTGTACAAATAACACTGTCTTTCAGTATAACAGTTACATAAAGTTTTCAGAACATTAATATCTGCATATGTGTTTTTTTGATGTCTGTGTGGTTTGCACAAGGCCCCTGCCATGATGCATACAGCACGAGGCTGGGGTCACTCTGGAAAGAATGTCAGCCCATGCAGGGCACTCACTCACTCACACGCTATGGACAGTTTAGGGACACTTGTTCCCCCTGTAGGAGGGAATTCCACACAAACATAAGGAGAACCTGCAACCCCCCCCCCCCCCATGTGATTTGAACCCACTGTGGGCTACCCACTATGCCACCATTCCACCAACAGACATTATATGCTCTAGGGGAGTGTTTCTCAACCCAGTCCTTGGGACTGACAGTCCACATCTTTGCTCCCTCCCCAGCTGCCCAGCACACCTGTTCTAGGTATTCATTGATCCTGGTTGGCTAAGAGCAGAGAGGGAGCAAAAATGTGGGGGGGGTCCCAAGGAGTGGGTTGAGGAATACTGTTGTAGGTGATGCCATTTTATGAAACACAATCTGGATAATGTAAATGGTATTTTGAGGGACTTGATTCAGTATAGATTAAAATGTTTTTTTATGCTGCCATTTTATTTTTACTAAGCATTCATTTTCATTTTTTAAATCAATATTAATTTAATATTTAAATTAAATTATGACATTTCATAACAATATAATATAATAATATAATTTAAGATAGTTGGTGACTTGAGCCGGCTTTTATGTGCATCTGAACAGTAACTTCAGAAAGCTTTTTACGCTGTGGACTCTAGCAACTTTGTTTAAAGAAACTGTAAGAACAGGGTAATCTGAGGGAATGCATGCATAAATGCCAATCACCCAGTGTTTCTTCTTCTCCAATGCCAACACTCAGTTCCAGCGACTCGGTGAGCACCCCGATGATGTCATCGGTGAAGGCGTCACACCGGAGCATGCTGTCGGCAGCTTCCCTCAGAGCCAGAGCCGCCGCGTCCGGCCGGCCTGCAAGTCGGTAGCCTTCCCCAGCTCGCTGGTAGCTCTCAGCTGCCTGCGTCCAGTCCTGAAGTACAGGGTGGTCCATGTCAACGTAAGGTGAAGGTACGTGAGCCCCAACTGTATGCAAGATACCTGCCAGGAATGGCCAGATTTTAACTTCATAATTTCTTATAGTTATAATGTTGTAAATTCCCTCCCCCCACAATCCATTCCTTCAATTTTCTGATGGCTAAATATGTTGACATGGGAGAGGCGGTGTACAGTAAAAGTGGTTTATCATGGGGACCATGCGCAAAAAGTCACACACTATTAGGTATTTCAAGATGTCAAATCACCTCACCACGTTAATGGACTACAGGAAGAAACTGCAGTCCCAGGTAGCAGCAATGTTATCCACTGAGCCACCATGCCATCATTTGCACCAATGCAACATTATAAAAATGCAAAAAAAAAATGAAAGATATGTCTTCCAAAAAAAGGCTAAAGTTTTGTAAGTCAGCAGAAGGTGTAACTGGCACGGGGCTGTGTTTGGACCACTGACTGCTTCCCCACAGCATGTGTGCTGATGACTCACAGCTGCTTCTAATGACAATATTTTTCTTTGTGCACTGTTTTTAGGTCCTTGCTAGGTCACTTTTGTCTGCTGTGTAATTCCATAGTATAGCTGCTTAAATGACAGAGAATCCTTTTGCATGTTGCATCTTCAGTTCGTAGCTCACAAAATTTGTTTTCTAATGATGATAATTACACTCTATTGATCCCCATGGGGAAATTCTCTTGCTGCCTCCCGCAGATGACTGCTGCCTTCACTTGACCTGGTGACCTTCCAATCACAGGCACAGAGGCTTAGCTCACCGAGCCGCACGCTGCCCCCATCATCTAGCACATGTGCAGAAAGTCAATCTAAAGTTTATCGGTGCTGCTTTCGCAGGAGCTCTGCATGCATTCTCTGAGCCAATCACCACCATTCTCATCTGTGCTGCTGGACTCATTCACATACGGTGCTTTGTATTTGTGAGAAATTTTACCAAAATAAGTGAGGAGGAGAAAGGCAAACAAGAAATGCTCGCCAAAAGACATCTTCTGCTGTATGTAAATATTTAGAATTCTGCAGACACGATTCTGAGCAAAAGCAGTGCTTTGAGACTGTTGGTACCACCAACATACCTGACAGACTACTGGTAGATAATAACAAGTTCTGTACAACAATAGTTTATTTTAGGTAAATTTTCAGCTCCTTTTCTGTCAGTCAAGTCAAGTCAAGTGAAAGTCTTTATTTCTAAATTCTGCCATATGTACAGGACATACAGAGGACTGAAACTGCGTTTCTCTCAGACCCATGGACCCAAACGACAAGAACTCAATTATCAAAAATAAACTGAAGTATAATTTTAACAGTGTACATAACAGTATAACTGTTTGTAAATAGTGCATGAACAACTGACAAGAAAGTAGGTTTCAAATTTAAAATAAAATACTAGGTACAGAGAACGATAAGGTAGTACAAATATGTCGGATCCACAGTGCAAGGGTGGGTAGTAGCATTTTTTAGTTTTTTTATAGTGTTTGTACTAAATGGCTAGTGCTAGATATTTTTGTTTTTTATTTTTTGTTTTATAAATATCGTAATATTTATTGTAAAAATTTTAGATATTGCAATGTGAATTTTTTCTAGTATCTTTCAGTCCTAGGGACTACCATTGCCAGTCAGTTGCTATGATTTAATTAAACTACATGTATTTCCAGGGTTCAAATGCATATGAATGATGTCTTCAACAAGCCTTTGGAGGTACCATTTAAGGGCACCCCTCAGTTTATAGCCTGATTTTATTATAGTTCCATACATACAAATTTTGTTAGTCGCTTAGCACATACATTAGCATACATCTGCTTAGCTGTTTCTAAAAGATACAAGAAACAGAGACTTTGAAATGCAGTGTGAGCAATTTTGATAAAACCTAGCCTAGAGCACAGCTTGAACACTGGCATATGGAAGTAGGCCTCTTTGCTAAAATAATTTGAAAGAATTTTGTTTCAACCAACCAGCTGAGTATGAAGAGTCACCGTCACTGTATATTCAACTGGTTGGTTGGAACAAAATCTTGCACTGGATTTTTACTTCCTGGTCCTGAATTATCCACCTTTGTTTATGTTGTACGGTACATCTGATTGCTCCCCTATAGTGATCGAGATACGTCCAGATCTACGGACAGTGACCTGGATATAAATAGCACACGTACCCGATTGGTTGATGAACATGCGTACTTTAGTTTGGCAAAAGCTACACTGTCGTCAAAAGCATATTACGCATATTATTGGGGGGGGGGGTGGGCTGACCTGGACGAGGAGGTAGCAATGGGCGAGCTTCATGCAGGCATCCCCTTCGCTGCCCCCGTCTCCCTGGGAGCGGTAAAGCTGAGCAGCTTTCAGATAGTGTTTAGCTGCCCTGCCTGGGTCTTCCAAGCCCTCGTGGGCAGCGCCCAGGTTGAACTGGAGGTCTGCTATCCGTTCGCCCCCCTCGCCAGGCTGGGCACGCCTCAGGTAGTCCAGGCCCTTCTGGGGCTTGCCTGATTCCACGTAGGCTGCGCCCAGGTTGAAAGCGCAAGCTCGCTGTACACGGGAGTCTTTCAGCTGAGGATGACAGGAAGCAGAGATCGGGGAGGCTTTAGGAGAATAGGGTGACACAGTGGGTAGCACTGTTGCTTCATACCTCCAGGGACGAAGACACAAATCCCTGGGTCCTGGGCAGAAATGGACATTTCAGGTCCAGAAAGTAAGAATCAAGATTTTGTTTCAACCAACCAGTCCAATATAAAGAGTCACAGTCACAGAGTACTCAACTGGTTGGCTGAAACGAAATCTTGGTCTGGATTTTTACTTTCTGGACCTGAGATGCGCACCTCTGGTCCTAGATCTTTGTGTGGAATTTGCACATTCTCCTTATATTGTGGGCATTACCTCCCCCAGGCTCAAAATGTCATTGGGAGAACTGGCGTCTCTAATATGCCAACAGCTTTTGATTATTTGTGTGTGACCTGTGATGAGACAGAATCCCAACCAGTCTGCTCCTGTGCCTCCTGGAACAGGCTCAAGACCGCCCCCTCCACTACAAAAGTTTTTGCAAGATGGGTGGATAAATTGAGAGTAAATAGAGACTTAATTAGGGTTCATATATATAGCAACAACTCGCTCCATGTTTAAAATGATAAATTACTACTCTTCGGGCTGAAGTGCCCTCAAGTAAAATGATGCAATGAAAGAAAGTACAGATTGCATGCACTGCATAACTCATCAGTTACAGAGCAGCACTGGGAATCTGCTCCACACGAAAAATGTATTAGACAGTCAGTATAGCTTTAAATATTTTCATAGGCCTGCGGGCATCTACTGTAGTTATGCAATGTCATTAGCAGCAAATCATGTTTACCTCAGACACACATATCTAAACACTTAATCTAATTCTGATTTGTGGCCTGTCCTGAAAGAGAGAGAGAGAGTGTGAGAGAGAGAGAGAGAGAGAGAGAGGGAGACAGACAGACAGAAAGAGAGAGGAGTGACAGAAATTGAGAGACAGACAGAAAGACTCGGAGAGAGAGATAAACAGAGAGACAGTGAGAGAGAGCCACACACACACAGACAGCCTGACAGACAGCAAGAGAGAGAAAGAGTGAGAGGAGAGAGAGAAAGAGGGAGACAGATAGAGAGAGACAGACAGAAAGAGAGGGAGAGAGAGAGAGGGAAAACAGACAGTAAGAGAGAAAGAGAGGAGAGAGATAAAGAGGCAGACAGAAAGAGAGAGGGAGAGAGAGACAAACAGACAGGAATAGAGACACACACATAGACAGATAGCCAGACAGTAAGAGAGAGGGAGAGAGAGAGAGGAGAGAGAAGGAGAGACAGATAGAAAGAAAGAAGGAGAGAGAGAAAGACAGAGAAAGAGATAGAGTGACAGGCAGGAAGCAGGAAAGGAACCTAACAGATGGAGACTCACCGCCAGCGAAGCTTTAAAGGCCTTCTTAAAGCAGTCAATTGCTTTCACACAATTTCTCTGAACCAAGGAGTTGTGCCCAGATGCAGTCAGGCCCTGAATGTCCCGCACCAGCTGGGACTCCGGGCCCGTGTCCGCTTCCGGCTTTTGCTTGTCTTTCATTTCTCCTGAGGTCGTCATGGGGAGGGCATAATGCTTCAGGTGCCATGGTACCTAAAGCATGAACGTACTTAGGACAAGAGAGGAACTGCAGTGTCTTACGTAATGAAAGTCAGGGGAGGAGTGGCCATAGGGAGCACCAGAAAATGTCCCGGTCGGCAGGTGATGTTTCCAGGCTGGTCGAGCTGCAGTGCACACCCATTCAAATTCTTATAAATAAATGCACGTGCATGTAGTAAATCAATGAAATGATGGCCCCTCCCCAAGTGGTACGACCCTGCTTTGCATGCGTGTATCCATCTCAGAGGAGCGATGGCAGCCCCCTCCTGAAATGATATTTAATTTTTTGCATGAAACCAAATTCAGTTTTGCAATGGATGGCAAACTGAAGAAGGATGGTGATGCTAAGAAAGCAAGGATAAAGAAAAAAAGTTGTAGTCTGCATTGGATCGAAATAGCCAACTAGCTAGCACACATGATTGGCCCTACAGTATTCCGTAAAGCCTAAAACGCACTACCTTCTACCCTTATGAACAAGCTGTTCCTAAATGAACAAATAAAAATACAGTGAGATTAGCGCTACGCAGGCACCTCATTGCAAAGCTGACATTGATGTGCCGTGATTCACATGATAACACTGCTAATGTGGCTCACTAAACAGCTGCCAAAAACAGGCTTAGGAACACTCGTATCCAAGAACACTTGTAGGCTTTCATAGTGGTGTCTACAGAGAAAGATATTCTTATGTCTTTGGACACTGATGGAATCATGAATATAGTAGCAGAGACCAGTGTCTTGCTAATGAGGCATAATCTTCGTCTGATATTCTTAAGCTTTCAGACAGTATAATACCACTACTAATTATTGTTTTAGTAAGCAGAGTAAATTTTCAATTGATTTATAAACTGTGCTTCTGCTGAAAGTCTCCAATAGGAAACTTTGGTCTGATGCATTAAATGGAGCCAAAAATCCTAGCATGGGTAGGCAAGCAGGAAATGTGGCGGGCCAGCCCCATGACGATTCACTTGGTGACAAAGTCACACTACAGACTCAACTACATATTTTTGTCAGTTTTTAAAGGACCTGTGGCATTACTAAGGCTAAACGAACAAAGAGAAAGAAAAATCTATTTGCTTCTCAACAGCACTTTTCCTCCGAATGATCTAACCACGCACATACATACCTGTCAGGCATAATCGTTTTCTCGTACTGTATCACTCGCAGTAAATGGTGAAAGGGGTGACCTGAGTTCTATCTGGGTGGGCCCAGGACCACCCGGGCCCACCGGTGCCGGCACGGTAGGTCTGAAACTAGAATAAATGTTCAGCTTATTCAGGAGTGTCTTTTCTTGTGTTGGCACCATGGAGGACCTCCCCCCGATTCTGCTCTGTGTCACACCACCCAACGGCTTAAAGACAGTCCCACTCTGGCCCTGACAAAGCCCATAATTATGCTTGTAGAATTTGAGAAAATTAGCAGCATTTTTTCCCAGTGATGGAACAACACTGCAACCTCTGGGGACCTTCAGATGTTTTGTCATCTAAACCAAAACGGTATCTGTTGCCCTGTATTGGTGCCGTCTGCCTTTATCAATCTTTAATCACCTCCGCTGAAGCATGCTGTCTAGTTGTCACGCAGTTCCTTCCAGTGGGACCACCTTACGGGCTTCATTGTTATTTTTATAATGCATTGACATCTACACTGTCCAGAAGCATTACAGACAATACATTTTATCGGTCTCAGAAAAATATAACATGAAAGTTACATCTAGCTATACATTTGTACAGTATTAGCAGTTTGATTAGGTATGCAGCTAACTTGCTGTTATCTCTTGCAATTCGGTATCCAAATATTTAAAGGCAGGATGCTAAGTTGTTTTAAATTGGGAAATATTTACTTACCGAATTGTCTATTGTACTTGTAGTTCAAATGCTGCCATCTCAGTTTCTCCACTCTGCTCTACTCAGCTAGCTAATATTAGGCGTACAACACCCAGTATGAACACTTCACCACGATAACGGCTTGTTTTCCAAAGTCGCGTTACTAATAATCTTAATGTTAAAAAGGTAACTTCAGTTTACTGCTCAGTCGTCTGCCTACCTAATGGGAATCATGTTCAAGATGTACACGGAATTCACCTCGGCTCCGTTGCTAGGTAGCTGGGACGCTAGTTAAAATGCCCCATATCACCTACTCTGAAAATACACGCCCCTTTAATGTGGAGAATTAGCTGAGCATCACGAGTGACAGCTTTCGTATATAGCAATGTAACACAAACAAACGATTGTTTTTTCTACCCTGATAAAATAAATCTATCATCACGTGTCATCACATGCCAGTACGTCCCATGCACACACAGACACACACATAAACACAGAGTTTATATTATATTCCTATTAGAGACTCTCAGTTGATTTCGATGGGCAAAACCCTAATCCTAAGTACGATAACCCCAACCATAACCCGGTCGTAACCTTGACCATAGGTGCCGCACAACATGCAGGAATTCTGGCTGTGTTATTTTTGATTGCATTCACAAATTTTCATGAAATTGGGATTTATATTGTGGGGACGTGAAAATGTGCCCACAAAGTAAAAAGTAACAGGTTGTACTATATGGTCCCCACAATGTGCTAAATACCTACCCCCCCCCCCCCCACACACACACACACAGAGGCACATCCATCCATCCTTCCATTCATATTACAATGATCATTATTATTGATTATTACTGTATTTCATTTAGTCTCTTCGCTTATATTGGAATAGTTGTCATTCATTCGTAATACTCATTTTAAGAAAGAGAAGTAAAGAAAGGCTGTTTAAATAAATCGCAACATATTTGTAAAATGTATAATAATAATCACAATAATAACAGTAATAATAATAATAGTAATCTAACTGTCACACAGCACTACCAATACCACAATGCAACGCGCACATCTTCCCCACGTGGTCTTAAGAGGGGCCGCCAGGCAGCCAACTGGAAGTCGGCGGGATATTCAAACTTCAGGGAGAGTAAACAGCTTCACCCTGCAGCACGGCTAGTTACGCGGCGGTTGACAGTGCGGTTTACGTGGGTTTGACTTATAGAAGAGTCGAGTCATTCTTTTATATATTGAAGGTTGTATCTGTCACAGTACGCGTCGGCATTCAGCAGAGGGAAACATTAACGTCATTTTTGAAATTTTGAAAAACGGGAAGCACCAGTGCCAGGTTAACTTGACGTTGGAGAAGATAAAATGGGAGACTCGGGAGGACATACGCGTTCTGCTTGTAAGTATTTAGAAATCGGATAAAATGTTCGAGACACTTCGAAGTTGCTCGTAAATTGCCAACGTGATATTTTATTCTGTTTGTTTTAATGCCGTTATTTCGTTTGTGCATCCTGTTGCCTTTTAATGTATCTTAAAAGTGTCAAAGGATTTATGCATTGGTTTAGTTATTATTATATTATATATTATTAGTTATTATTATTTGTTGTTATTAGTTGACGTAAATGCTGTTTTTTGCTGATATTCATTTTGTTCAGTTGTTTCGTCTTCGCGTTAGTTTAGCATCAGAATATGGTAGCTTGCTTGACGTATTTCCCCGTAATGTTACCATGTATACTTTGATTTTGTTAATACACGCAGTTTTTGTCCGTTTTTCTACGCCCTTTCAAATACTATAGGCTTTTATTTGATTTCTTTTCTCTTTCGAGTTGCGGTAAAGCACGTTTGTTCAAGCTAAAACCAAAATTGGCTTTACATAAATGAAAAACGCACAGCAAGTGCAGGTTATTGCATTTTTTACCCGTTTCCATAATTTAGGGATTTGTCAAGATGCGTCTGTTTTGCGGCACGAGAAGCACAAATGACTTACAAAATCTGTTGTAGCGAAGGGTGTATGTGTATGGCCAAGGACAGACCGCTAAAGTTCATAGAATCCTTACAGTCTCGATTTTCTTATGGAAGACTCACTATTAGCAATGTTTTTACTACAGTAAATAGGGCTATGCTTACTGCACCTAGAACTAGATTGATTTCACTGAGCAAATAATGTAATCAAATGGGCGTGGGGTCAAACTTGACTCACGGAAGTGTAGTTAGCAGTGCTATGGCTATGAAAAGTTTCAATCTGTGCTCTGGTAAGTATCGCTGATCACAGGGAGGAAAATGTCTCAGGCTGCATCTGTGCTGTCCTGTTTGTACCTGTGTCCTTACGCGTGTGACGGTCACATACAGACGAGCGCCTGACTGCGGATGAGATGGACGAGCAGCGGATCCAGAACGTGGCCTATCAATACCTGTGCCGCCTAGAAGAAGCTAAGAGGTACGATCTAAATGAAAACGATGTTGTTGGTATTGCTGATTCTTTCAAAATATGTTATGGGTAGGGCTGCACAATTTCACATAGTGATATGTGAGATTTCTGCGAGTAATATTGCATTATTTATAAAACAGTTGGAATGACCCAAAATAAACTATAGCCAAATAGAACTTATCTAGCAACAGTGTGTGGAATGAGTTGGTGGTGTTGCCCCGAGTTGTCCACCGACACAAAGCAGGGCCGACAAATGAGATGTTGTTTTTCTGCCTGTGAACATCACAAGGATGCTTAAATGATATAACGTGCAGCCCTAATTATGGGCCTAGCAAACACTACCTGCAGGTTCTTTGCCTCATTGTTTTGCCATCAGAGTTCACATTGTTGTTCAGCCTTAAATGTCCTTTGACTGCTTGGTTTCTCTCTGCCTGACAGGTGGATGGAGGCCTGCCTCCATGAGGACCTGCCAGCCCCCACTGAGCTAGAAGAAGGCCTTAGGAATGGAGTCTGGTTGGCCAAACTCGGGCATTGTTTTGCCCCCGGTGTAGTTCCACTGAAGAAGATCTATGACCTGGATCAGGAAAGATACAAGGTTAGCAGCATACAAGTGTGTGGCTTCCTTTAAAGTGTTCCTCTGTTTAATACTAGCCCATCATATTGCCCCCATCTAATGTCTAATATTTTTTATATTCTAACAGTTTCAGTCAGAATTAAGCCCTAAGAGCTGCACAAAGGCCTATGGGTTTTCATTTGTATGTGTGCCTGTTCTGTTTAATGTCAGTTCTTTATGTAATATTTTCTCATTCAAATATTAACTATGCAGGCAACCGGATTGCAGTTCCGGCACACGGATAATATCAACTACTGGCGTAACGCCATGGCGGAAGTCGGCCTGCCAACGGTAACTTGCTAATGTGGAATCTGAATCACTTTTTTTCATCAAACACATTGTCAGGATTTTTTTTTTGTGGTGGTGGTGTTACACATACAAACTTGATGCCTATGTAAGGTACACACAAACATTACAAATAGGGATGATTTAAGGCTGGTTCATAGTTCTCCGCATGTGTACTAGCGGACGCGTCTGCTGAAACGTTCGTCTACCGAGGCGCACAATGACAAATACCCGCCGCACTCCAAATTTGTGTCTGCGCATTGGCGTTCTCGCAGCTCTGGACACACTGTGTATGATCGATTCGCTAACGTCCACTTTAAATACCAACATGGATGCTTTTGACGAGTGTTGGGGTAGTTTGCAAACTCTACAGACTATGTACAAGATAATAAACCTGTTACATACATGTAAATGCGTGTGTATGTGAGTGCAGACTTGTCTCGAATTGAAAATCTCACGCCAGCCCGCTGACCGAAGGTGGCAATCCTGTGAGCTGGCTAACTGATTTTGTAAATTGTAGGGAAACGTACACAAACCTAACTGCTGTAGTACGTGTGCAGGGAATATCAGAGTAATTATTTATAATATTATTAATGAAAATATAAATACAACACATTGTGTGCATGTGCGAAGTGCATGGCTTGACCGGAGAACCATGAACGATTCCATGTAGGGATACGCAAGTGTTGCGCATGTACAGAGACGTCCGCTAAATGCTGTAAATGTAAGTATGAACCAGGCTTTAGGATGTGCAAATGCATAGAATGTCATCTTGAGAGGGAATATGGACAGCTCCTCATGAATTGTACAATTATACATCTCCGCATAACCCAGCTTACACAAGGTTATGGAAATGTACTAGTAGTGACTTTATCAAGGAGAAGGTGAGCAGTTGTATATTGTCGGGTAGTGTGGGTTTCTTGTGACTGGCAGTTAGGATTTAAGGTACGTGTAAATAACTGTTCAACATTGAGTCTGGAAGTTAAGCTGGCTGTATACTACAGATGAAATCAAGGGATTTAAAGTCATTTTGGCAATACATTGTTGTATAAGGCATAATTCCTGCAGTGATCACCATTTCGGCCCACTGCCTGTGCAGGGTCCCTTTGCTGAATTTTTTTTGTTTTGATCACACCTGCTGTCCATGATTGGCTGACATAATGTGATTTCACTGGGTTGGTTAGCAGGACTAATTATGTAGATAACGGTATGCTTTGGACCGCACCAAACTTTAGAGTGTGTATTTGTATTCATAGTTGTTAATACTGAATGTTGTAACAATGTAATGTTTGCCGTGGAATGTGTGTTTCATTAGCGTGTAACTGTGAGTGTCAAGTAAATTGTTGGCTTCCCCGTCTTTGCAACTGCTAGTATTTAAACCAATAGTGGCTGTTAATTAAGAGAGCAACTTTCCATTTTAAAAGTCTCCTTTATTAAAATCACTCATGCACTTGCACTACGTTTATTTGCGCTCTGTGGGTCTGCTGCATCGAAAACATTCTACCCCCTCTAGGGTTGTGGCGTGACGTAGAACAAACAAGGTGGCTGCAAGTATGTATAAGGCTTGCATTAGAGAGGATGACTTGTTGAGAATTGGTTACAGCTTGGGAATGAAAGGTTTACTGGTAACGTGCTTGCTGCTTGGCACTCTTTATTTTATAATTTCTAGATATGTATTGGGATGGACAACCTAGACAAAGCGCTGAAATCTGGCTTTGCTCTTTTATGTACCAAACCAATTGACTCTCTCATAATGGTTTTGGTTCAAGTTTAAAAGGAACAATTTTAATACAGCAGCCTTTGGTTTTTCGTCAGATCTTCCACCCGGAGACCACAGACATTTACGACAAGAAAAATATGCCAAGGACCGTGTACTGCATCCATGCTCTCAGGTCAGTTTGTGCAACAAGAGGTTGTTTATATGGCAAAAAAAAATGTTTATTTTATTTAAGGTTAAATGTGTTAAACGTTCCACAGAATGTTTTATTCCAGTATTATTTGGCCCTTGAATGAAACGGGCCATTTTCCCGTTTTTGGTGGGCTCATTAATGATAGATAATTTATTGTCATTGCATATTAATATACAACCAAACTCAATTTGAAACAAACTGTTAAACTTAGCAGCTTCAAATGAGCTCTACTCCAAAACCTCAGTCACGTGATATATAACAACGTTTTGGTCAACGACTGACTGCATTTACAACAGTGAGCTCAGGATTATAACAGCTGAAAAATTCCTATTGCCCAGTCATGCCATAGCGCAACGCATTACTCATGTATTTGTAGTGATGCTGGTGTACACAGATACAATTGTGTATAGTGCATAATACTTGATTCTGATAACTGTTACTGGTTTATGTATTTACTATGCAGTCTTTCTGCTTTGCCACACGTAACTGAAATACTCCCACTTCAGCGTAGGCAGAACATTAGCATAGTCATAACTTTGTTTTTAGCATTATAACAAGAACATTGTAATATTTTTCATCTTGGTCAACAAATGATTTTACGATGCTAGCTTCATCATGTGAGTTTTCTCAAGAACTCCAAACAGTGGAGCAGCTCGTAAACCTTATTTAATGAATTTGGAGTTGTGCTTTGAATTTCTTCAGTTCAGTATCGATATTTCAGTTAACCAGAAGTAAGCTACAGGCAGTATTGAAGCCTCTTGTCAATATCACAGACTTTGCAATGTTGTTTTGTACTCCCTAGCTAACCTGTAGTATGTTTCCCAGAAGCATAGCTGCTTTTGTGTTGGCATCATTAACGTGCATAGCTAACACCATGCAACTGAACGGTTCCAAATATGCAAGTTGCTAATGTGAGCTTTTAGGAAATGTACCCCTGAATAGACTTTACCTTCTTAGCCTACAAGTAATCAATCTTTATTACTGTCAGTATATATTTTTTTTCCTTCCCAAGTGCACTTATGGAAACTGCACACATGCTTCTTGAGAGGAAATATATACTGCTCAAAAGAATTAAGGGAACACTTTTTAATCAGAGTATAGCATCAATTCAGTTAAACTTCTGGGATATTGATCTGGGGCCGGTTTCCCAAAACCTTCTTATCGCTAAGTAGTTCTTAAGTTGTAGCTTAACCTCTCTCTTAACGTTATGGCACGATTCCCGACGCGTTCGTACACTAAGTATATCTTACGTAAGTCACACGTTCGTAAGGTTGGTCTGGACCACTCTTAAGCTGTCTCTTAGCGTTGTTTCAACTCAAGACGCTAGTTGCTGCCATTGTGCAGCAGTCTTTAGAAATCCGCAGTGTATGCAAGTCAAATTATGGCACGTTATTAATCTTGTATCAATGATGGAATATACTGTAGGCCTATCTAAGAATTTTATTTTGATATCAGAACTAATTGAATTACTTTTAATTAGCCTTTTTCATAATGTGATTAATGTATTAAAATTGGCAATGACTTTTAATATTGAACAGGTGGCAAACAATTTGGCTCTAAGCGGCTATGATCGTATAAATGTGTAATCATGGTGGTGTCAGGAAAGCAACCAACTATGGCAGCGATACAACGTGTTGTGCTAAATCAAAGACGGCGCCGGCCGCGGAGCCGTGTGGCTCATGTGAATTTTTTCATTAGGCAAAACTTCAGCCCTTTTAATATTTTGCCTGAGGTGGCTATTTTAAAAATGTTTCGCCTTCCAAGGCAGCCATCTTTCTTGCAGTGTCACTCCACATTTGTTTTTTAGTGCTGTTGCATAAACTGGTTCTGAAGCTGGCGAAGAGTGTTGTCTTACTTAAGTACACCTCATC
>JAODLD010000144.1:14807780-14824130 GCA_026781065.1 Mormyrops boulengeri | reverse complement strand
TAACCTGTTCACCCCCCCCCGCCCACAGTGCATTCTCAAACCCCCACCCTCTCCGTGGTGAGGAAGTTTGCCCACCTGCTGGAGCTGGGCGACTCCGACATCCGCCAGGAGGGGGAGCTGCTGCGTTTACGGGAGGAGGTGGTGCGCACCATCCGTGCCAACCGGCAGCTGGAGGCCGACCTGGACCTGATGGACCTGAAGATCGGCTTGTTGGTCCGGAACCGGGTCACTTTGCAGGTCATGATCACGGGGAGCCTGGGAAGCAAAGTGCTTGTGTCTTTGCACACGTACATGAGACGTGCCATTGACCGCAAACGGTCATTCCCATTTACTATAAAATGAATGCTTTAAATTATTTAGACAAATTATAGTGCAGAAAATACTACGAGAGTTCTGGTGTTGACCTTTTGGTTCCTGCTGACAGAGCACTATAGGCAATTCATCATATAATTCATTCGGTTCATTCATTCAAGTAATTCATTCACATCTTTTGTAGCTGCAGCATTAAAAAAAACGCACTCCAGGCTGTACACAAAATTTTTTTTTAAATTGACCTGCCTTCCCCAAAGGCCCCAAACTAGGCGATTTAAATATGGCCGTTCATCTGACACAGGAAGTCGTTTCCCACTGTAAGAAGCTGACGAAGAAGAACAAGGAGCAGCTGTCAGACATGATGGCTCTGGATAAACAGAAGGGCCTGAAATCGCTGAGCAAGGACAAGCGCGAGAAACTGGAGGCCTATCAGCATCTCTTCTACCTGCTGCAGGTAAACGTACTGTCCTGTTGCCAAATTGGTATTATCTGGATTTAATGTAGCACTTAAACCTGCTTGTTAATATTTAGGTGACTCAAGCAGTTTTTGCTGTAACGGAAGACAGTGGAGTGGTCTTTTTTTTTTCTTCCCTGCTGTTGCCTTGGAGATCTGACCTTCATCTGCCCTCCTTTGCTCAGACGCAGCCTCTGTACCTGGCCCAGCTGATCTTCCTCATGCCCCAGAACAAATCAACCCGCTTCATGGAGACAGTCATCTTTACCCTCTTCAACTATGGCTCTGACTGTAGGGAGGCCTACTTGCTTTTACAGCTCTTCACTGCCGCCCTACGCCATGAGATCAAGTCAGTTTACTGATCTTACAAATGCTGTAATGCGCATACACGAGTCCAGTCTAGTGGTGAAGGGGAGCCTGACAGCAGAATATGCCTCTTCTGCCTTCCTGTTCCTCTATCCGTAGAATGAAGGTGGATCAGCCGCAGGAGCTGGTCATGGGAAATCCCACAGTTATCAAAATGCTTGTAAGTTTTTACCGTCACGCCCGAGGCCAGAACGCCCTCCAGGATATCTTGGGGCCTGCAATCCGAGAGGTGCTGCAGGATCGGCCCCTCAACATCCGCACTGACCCGGTGGAGATCTACAAGACCTGGATCAACCAGACAGAGTCCCAGACCGGCCACAAGAGGTCAGCAGAGAGCTTGCATGTGGACAACTGCATCTGTGACTCACCTAATCCTAACAATCTTACTTGAGTGCTCAAGGTGACCGATTTAACTGGGGGGGGGGGGGTGATTTCATGCCCTGCAGCTCCCTGCCCTATGAGGTGAGTGCTGAGCAGGCCCTCAGCCACCCTGAGGTGCAGCGACGTCTGGACATTGCCATCGGCAACCTGAAGACCCTGACGGACCGTGTGCTCGGCGCCATCACGTCCAACCTGCACAAGCTGCCGTAAGGAGAGATTCCTCCCTGCCGCCGACTGTCACCTGTCTGCACAGTGACCCCATTTCAAAATGCTACACCTGATGTTAACATTACCCGAGTTTGGACCTATTATCGAATTGCACTGGTTTCATTTAAACCAGGCAAAGGAAAGGGCAATGTAGGCTGTATTTTGTATATTTGTAAACGAGTATATTTTCCACCGCTGCTTCGTTTCTGGCTCCAAGGGTGTGAGTGCCGTTGGAGTGTAATCCCATTTGCTCCCCTCTCCTGTGTGCCGCTGCTGCTTAGATATGGAATACGCTACACTGCCAAGGTCCTCAGGGAGGCTTTGCAGGAGAAGTTCCCTCGGGCTACTGAGGACGACCTGTACAAGGTACCGACTATTTTTTATTATTTTTTTTTTCTTTCTCCTCCCCCTTTCCCCTTTGTCAACAATTTCTCTGCTACATTCCAGTGATCCCAGCCTGTTCACTTGTGCACCCTGCACCAACACATTCCATGTCAGTGTACTCGCATCATACTCACATTTTTGCTTTTCTTGACCGGCAAGAGCCAAGTGGGTGATGTTACAAGCAGTGAAATAAGTAAAAAAATTAGTTGACTTGGTATAGTAGCGTAATGTGCATGAAGGAGCATTTGAAGCGCAAAAATCCTGGTGCAGCAAAGGTGCTTGAGGTCCCCTCCGTATAACGTACATTAAGTTTGGGAGGGATGTGATGGAAATATACAAAAGAAGATTTGCTTATTTTCAGTATTTTGTCTTGCCTCTTTTTGACAAGATTCTTTATAAAACTACCATTATGGATCTTTGTATTTACCTTAAGGACACTTGCATTTCCCTTATAGACTATTCTGTAGAATAATCAAATTCTGATAGGAAACGCATCAAAATACTCAATGATAGCAAAACTGATTGCCTCAAATAAAAAAAATATTCACTTCCTTTCCCTTGGATTTCAGAGGCAACAATGTATTTTCTGTGCCACTGTTTAAACAATGTGGTGGCATTGTGAAATAAGGTCTTCTGTTTAATTTAAATAAATAAAACACTCTTAATATTCTTGTACCACTTAAATAATTTGAAGTATAGCCCAGTATTTTCATCTTGCAGAATTAAGAGAATCGATTACATGTTATTAAAATCTTTATATATTCAAGTATTGGTGTTTTTGAACAGAAAAATTTAGTGACGTGAAATCTAGCTCTTTGTTGCAGTCATAAAATTTCATTTTTATTAATGGAGAGTAAGTAATTGATAGTGTGGGACCCCAGAAGGAGGAATCAGGAGGTTATTACAAAAGTGAGTGTGGTGTAACAAACATACGTATCAAGTGGAGTGTGTTCATCAGTTGAAGTAGGTTCAGCAGAGCTGTGCAATTTAGTTTTTTTTTTTTCCCCCTCATTTAATTTGGTTGAAACCTAAGTCTGTGAAGCCTGTGTAATCCTCCGGGCGAAGCTGGAGAGCCGTAATGTTCAGAGTGCCGCCTCTGCCACCTGGCCCCGCAGATTGTGGGAAACCTGCTGTACTATCGCTACATGAACCCGGCCGTGGTGGCCCCCGACGGCTTTGACGTGCTCGAGTTCTCCGCCGGCTCCTGCCTGCTGCCCAACCAGCGCCGCACCCTGGGCTCCGTCGCCCGCGTCCTGCAGCACGCCGCTGCCAACAAGCACTTCCAGGGCGACAGCGCTCATCTGCGGGCCCTCAACGACTACATCAGCGTCACACACGCCAGGTTCAGGTGAGGGTAGCCTCTGCTTCGGGCTGCCGTATGTTCCAATGGCGGGGGAGGGGATCGGGACCTGGAGCCTATCCCAGACAGCATAGGGAACGAGCAGGGTTACACCCTGGATTGGATGCCAGTCTATCGCATGGCACACGCGTTACAATTTAGAGATATCTTTGGATTGCAGGAGGACCATGTAACCTGTGTACATAAACAGCAAAGGCAAGATTCAGCACCCCCACCCCCAGCCTGCAGGTGTGAGGCAACAGTTCTACCCACTGAGCCTCCCTGCTGCTCTGTCTCAGACTTAAACAAAAACAGGACGAGGAAAGAAAATCACCGTGTTACTACAGACTGCAGTGATTTGTGACCACCAATCCACATTTGCATCAGGTTTAATACACTAGCTATGCTCAATGGGTTTGTCTTATGCTTTCGGAAATCTCTGTGGGGAAATACAGCAGTCTAAATGGCGTACTGGTAATACCCACAATGCTCGTTAACGTGTTGTACGAGTGATGTATGCTTCCTGGAAATCTCGAATCCACGGAATCCAGTAACGGGTGACCATTAAGGTGACTGTATGGATTGTGGCAGCTGGCAGTTTGATTTGGATACCCTAACTGCATAGTGCACTGTACGGAATGGACCATTTTATTAATGAGGAGCATGCAGAGCTATAAGAGGGCTGCAGGCTCCGGTACATGGAGTGTGCTGCCATCCTGTGTGTGTGTGTGTTTTTGTAGTTATTACATTGTGGAGACCAGATTTCCCCTGAATGTCATAAAAACCTATGTTACACCCCACAATTTTTGTGGGGATACTTGTTGGGAAGCTCAATTTTATAAAAATCTGTAGCCACAAACAAAAGAACTAAATATGGCAAAACATGGCATTTTGTTTGGCTACTTATGGTTAAGGTTAGGGCTGGGTGGGGGTTACGGTTGTTATAATTGGGGTTAGGGTTTTGCCTATAGAAATGAATGGATGGTCCCCACAAAAGATATAAATACAAACCCATGTGTTTGTCACAGCAAGTTCCTGCGTGCTGCGTGTGACGTCCCAGAGCCCGAGGAGCGGTTCAACATGGATGAGTACTCGGAGATGGTTATCCTCAACAAACCCGTCATCTACATCTCCATCAGCGAACTCATAAACACCCACAAGGTCTGTATCTGCATCCTCCTGTATCTGTGGATCTCCTGAAGGTCTGCACAGCCATTTGTTACACAGTAGTGTTTCTGTGTGTAGCTGTTGCTGGAACACCAGGACTCCCTGTGTTCGGACCCTTCTGACCCCCTCTTGGAGCTGCTGAAGGACCTTGGGCCAGTACCTTCTGTCCAGGCTCTCGTGGGTAAGCCTAGTCTAACACACCATTAAGTCCTGTCCTTGCTATTCTTCTCTGCAGATTCTTTTATATTTGTGGTTTTTAATGGTCCATTACTAAATAGGGGGATGTTTATTGAATAGACATGAACATGAACACACAAGCTTATAATACGCTTGGCCTCGTTCCTTGATAGATTTCCATTCAGTAAAAGGTTTCTACAAGACATATGTACCATCGTCTGTCAAAGGTTTTCGAAATTTTAAAAGGGTTAAGCCAATTAAAAAGCCCTCAACTCAAGATGTTACACAAGCAGTAGTTATGCAAGCTAATGACATGGACTAAAGTGTGGCATTCTGATATGTGCATGTTGTGACAGGGGAGGGTGTGGTCAGCTCTGGGGATCCCAATGCAGAACAAATCCTGGCTCAGTACAGCAAGATGGAAGTTTCCCTCACCCTCACCAGCAAGTTCGACATCTTCCGTAACTCTGACGAGCGACCTGACGCAAGGGGAATCCTGCTTAGGTGAGGTGATTTCTGGCGGTTACGGTAACCTCTGTTAAACTGTCTTATGAGTCGGGTTAGTATGGAGATCTGTCTAGAGTAGGGTTTCCCAATCCGGTCCTTGGGGACCCAGTGTCGGTCCATGATTTTACTCCCTCTGAGCCCCCTGCCAGACAGTCCAAGTTTGCTTGGGGAGCTGGGAGGGAGCAAAAACATGGACCGGCTGTAGGTCCTTGAGATAAGATAAGATAAGATAAGATAATCATCACTTTTATTAATCCCCGTGGGGAAATTGTCTTTACGCCTTCCTCAACTTGCTCTTCGCAGAGTAAGTTGTCCACCTGTGGCGGCGCCCAGGGAGCTGGGGGTTAAGGGTCTTGCTCAAGGACGCACAGACGTGCTGAGGCTGGGTTTTTTGAACCGGCGACCTTGTGATTACAAGCACACAGGCTTAGCCCACTGAGCCACACGCTGCCCCTTGAGGACCAGATTGGGAAATGCTGGTCTTGAGGAATGATGGGCCTGTGTTCTGTTACAGCACCAAGCAGCTGATCATTGACGTGATCCGCTCTCAGCCTGGAGAGACACTGAGCGAAGTGCTCAGAGCCTCCATATCGGAGGACCAGGTACGTATGCTCCTGTCATCCTCAGCCGTGCTCCCATGGTTCTCCTCTCAGCGCATGCACTCCCCCCTTCCCCTGCTCTCAGGAGGCGCAGCATTGCTGGATGATGCAGCGACGAGCGCAGCGCGATGCCCGCACCCCGGAGAAGATGAAAAGGAACCAGTCGCTCATCGCCGACGGCAACCTGTCCCTGGAGGAGAAAAAGAGGAAAATCCTTCGCAGTCTCAGGAGACTCGAGGCGCTGGGTGTGCTGACCCCCCCAGATGCAGAGGCCCAGATCCTGCAGCTCATTGCCAAGGTGATACACACACACACACACACACACATACACACACACACATATAGCTACACAGCTGGAGAGCAAGGTGGCCCACATTTTGACCTCCGTATGAGGCAGTTCCCAGTACTGAATCTCCACAGCTCTTTAACGTGTATCAATCAGTTACAATGCGTTTAAGTTGGCACACCTCTACAAGCAAGACAAAGTACTATTTTATTTTCTGAGAGGGGAAAAATATATAAACTCAGTTTAGAATACGATTTATTCCAGAGCCCTAAAAAGACTATAATCGATTAGTATTTTTAGAAAAAACACTGAGTGTATCGAATGGAAATGATGAACACTTCATTTTTTCTGGTCAACGGTTTTTCCATATGAAACTGAATCGCGGCCGCTTGCCCCGTGGGAGCCGGCTCATTATCCGAGCGACGGAGCCCGCCCGTGAGCCCAGCGCTGAGTCTCCCCACCGCTCTGTTCCAGGACATACGGCACCAGCGGTTGTACCGCCAGCGGCGGCAGGCCGAGCTGGTGAAGCTGAGGCAGACGCTGCATAGCCTGCACTCTAAGAGTTCCTTCCACAGCGAGCAGGTGGATTACTACAGCCAGTACATCGCCACCTGCCTGGACAACCTCACCTCCAAGAGCAGGTGCAGTTGGGGGTGCCGGGCTTGTCGTCCTCGGGCTCGCGCCGGGGTTCTGCGCTCACGCTAATGACCGTCCCCTTATCTGTCATCCTTTAGTAAGGCCGGCGGAAAAAAGAGCAAGCTCCCAACCCTTACCTACACCGCCTCCAGACTCCACGAGAAGGGCGTGCTTCTGGAGATCGAGGACCTGCCAGCCACGCAGTCAGTGCAGGCCCCAATGCCCGCCGCTATCCATCTCAGGCTGTAGATGCAGTTTAACTCCCTACTGATGCCCCTAGGACCCTCAAGGCAGAGCGAGGCTGACGTGCCATTTCCCGAGATCATGATAAAATATCCCCTCCATGCACGCTTGGCAGATTTAATATACCCAATTTCTGATCCGATCGTTTTCAGGTTCAAGAACGTGATCTTCGACATCGTGCCCAGTGAAGAGGGTGGCACGTTCCTGGTGAAGGCCCGCTTCATGGGAGTAGACATGGAGAAATTCCCTCTCAAGTACCAGGTGAGCAAGCACCAGATGGCAGAATTCAGGCACAGTCCCTTTTGCCAAAATGCTAATTATTTGAAGTCATGCCAGCGTCATCATATTTTATCAGAAAAATGCTTAACGCACCTGGGAGGGAGAATCTGGCCCCATGTGTCTCGGTGAAATGGTGACTAGGTGGAGTTCCTTTACTTTGAACTTTTCCCACCTCCAGCTCTAGTGTGTGTTTTCTCCCACATCCACAAATAAAGGGGTAAGCAAGGCAGTGTATGAAAACGCTGTGGTGTGCACAGCACTTCCTCTTTGGCTCCCTGAAGTAGCTCAAGCTCAATTGTAGCTTCCTCTGCTTCAGTGGATGGGACTTTTCTCTAGGCTGCTGAAGGGATAATGAAAGTGAATTCAGTCTCAAAACAAGACAAAACAAAAAAAAAAAAAAGCCATTTCACAGACACGCAATCAGCTGGTGAAGATTTTCCCATTTTTGTCATTTCCTCCACCCCATCTTGTTCATATGGTCGTACACGATTGTCCTGCGATTGTCCGTGTCTGTCTAGGACCTGCTGCAGCTGCAGTATGAGGGAGTTGCCGTGATGAAGATGTTCGACAAGGCCAAAGTCAACGTGAATTTGCTCATCTTCCTCCTCAACAAGAAGTTCTTCAAGAAATGAGCAGTGCATATCCAGACACTCTGCCGATATCTGTGAGCACAGAACGGTTATTGGTCTTGACAGGATTTATGTAGGGAATTCATTATTTTTCATATTTAATTTACAAATACATTCAGTACGCATTTATATATGTATAAGCACAACACTATAATCTAATGCAATAATCAGTCACTTATTGCAGCTGATATTTGAAACTGGAAGTTGAGAAACATGGACTTTATGCAGAGATTTACAGTACATTTAACATGGGGTGGGGCTACCAGGCTCATCATACTCTGGTGTATGCCACACCTTCATGTGCCATGTGCCAAGTTAATCCCTCCCCATTGCTATTTTTTGGGGGGGTGTAAATAAAGGTCATTCATTGTTGTATGAAGCAGAGAAATGAAAATAGCCGGAAACGGAATACAAATAATCCCTAGGCAGAACAAGCCCGGTCTGCAGAAAAGTGTACTTAGATGAACAATTCTGGGGAAGGGAAGTAGAGGCGGGTACTAACCAGTAAGGCAGGGCGATCGCACGAGACGGATGGCGATGCTTAGTCATTTTTTAACAAAAAAAAAAGCAGTATAAAACTGTAACACTGCTCGCTGCGCCACACCCTGTTTGAAATGAGGTGTCTAATTTTTTCCAATAATGTTTCACTGTCATTTAACAGGAATGCAGGCCATATTTAGGGGTGTGGTCTGGTTCTTTTTAAGGTATTTAAAATATTTCATGTAGTGGAAAATTCTATATTTTGGGCAAAAGCTGAATTTTTTTATAAGGAGCTATATAAATACGATTTCACCGTCCCAGAATTATAATTTTTTTGATACACTAAATCGTTACGGTTTGCCTTCCTAATTGATGTTTGTGTTATATAGTACTTAATACTCAGGCTTTGCTGAATAGTGAATTTTCAGTTTTCATTTTAATTTGGCAGTGCATTTTAATCCCCAGACTTCGCATGCGTTATGTTACGATATGGTTTGAATTGAAGCACTCCAAATGGCATGTATTATGCACAATCCTGTAAGATTAGTTTGTCTGTGGCTTCAATGGGCAAACCTATTTATTGTTTTAACCTTAGTCCCTTACTCCTGATTTTGTTTTTGACATTCGGTTGGTCGTCATATTTTTCTGTTTTGCTGTGTTAAAGGAAATGATAGCTGTGAGTGGCAACTTCCTTTGATTGTGGCTTCTGTTGGGTCTAAAACCGTTGGGCCGAAATCTGCACAAATAGGAAACCTTGGCCTGGACCTTGAAGGGAGCTGACAGGAAGAAAAAAAACTACATACATGGACCTATTTAACCTGACTTTGTTTGGCCATAAAATCCTAAGATGGCATAATGTAAATATTTTCTGTCTTGCTATTTTAATCTAACTCTTGCATAAGATTATTACTGTAACTTAAATAAACTTCTGAAAACACAATGTAGCGAGTTTTTTTCTTTTTTTCTTATGTAGTACCATTTGTAGTTGGTTATATAAACTGGTTACTCATATCCACTGTCAAAATGATTGAAACTTTTGTTATAACATAAACACACTTCCTGCCCATGTGCTGACATTTATAGTGAACCTTTTTCAGATCAAAGCCTTATTCCCTTACTAGGTGAGAAACAGTTTGAAGTAGTGATGCAAATTAGTGTTAAGTCACCATTTTGATGCAAAATACAAGTTTATTGCGCGACATGTCGTTACGTCATGTGATGAGCCCTTCAGAGTTCATTCTCATTGCCGTCCCTCCTTCAGCTGATCCTTGGTGGTGACTATCGGACATCTTAGATGCACAGTAACACCGTGGCAGCGTGCAGTCATTTTCAAAGCTGGTCGGTCGGAAATCCCGCAACGGAATTCAATACGCACTATTCCACCAGGATGAACCCTATGTTACACTGTAATGAGCGCGAACCGGCCCCTAACCGGCCGATCAAAGAGCGCAACGCCTCCAGATGACCATTAGAGGGCACGATACACAATACGAAGACAAAAGCTATATATATATATATATTTTTTTTTTTAAATCGTTCATTTGTTACGCTTGCCCGCTTTTATACTCCTGTGTAAGTGTATAAATTAAACGTATATGTTGCTTTCCTCATTTCTCTTTTCACGGTGTGTTTTCCAAACAGAAATCTTGCAATGATAATCGTCCGGTACGTAGTAAGAAAATAAGCAAGTGAATCGGGATTATGTGTACAAGTGCTGCAACAGCCGTGAAACCTTTTCTCAGGTAAAATACAAGGTTAAGAGCGCAGCGAAATTCCTACAGAAAGTTGGCCGTGTTTAAAAACAGGTTATAGGCTATGCTGAGGTATAGGCCAGTCATCTGTCAGTGGGAGTAGGAACTACATGCCGATGGAAATACTCGCTTATCGCATTACAATAATGCCCTTGAGTTACCAATATAATACAGCACTGATTAGCTTAGAGTAACATACGTGTGCACACACACAATTACCGTATATAGGCCTATTTCTATATAATCAACAAATATATTTGCGAAACACGGTGCGTTCAAGATAAATCGAATTGTCACCTTGTGAATTATAATCATTTTTAAATGAATTGTTATGACTGAAATGGAATTTTAACCGAGCTTTTACTTTTTTACGCTATGTGTCATCCTAACAAAGTCAATGAATGTCCATCGTTTTGTATACTTTCCTAAGGTATAAAGAGATTAGGCTACATAAATACCGGCAAAGTTTATGTTGCTTAATCCTTATTATGCATATCCTCTGCGCGTCGTAACCATCACTGTCATTATTTCGAAACAAGTTACGAATTTAAAGCTTTACTGAAACAAAAAAAAAGTACCAAGCAGTTTAGCGTAGTCGAAAGTCAAACGATACTTTCGAAATTTCACAGTTTGGGGGTCCAGAAAAGTTCGTTTTGGGCAGCAGTGTACCGAGACATTGTAATGGAATCCGATCAATAGGCCAGGCAAGAGGAGGGGGAGAGTAAACATGGCTGTCCGCAATTTATCTGTCATGGTAAGCTTATGCTGCCGACACGACGGGCATAACAACCCATTTAATTCCCATCATTTTACCGCTTCTTGTCCCCTCCCCTCCAGACACAGACAACAACACACACCTTAATAGGGGCGCGTCTCCGACACAGCCGCCGACCAATAACCCGTCTGTCTGTGCAGCCACCGAGTGGGATGAGCGCTCGTCGAGGCCCAATCAGCGCCTTTGTGTTGCCTGCCGGTGCCGGGGACTGGTCGTGAGGATCTGCTGCAGCGGTTCACGATCGGAGAGCGAGCCCGGAGTCGGTGGAACCTGCGGGGTTAACCAGAGTCAGGTGAGTCCGGGGTTTTCGCCGGGGCCTGTTCGCCGACAAAATTAGGGACCGTTCGGCTCGCCAAGTTTAACAGCCGATTCGATGTGATCGGCAGCTCCCGGCTACGGCCGCATGTGCGTGGATGAGACTGGCCGATTAGATACGAGGAGAAAATTATGGTGCAGAGTCAGTCAGTTGTACCGATAGCCTGCAATGCTGCATCAACTACCCCGTTTTAAAGTAAGGGAAAAAATTGGGATAAAATCCCCGCACGTTAAGTCCGTTAGTTAGACGCAGAAATGCACTAATGTGTCCAATGTCGAGACACATGTTTCACCATGCGGTAAGATGATCTGCGAATAGAATGAAAATAGTTACATTTACGGAGCGGAATCGGTTTCATTGTTTCATCTCGAGTCTCTAGGGGTTAACTCACATTGGCCGAGAAAGCCCTGCGTCTTCCCGGCTGCGTGAGTACAGTAGCGGCATAGAGGGCACAATGTGAACCCGAAACGTGCACGAATATTATGCCTTTAATCGATCCTAATACTGACACTTCACCTCAAAGGAGCGAATCTGGCTGATAACGATCGCAGCGGGGAATGAAATTTTAGGTTAAAAAATGGAACCGAGAGCGCCAAGTGTATACCTTCGGAGGAACTGATGGTTGTACAATTAAAAAAATGCTTCAGCCATTTACGTAAGTGGAGACGTGTTCTCTCTCTCTCTCTCTCTCTCTCTCTCTCTGAACTTGTTTCGTGTGCACGCAAATGGCGACCATTGACATGCAATGCCTAAAGCACAGGCTTTTGTATTATTCATATGCAGAATCCAGTAGTTTGCAACTAACGCGTAGCCTCAAATAAAGCTGAATACTTCAGAAGGACTGGATTCACTTGATCGATATTTTTGCATTCTATTTTTCCCCCTTTCCACCCTGTTCGGCAAGACAATAGTAAATAATGTAACGTCCAGCTGTTATTAGATATGCAACTCATCGGTACAGACGTTTCAGGACAATGCAGAAATAGTGGCCACCAAAAGCTGTAGTAAGTTGTATTTTCATTTTAAAATGTACATGGTTCACTGTGTTGGTTTATTGTGTACTGTTGTTTTGTTTTCAGTGATGAAACTCTGAAGATAACCTAAAGTAGAGCTGTATGATATATGATAAAAGTTGCAGTCCGAAATTTTATTTTTGGACCTGGAACACAGCGGCTATTTTTATTAAATTCAGCTATGTGCACACAGCAGGTATACAGAAATTATACCCAAGGACAAACATTTTTAGAACTGTACTTCCATTTGTGGCTAAATGGTTCCTACATGAACTGGGAGGACCAGGGTCTTTTTAGACCTGAGGTTTAACTAACTTTGGGACAGATGTGAAGCTGTTATAGAATAAAATTTCCTACGGTTCTGCAGAGACTCCCTCAAAGTTCTTGACTTAAATTTTCTTTGCTTTTCCTTTATATTCCCTTGTCAGTAATTTATTAGAAAGTTTTAGAATTGGCATATATGTGACAGTCTTTAAGCTGAATTACAGTTATTAAAAGTATGAATGTCTTGCATCCTTTGTTAGTGATTGAGTAGGCAGGAGGTCAGACCTTAAAGTATGCTATGCTCTCCTATGTGCCCTCTTTTGTTAACTTTCCTTCTTCACCTCCTCCTTTTCCTTGACTGGTTGTATTCCCTCGTTTGCTATACAGTTGGGCCACAGGGTAAATGCCATGATTGAGTGTGTGGATTATGTTTATGCTACATTGTGGGGACTAAATGTTCCTCACAATGTGATTAAAAACCTGTTATTTTGACATTGTGGGGACTATTTTTCAGGTCCCCACAAATATCTGTAACTGCAATCAAAAAACTAAAAATGGCCAAAAGTCTTGTATTTTGTTTGGTTGCTTATGGTTAAGGTTAGAGCTGGGTGGGGGTTATGGTCGTCATATTGTGATTAGAGTTTTCCCCATATAAATGAATGAGGGGGTCCCCACAAAGATATAATTACAAACCTATGTGTGGGTGGGTGTGTGTGTGTGTTTGTAATTATTACATTGTGGGGATGGGATTTCCCCACAGTGTGATTAAAAACCTGTAACTTCTTTCTTTTGTAGGGACATTTTTTCGGTCCCCACAAGGGACACGCAATTTTATAAAAATCCATTACTCAAACGAAAAAAAGAATGATGCCTAAAGTGTATTTTGTTTGGTTATCTGTGGTTAAGGGTAGCACTGGGTTGGGGTTAAGGGTGTCATTGTTGGGATTAGGGCTATGCCTATAGAATTGAGTGGAGAGTCCCCACCAAGATACAGATATAAACGTGTGTTTGTGTGCAAGTAGAGAAGGTTGACTTTTACCATTAAACAAAGAAGATAAATACATAGGATTGTAGTAGAACAAAGGATAAATATGAGCAGAGTAGAATACTGATTCCTGTGGAGGTTCTGTCGATAGTATATGGTTTTGTTGATGCACAGCTTTGGTAGTACAAACCCTAGTAGCAGTAATGGGTTACCACCAGACTACACAGCCCTACCCTTGATGCCGTTTTAGTGTGAATAGTGACATCTGACTTCCACCACTTATAGGGCCTTTCCCCTCGTGGGGCCGTTACGTTCACAAAAGAAATCATCTTTTTTTGGACGGAAAACCATTGTAATTGTGATTGCTAGGATTTTAAAAAATGAAATTTCACATTTTGAAGAAATGTATAAGCCCTGTTGTGCAATGTTGGCGAATGCTTTTATTTGGGGATAAGATTTTTCTGTTTCATAAGATGAGATAAAATGGAAACAAACCAAACCATTTACTTCTTTTTTTTTTCTTATGTTCTCAGACAGTTGTTGTTGAGATATACCTTAATAATGAAGGGAGATTTTTAATGAGTATATAATGGGTTTTTTTCCCTATTTTTTCCAGATGTAATTCATGCACTTGGCACTTTCCTGTTTATTGCTGGCTCACATGTAGTCTGGAAGATGAGATCTGTTTTTACATTTAAATCGTGATGACGGAAGAAAAAAAAATTTACATTCTGAAATATTATGTTCTAAATTTAATTAGATTTGGTCCAGTCTCAATATACTGAGTTCTCATGCAAGTTATTTGGGGGAAAAAATCCAGTTAGGTTTTTCTGTAACATCTTTCTCAGATAAGTTTTGAAATATATTTTTTCCCAGGCCAATGTTTGTTTATGGGTTTTCCTGCTTTGTTCAGTTTGCAGTTTCATCTCCATGTTTTTTTTTTTCTTTCTTTCTTTTCTCCCTCCATCCTTGGGCTTTTTTTTGTGCTGATGAACTAAATCATTTGGTCCTTTAACAATTTCAGTATGAACAATCCTTCCATCCCCTTCTGGTAAGTCATCCTTATGATGATATGTAAAGTCACTTTTTTTGTGACAAATACAGACTAGGACACTTTGTATCTGGTCAGATGGCCAATTAAAGGCATGCATTCCAAAGCTCGCTTGAAGATACTGTTTGGTATTCAGTGTGAGTCTGGGCTGGTGGGTTTTGATACATTTACACTGGCAGGTGCAGAATTTATATTTAAAGGTAACATTTAAATGATTTAGGACTATTATTTTGATATAACCAAACACTGCACCAAATTCATGCTTAACTCATACTTTCACTTCATCCATAAAGAATTAATGTATTTAGTGCAAACTAAATGTACAATAATAGCATATCAGTTAGTCATATTCATTATTTAAACAACTGTTTATGTGTCACCATACTGTTGGCGTGCCAAGAAGCACTCGATGTATGATACACTGTTATCTATTACACTCAATGGTAAAAATCTCACCATTAGATCCAGAAAACCATTGCTAGCATGAGGTTCCCCCCTCCCCCCAGCCACTCCTGAATGTTTTGATAAGAGGTTTGTGGTTACCTGAGGATCTGCATGGTCTGATGCGATGTAACTGTCAGTCACTGTGAATCCTGCTTTCAGTCCATGACACCCAAGACAGGCAGGAAACTTTGACATGTTAAAGAATAGAATGCCGCGTTTTGCTGCTGCGTTGACATCTGGCTTCCATGTATGGTGCATGCTAGCTTGGAACTGAGGCACCTGCTGGCTGGTTTTGATGGCTTCTAGCGACGTATACAAGGACATTTCTATTAGGAATTGTATTGATCAAGGTGGCTGTGCTTGTCATGGGTCTTAATGAAACATCTTCCTTCAGTCTTGCGGTTTCTTGGTGGTATGGTGGTCGGAATTCGGTGCTTCTCACTGCTGCAGCCGAGGCTCGATCCCTGGTCAGGGAATGTGGAGCCTCCTCTTACTCTATTGAATATCCCCATGGGTTCATCCGACTAATCCATCTATCGATAGCGGTGTGTAGCTCTGTGGTCTGTTTACCTGAGGCCGGCTGAGCTCTTTAGTGCCCGTATACAACATCTGGACCATCCATCCATACGCCCAAATGATACTGTGCCCTCTAAGATGGGCTGTAATCTCAAGCTTCAGCTGGGAAAGTCAATGTACTGTAAGGGTCACAGTGCAAGAAATACCATTGACCTCTTTGTGCCCCTGTGCTGTAATCATGTTATCGGGATACACTGAGATTCATTCTTGATGGAGTGTATTTGCCGCATAGTGTTCCTTAATACTTGCGCTGGAGGAGAAAGTTCTCACCCGTATGTCACTTGTGTCACTTACCTGTGCTGCGGACCCTCTATGTGTCACACGTACCATATAATCTCTTCGAACCTTGCCTGGCCACTCTCATTGCCTCCACCTTCACCACTTTCCCAAGGGACGCAGTCTGTTTGACAGTCCTCCTCCCTGCCTTGTTATCCTAGATCTGTACTGTTTCTCACCTTACAAGATCTGATAATTTTGAGAACATCCATGGTGAGGCTTGTTTCTCCACCAAGCTCGGAGAGTTCTGTGCGCTTTGTGGACTTCTCTCGGGAGCTGGGCAGCCCCGGGCCGCCGCAGTGCAGGACGACGATGCCGTAACGTGACTCTCATTCAGCGTCAGATCCTTTCTGTTCTATTTTCATATTTGAGATGCTGATTCCGGGGGGGGGGGGGGGGGGGGGGGGGGGGGGGGGGGGGGGGGGGGGGGGGGGGGGGGGGGGGGGGGGGGGG
>JAODLD010000144.1:14788119-14800160 GCA_026781065.1 Mormyrops boulengeri | reverse complement strand
CCCCCCCCCCCCCCCCCCCCCCCCCCCCCCCCCCCCCCCCCCCCCCCCCCCCCCCCCCCCCCCCCCGGGGGAAGGGGAGGGGGAAGGGAGAGCTCGCTCTGTGTAGCAACTGAGGGATACTGTCCACGTGTTACGTAAGCAAAATGGGATGGACGGAGGGACAGACGGATGGACGTAACGAGGCTGGCCGCCCAGCTTGCTGGTGCCGTGGCTGCCCTCGCTCGTGTTTGTGTACCCTCCCAGGTGTCAACAAGGTGGCTGGTTTTGCCCAGGACCTCATTCCTTATTAAATTTCCCCTTAATTGCTTTCTCACTTTCTTCTCAAACGACCACCTCTGTTCAGGGATACCAGTTGCTGTCTCCTTTCAACAAAACAGTTTGGTTTTACCATTTTCTGTTCGTTTTCTAGAGGCTGGTTGCTTATAAGCATGCCTGCAGTACTTACATAGCTATTTTTTTAAGTTATAGCTAAATTCATAGCTAAGGTACATTCCGGCCCTATCTGGTCTTCCCAGTCTGAGACGCCTTATGAAAAAAATTACATGACTTCAGTCACCATCTGTTTAGAAGCGTTTCAAAGTATTGCTTTTTGTTTTTGCCTAAACTGTTTTGTTTACTGGTTGCCATACCCTTATGAAAACCGATTGTTTCCAGTCTCTGTACTTTAGGAAGGTTGCTGGCAATCATGAATATTTCATCTCTGGTCAGACTGTTGTCCACGACATAAATTTGGAGAGATCTCTGGTTGCTTATGAGTTTCCACATTGGGATTGAAAAGATCAGAAGACAGGGAACCTGTTGCCAAGTGTTGGGAGTTCATTTGTCTTGCATTTATACTTTGTAGCACCTGTCATGTGAGGAGTTCTCATTTTGCCTGAGATCTGTTTATATATAGTTGACTTGTTCCTTTTTGGATCAATGTGCTGAAGCCTTTCCTGAGCCAGTTTATGAAAAAGATCTTCCATATGTGTCAAGACATCCGCATTGGTCCGATGTGTCAATCTTGGTCAATTGTGCTTTTTGATATTAAATCTTTATATGGTCAGTATTCAAAGTTAGCAGCACCAAAGCTAAAGACATAACTACTAAAATAATGGAGTTGATCTCATTGGACAATCAGCCATTTTCTATACTGGACAATGAGGGATTTTATAGCTTACCCACTTACAGTCTTACTACAGTATCCCAAGTTGGTGCTACTTCGCTGATGTCTCACAGTCTGCAGTAAATGATGTGGTTTCTACAAACACTCTTCAGCACTCTTAAGAAGTAATGTCATTGACATCAGATTCACTACAGATTTGTGGAGCTAAGAGCTTAGGTCTTTGAAGGTGTGCCTAAAATTAGAGAAAAATATATCATCGGGTATCAGTTATCATGTTGGCCAACATGTCTACATCGGTGCAGCACTTTCACCTCAAACCTGTATAGCTGAGAATGCAAATCTCACCCCAGCTCCATGTGTGCTGAGTTCTCACAATGTTGCGTGGATTTTCATTGGGTACCCTGCAGTTTTCAGTTTCTGCCTGCAATCATCAGTGGCCATTGTGTGTGTGAGAGAGAGTCTGCCCTGTAATGCAATCTTGGAAGATGCTCCTGCCCCCTTCCCCATCAAGCTGGGTAAGTGTTTAGAGGATGTATCTATGGATGCATCTACAGAGGATCTACAGATCCAGCATATGATGGTTCCGTGGTGTTCAGTGATGTGTTTCTGTGGCCACGTCTTCATTGATTTAGTCTTCCGACGCACAGCTATCTTTGGAAAATGTGAAGTTTGATTTGTGTAGTACGTTTGTAACTCATAAACATACAGGGAGCAAGGCAGGGGAGCACCCTGGATGGGATGACAGTCTAAAACGGGACACGCATACCCGGTGGGCATCTTAGAGACATGCTTATCGGCAACAGGAAGGAAATGGAATGGAATACCTGGGGGAGATCCATGTGAACATGGGGAGGACACGCAGACTCGCACATGAGCCGAGGGCAAGAATTGAACCCAGTCCCTGGATGTGAGAAGCTGCAGTGTTACTCTCTAAGCCACCCTGCTGCCCCCTCCCAATTTCCAGCATGACTATTAAAATGTCCTTCTTGGAGTTAGCTGGTGGTGGCTGAAAGCCAGACCTGTGTGTAATCTTAAGATGCTCATATTTTGTGGAGGAGGAAAGATCCAGCATGTGTAAGAGCTTGGTGCTTCAGGCGTCTTTTTTTGACTTGTATGCTAGTGCATGTTAAAAAAAAAAAAAAAAAAAGTGGGGGTGGCTCCGTGGGTAAAGCCTCTGTGCTTGTGATCAGAAGGTTGCCAGCTCGAATCCTGTCATCAGTCGAACAGTGACATGTGCATTGGGCCCTTGAGCAAAGGCATGGGGTTCCAAGGTCATTGGGTAAATGGCTCACCTCGAGCTCAGACCCCCAGCTTCACTCTCAGGTATAGATATACCGAGGAGCCCGAGCATTGTGCCCCCCCACGTGGATCTGGAATATATTCGATGGTAAGCCAATAGTACTTGTTGCCAACATGCTGAATGCAGAAGAAAGGAGCAGGGATAAAGACCTGAATGACCTTGAAAAGGCCCTGATTGTCATGGCCGTACGACTAGGACAGAGCATCTCTGACACAGCAAGGCTTGTGGGTATCTCACGGTCAACCGTGGTGATTACCTACTGAGAGTGGTGCAAGGAGGCAAAAACAATAATCTGCCGAGAGGGTGTTGGGTGTCCAAGACTTGTTGATGTGAGATGTGAACAAATGCTATCCCGTCTGGTACAGACCAACAGAAGGGCTATTGCGGCACAAATGGCAGATAATTTTGGTGATGATCACTGGAGTAATTTGTCATGACATCCATTTGCATCAAGCCCCGCTGTGTATAGTGCTACATAGCTGTGAATCTGACTTGTCGGCCCAATGCATCCCACAGATGCTTGACACATACCTGACTGTCTACATGATGCAACAGAAACCAGGATTCATCGGACTTGGTGACCTCCTTTTGTTGCGCCATGGTCCGGTTTATGCCCATGCTTGTGTGCCCATTGTAGGCACTTTCCATGAGGGACAGGGGTTAGCCTGGGCACTCTGACTGGCCTGCGACTACGCAGTCCTGTACAACGCAGCACTCAGTGTATGGTGTGCCCCATGACCATCATCAAAATTATCTGCCATTTGTGCCCTTCTGTTGGTTCATGCCATACGGGATAGCCCTCATTCATATCCTGCATTAACAAGTCTTCGCTGCCTAACACCCTGTTGGCGGATTGTGGTCGGACCACTCTGAGGAGTCACCACGGTTCACCATGAGCACCCCACAGGCCTTGCCGTTCTGAAGATGCTCTGACCTAGTTGTCTGGCCAAAATGATTTGGCCCATGTCAAAGTCACTCAGATCTTTATCCCTGCCTCCATCTTCTGTATTCCACATGTCGACTAGAAGTACCAAATGTTAGCTTACCATGTAATATATACCAGACCTTGACATGCACCAATTTTTACAAGATGCTCAACCTTATTCACCTCACATGGGGGTGATCATAATGTTTTGGCACATGAGACACATGTGTCTGTGTCTCAAAGGAAAGCAAGATTGGCTATGTAGAAAGAAGCATTCCAATGAACTTGTACTCATACTTGTGCAAATGGTTAATAATGCATCATTTCGTGAAAAACACGGGGGCCAGAACCAAACTGCAGGCAAACAAGTATTGCTGAAGCGTGGGTGTTGGTTTCCAGCCCAGAGAGTAATAGGTCTGGTGACACCCAGATGCCCATGGATGGCTGAACTCAGCATGCCTTGGAAGGTGTGAGGCTGCGATGGCGCAGAGGTCAATCATGCTGGTGCGGTGGGCATGGACCCGTGAAGGTCCACGCTGACTCTGGGCTGGGAGCAGGTCCTGTCCTCTCTGCAGGTGTCTGCTTATGCATTATCTAGCTTCTAAGTTATCGTGACAGTCATGCATTCTAGCAAATCCATATACATGACTGTGTAGAATGCTGTTATTATGATGCTCGGACTTCTGAAAGTTCAGCACACTTCTGCTATTTCTCTGTATTACGTTTTGTTTATTTAGCAGACTCCCTGGAGCAATTGAGGTTTAAGGGCTTTGTTCAGGGGCCCATTGGTGAAATCACTCTACCGACCCTGAGATATGAATCAGTAACTTTCTCGTCAGTGACACAGTGTCCTGACCCGCACACCGCCCCCAAAAGCTACCAAGAGCATAGCTAGGCTGAGAAAGTAGAGGAATTACCTTGAAAGGAGAAGTTTCAGGAGAGGAGCTCTGATATCAAGCAGTCAGAATTACGAAAAAATGACAGAGGATAAAGTCTCAGAGTTCTGGTCCCCTCTTATCGACTCCAAACATGGATCGCATCAATTCTGGGATTGGAGTCGAATCTGGAAACGCGTGGCATCCGCTCACGTTCCAGTCCGCCACGCCACGGCGTGCTTTCGGCTCCTTATCGGCGCAAACGAGCCAAATCTGAGGGTCATGTACGGTTTCGTCAGCGGGTCCGTCTGTTTCTGTCGGCTTTCCGGGATCCCGTGAAGCACTCCTGACCCGGCTGGGCAAAAATGTGCTGCAAGGCTGAACGCCATTATGCTTTGTGTTACCAAACAGGGCGATCCTGCATTTATTGAGGTTTAATGTGACATGTCTTTAAAAAGGTATGCTTGACGGAAGTGCATGCTTTTGATGATTTAGTGTGAACTTAGTTGCCCCGATTTTTGGAATTGGATAGACCCAAATGTTCCGGAGGCTTTTGACACTTCAGGAAAGGGAAAAACCTAGAATTTCATTTTTCCCATTTGATCTTTGTCTGGAAACCACCTAGAATGCTGGTTAGATTTTTTTTACATCACTATTTCTGCAAGAGTGGTCCTTCGAATTATATTGTCTAATCTGATAATATGCAAACCTCATCCTGCATGTGTGTATTGGCCCTTCGCTCCCTCTGTCTGTGATTTATTTATTTTTTTCCTTCTGCTGTTCATGGTTATTTCTTGAGTGCTTATTAGTGTGGGGAAGAAAATGCCATCTAATTGAAGCATAGTGTTGGGTGTGACCATGGGCAAGACGGATACCAGTGAGTCACATATGCTGGGAGGAAAAGCCGCCTGACAGCAAACAGACAAAGTGCAGCCCAAGCTCTGCTGAGTGCAGGAATTCACCCGGACGTGAAAGGACCTGAACGCATCGCGAGGGCGATGGCTCTGCTGGGCCGCCTCTCTGCTCCTGTCCCCCACCTCTTTTTTTCTTTTTTTTCTCCCTCTCTGCTTTTCTCTTTCAAATCGCAGCTGACTCCTTTGTCCGGTTTTTCCCATTGGTAACTGGAGCGAGCTGGTAGTGGTGGTGCAGGGCGCTGACTTGTAGATAGTGCCATTATACCTACCCAACAGCTATGATGTAAAGTCACCCTCCAGTAAGAGGTGGTGACCTCTTACTGACATAAAGAGGCAGAAGACAAGCTCAGTGGCATGGAGGATGATAAACCCTCTTTGGACCCAGGAGATTGAACTGCTTTCAAACACAGGTGTAGTTGGGGTCTGTTCCAGCATTGCATACTGTTTCATGTGTTGCCTACCAATCTTGGGCTGGCTTATATCCATTCAATTCACTATGGCCTTTTGAATCTGGTTTGGAAGCTATACCGTAACTAAACTCTCTACACACCAAAGGGTTTTTGATGGTTGCATGAAGCGCCTGTTGCGTGGGACAGGACTTTGGGGCCGCTGGAGCAGATGTGGGTTGCGTAAACATCTACTTTATTGGTTTGCGATTTATCACTTTGGGGTAGACAGCTGACTCGGACACTATAAACACATCCCCTTTGCTAGTAGTGACCCCCTGTCCTGACTCTGGAAATGTTTCTGGTTGTAGGGATGTTGGACGGATGGCTTGTTCACTCGCCAGATACGTATCAAGACTTCTTATTTGTTGTATCCTTCCATGGCTGGGAGTTTATGTTCTATTTTTGTCACTGTTTATACGGAATATAACTCCTGCATATTTGAATGAAGCAGAGGTTTATTGGCAAGAAGTGACTGAGATGAAACGTAGCCGTTGGTCACGGGGCCATGCGAGACCCCCGGTGTCAGGTTTGTTGCACTCACAGACCCCACCCCCTTCTCTCTGGCCCCAGGATGGACAGGCTGAGCGAGGAGGCGCTGAGGCTGAACCTTCTGAAGCGTGGCCTGGACACACCAGAGAGCAGTGAGGAGGCCCTGGCCAAGCGTCTCAAGATGGAGGGCCACGAGGCCATGGAGAGGCTCAAGATGCTGGCTCTGCTCAAGAGGAAGGACCTGGCCGGCCTGGAGGGAGACCCCCGGTGTGGCCCAGGCCCTGGCTCAGCGGCCTACGAGGAAAAGGTGAACGGGACCCTACGAGGAGGTGTGTCAGCCCATGGGAGCCTGGGCCGCAGCGGCAAGGAGAACATGGGGGACGAGCCGGTGGACATGAGCGCTAGACGCAGGTGAGGGAGGAGGGGCCCCAGGACTGGAGGGTGGGGCTTGCTGGAGATTGTTTGATTGACAGATAAATTTGTATGCAGGTGGGATTTTGTCTTTGTACGATGTCCCTTTTTGTATGCGTGTCTCTCCCCTCAGCGAGCCGGACCGGGAGCGCCACACGCCATCTCCAGATGTCATTGTCCTGTCTGATAATGAGGCCTCCAGCCCTCGGGCCTCCTCCCGCTCTGAAGACAGGCTCCGGGCCGCCAACGTGGAGATGTTCAAGGTAGCCGGCAGGCGGAGAGGCGACCGCACGCCTGGCCCGCCCGAGGGGCCCGACGCGACCCCCGGAGGTATGCAAAGCTCACTCTGCATTTTATCCTCGGCGAGTAACCTCCCCCCCTTCCTCCACACCCCAGGGCAAGAGCGGTGAGGAACGTCAGCAGATGATCAAGGCCCTGAAGGAGGAGCTGCGTCTGGAGGAGGCCCGGCTGGTCCTACTGAAGAAGTTGCGACAGAGCCAGATGCAGAAGGAGAACCTGGTGCAAAAGGTCAGAGGTTACGAGGCTTCCCCAGGCCCTGCAGATGCTGTTCATGTGTGTGTAGAGGGGACGTGCAGATATCCTGAAACAATGGGTGTAGTTTGTATATTAGGCATCTGTTTTTTTCCAAGTAGGGCTAGAACTTTAGTTCCTCATCACTTTTATCATCCTTTATTAGGATGCCATTAATACGTGTGTGTGTGTGTGTGTGTGTGTGTGTGTGTGTGTGTATGTGTGTGGTCCAGGTATACCGTATATATGATCCCCATATGGGAAAACTCTATTTTATAAAAATCCATGACTGCAATGAAAAAACTAAAAATGCAAAAACTCTTGTATTTTGTTTGGTTACTTATGGTTGGGTAGGGGTTAAGGTTGTCATAGTTAGCATTAGCATTTTTCCCATAGAAATGAATGAGCGGTCCCCAAAAAGATATGATTACACGACTGTGTGTGTGTGTGTGGGGGCAGGCGCTCTTCACTATGAGTGCTGCATACACAGGCAAGTTGCTCTCTCCTGGGTGCTGAAGCATCGAAGCCCAGTGGTTTTTATTAGTGAAATGGAAGAAACCTTAAACTCAGGATGAAGGGTGTCCCCAGAACCCCCCTTCGTTTGGTGGTCACGTCTCTGTGTCCGTACCAGGTGCCTGTGGTCCAGAATGCCCCCTCCTCCGTGCAGACGTCTGCCATCCACGGCTCCCTGGGGGCCACCAAATTGCCATCTCGTCCCGGCCACCACGGCCCAGAGACTCAGAACCTGCGAACAGCTCAGGTGAGATCAGGACCTAGACTCCTGCCCTTGGCCATTGTGTCTGTGAGTCTTACAGTTTCAGCGGGGCGGTATGTAGCTCAGTGGACTAGGCCTCTGTGCCTGTGATTGGAAGGTTGCTGGTTCAAGTCCCATCCTTGGAGGGAATAGCTTTGCCAGATAAATGGCTAATCCAAGCTTCATCCCAAACTGTATATATGTGAGCAAATGGAAATTAAAGCATCATTTCATTATTACTTGTATATAGTCCTTCATGGGGTAGGGGGCAGTTTAGTTACTGGTCGGGGGGTCATCGTTAGAATGACAATGCGGGAAATGGGCTTGGCAGTATGACCTCCCTGTGCACAGAAGGGCTCGCAGTGTCTCTCTTTTTTGGCTGCTATTCATCCGAGATGAATCAGTGGTTTTTTTTTCCCCCCAAACCCACCCCCACAGGGTGCCTTTTGGCAGCTTGTTGACTTTTGTGTTACTGGTGTCAGTACTGCCACCTAGTGGTTGTTACCAGTGTTAGTGCTGCCACCTAGTGATTGTTCCAGATACTGTTTTTTGTAAAAATGCATTTTCCTGTTGGCTGTTTTTTTTTTTTTTGATTTCATTACTCTGCTTCATTCCATTGCTTCTGATTTTTCACAGTGTCAGTTTAATTTGTATGAGGTTGTTTAATTTTAATTGTTTGTGTCCCCCTTACCTTCACAGGGTCACACTGTGATCCGATCGGCCAGCACCTCCATGCCCCAGGTGATGATGTCGCCCCGCGTCATCGCACCCAACCCCGCGCAGCTGCAGGTTCAGAGGGTGCCCTCCAAGCCCGGTGTGATGCGCACAGGTGGCGTCGCTGGGGCCGTCGGCTACCAGCAGGTACAGCACCTCCTGCACTGTGGTTAATTAGCTGGTACCAGCTGGTTTTGAGTATCGGGGCTCGGCTGACTTAAGTTGCCTCTCTGAGTGGTATAAGATGGCATAATATTACATTGTGGATGCTTTTTGTTGATGCGATGTGAAGGTTATTGGGGTATCACAATAATCCACTGTACCTCTATATTTTCAGGTATATTGTAGTATTTCTGCTTTGGTGAAATTATTTGTGGAGGATCCAAATACTACAAATCACTGTATAATGTCTAGATGGTATGAACAATTAGATGCCTAAGCTTAGTGTGAACTTCTCCTTAAAAATTCCTGCTGGCTCCTTAACCATTTCTCCCTCGGGTGGTATTTTCTTGCATTGATTCTTGTTCTGCCAAGTCTGACAGTCTAGCTGCCTCTTGCATGAGTGTCCTTGACCCCTTTAACGGACTCCCGGCCCATCTTTGTATTTGCAGGCCACCAGCCAGCAGGTGTCGACTTCCCAGCGCTCGGGTTCCTCCGCTGTCTACATGAACCTGGCTCACATGCAGGCCGCCGGAGCGGGGGTGGGCGCGGTCAGCCCCTCCGCCCTGCCCAGCCCGGGAGCGGGCTCTCTGTCGGACTCGGCCAGTAGCCAGGCAGCTGCCAAGCTGGCCCTGCGCAAGCAACTGGAGAAGACCCTGCTGGAGATCCCGCCCCCCAAGCCGCCGGCCCCACTGCTACACTTCCTGCCTTCTGCCGCCAACAGCGAGTTCATCTATATGGTGGGCCTGGAAGAGGTGGTGCAGAGCGTCATTGACAGCCAGGGTGAGTGGCAGGGAGGGGGCCATGGCAGCTGGGAGCTCCAGATGGGACTTTGGCTTGCTGTGTTTGTTTAGGCTTTGCATCGGCTTTCTCGGTGGGGTATTGTCATCGTTTAATGCCGTGAGTAACTATTTAGACTAAAAAAAAAAGCTTGTGACCTCCAAAAAAATAACAAAAGAAAACAATAATGCCCGACTTAGACCATTTTCTCCAGGTCCTCTCTGGCGCCCTCTTCTGGACTGTAATTGTTTTTTTTATGCCACTGCAGGTAAAATGCGAGCACCACCCTCACGCACAGAGCCCTTCATGTGTGCCCAGTGCAAGACTGACTTCACCCCACACTGGAAGCAGGAGAAGGGTGGGCGCATCCTGTGCGAGTTCTGCATGACAACCAATCAGAAGAAAGCACTCAAGGCAGAGCACACTAACCGGCTGAAGAACGCATTCGTCAAAGCCCTGCAGCAGGAGCAGGTGAGCATGTCGCTGGGAATCAGGGGCACAGCAGGGGCATGGATACCCTGGCAGATTCTGGGGACCCAGCACTTTACAGGGGCATGGATACCCTGGCAGATTCCGGGTCCCAGCACTTTACAGGGGCATGGATACCCTGGCAGATTCCGGGGACCCAGCACTTTACAGGGGCATGGATACCCTGGCAGATTCCAGGGACCCAGCACTTTACAGGGGCATGGATACCCGAGCAGATTTCGGGGACCCAGCACTGTACAGGGGCTCCTGAATATGTAAAATTGGTTGGGAGGAAGCAAGGAGAAATTTTTTCAGGGGGACTTTTTTTATTTGCGCCCCTGTTTGGAAGAAGAAATCGGTGAAATTAGTAAATATTTAACAGATTTAACAGATGCATCTTGTAATTTTTTTTTGTGGCGGGGAGGTGGGGGAGGGGTGAAATGGATTGTTTCTGAAAATATACTCTGGCTACTTGAGGCTGGGATACCGTCCAGTCTGATCACAACTGCCCCCTTGTGGTGTGTGTGTGTGTATGACAGGAGATCGAGCAGCGGCTCCAGCAGCAAGCCGCTCTGTCCCCCAGCTCTGCCCAGACTGTGCCCAGCGTCAGCAAGCCGGACTCCATGATCCGACACCACGCGCTCAGACAGGTTAGCCAAACAGGCGTGGCTCGGGGCCCGGACAGCCCGTCCATCTCGTCATTCCCTAATTTATCTGCACTGATGTCGTCCAGTAGCTCGCCTCTCACCGGTCCAGGGGGTCGTTCCTCTTCTGTCCTCCAGGTGTCTCAGCCCCAGGCTTCTCAGCCACCGGCCTCCCTCCAGAGGGGCCTGTCTGGTTCCGCCCAGGGAGTGCTCTCAAACTTTGCCCAGGCATCCCAGCTCTCTGTGGCCAGCAGCCTGATGGGCATGACGGGCAAGCGCTGCAGCAGCTCCAGCAGCCGAGCACAGCACGAGAGCCGCCGCCAGCTCTACAGCATCCCCGGTACAGACGATATCGGCATGGGGGCCAGGTGTCGCATGATGGACTTCCGGGGAGCCAGGCGGGGGCTGATCGCCTCTCTCTCTCCCTCCTTCACAGGGGTGAACATCGCCTATCTGAACCCCGGGGGCGTCGCAGCCCACAAGGCGTCCAGCCTGGCTGATCGACAGCGGGAGTACCTGCTGGACATGATCCCCCCTCGATCCATATCGCAGTCCATCACTGGACAGAAATGAGCCCCGCCCCCATGCCCCACCCCGCCCCTCCCCCACGCACACACTGCAACGTAGCTGCCCCCTCCTGTCGCATGCAGTGCCTGTTAGTGTGCCTACCAGCCAACAGCAACATGGTCAACGAAGGGAAACAAGAAAAAACAAACAAAAATAACAGGATTTACTTTCACATGCATTTTCAAGTTTATTATTATTATTACGGCCACTGCTATATTACTGCAACTGTTAGTTATTGTTCTCAGTGTCCGTTTGTGAAATTTTGGCCCAGGTCTCTCCTCGGCCTGATCTCATCAGCTTTGCTCGCGGTTCCGCTCGGGCTCGTACCGGGTCCATGCCGAGCGAAACGGGCCACTTCAGTTATGGGACGTGCGGTTCCCTTTTGTCGCCAGCGTTTGATGAGATCAGCTTCGTTGGATCCATCTGGACATAACCATTAAAGCATAGCACCAGCCAGCAGCTATGTCACAAAAGTTATTGTTGTTTTTTTTCCCCCCAAGCCAGGGGTGAGGCATGATGGGAAATGAGTCCTGCATGTTGGTCTGGGGGATGCCAGGAAGTGCATGCTGGGATGTGGCCGGTGTGGGCGGTCAGCCTTGTTCTGGGGTGGGAGGACAGTGCTTTTGAGTGGCGCATTCCCGGGTCAGTCCCGCCTGCTTGCCGGCGATCCTGGGAAGTAGGCGAGAAGGCTTAGAGGTCACCGCTTTCAGTGTTACGAAGGTGCTCAGTGCATATCGCCCTCTTTGTGACTTTGAGAAGTTGGGACAGACTTTTTTTATTTTTTCTCTCTTTTCCGCATTTCCTGCAATGTAGATTAGCATCACAGTCATTATCATTTTTACTATTATTATTATTATTATTATTATTATTACTACATGTAGTATTTTCAATCCCTTACGGTCCTCTCCCTTGTAGTGGGAGCGTTTGGCAGGGTGGGGGCACCCTCAGCCAGGGAG
>JAODLD010000144.1:14750491-14787731 GCA_026781065.1 Mormyrops boulengeri | reverse complement strand
CCCCCCCCCCCCCCCCCCCCCCCCCCCCCCCCCCCCCCCCCCCCCCCCCCGGCCCGCCCCCCCCGCGGGGTCATCTTCATTATGGCCCCGCATGGTGAACTGAAACAGCAGTAGAATAGGAACACCAATCAGACCTCAAGAGAGAGCAGGAAGTGGGCGGAGTTGGATTTGCTCTGTCTCATGCCAGTAAAACAGTTACGGTGTCCATTGGCATGGACGTCTTAAGTTTTTGTACTGTCTAGTTTTTCAGCTCAGCATTTTTTGTGTCCTTATAATTGACCTCCCGCCTCCTCCCCCAATCAGTGAGAAGCATGAAGAGGGAGGTGGGAGTGTGGGGAGGGGGGTTATGTGCAGTCTGACTAGGGTAGCAGTGCCCCCAGGTGGGGGGGGGGGGGGGGAATTAAGGTATTTGCACTTGCTGTGGACCACAGCTTTCAAGAATTGACTGGTCGGCTGCCCCCCACCGAGGGAATATGGCGCCCAGCATGGCCCGCGGGTCTGCATGTGGGCAGCAGTGCTGGGAAGCTTCATTCCACAGCCCTAGCGCGTGCGCTCGGAAATCCGTGGGGCCTGCATATGCGTTATCTCATGGGGGGAGGGTAGGTCTGTGGTTTTTGACACTGGGGGGGGGGGATTCCAGCACATCCCCAAGTGTTCCCTCGTACACGGCGAGTTTCCCACATCCTCCACCGCGGGAGCTTATCGTCCTGACGCTTTCCTTCCCGCTGGCCTTTCGTAGCTGGTTCAGTTTGCAGGGTGTGTCGAGGGGGACTTCACAGGGGCGTCCTTTCGCGGGGCGGGGCCTTCGGCCTGCAGCGTAAGCAGCCCCTGGCTACGGTATCCTCATGGACAAACTTGAACAGCAGGTGCAATATGGGAGAAGTCACGCGGCGACACGATTACGAGCGGCGGCTTCTCGTAATTTATTTGAATATTAATAAATGCACGCCCAGCTGGTTAGCTCACGAGTCGGTGCAGTTCTTGCTTTTAAGTCTGGCGTTGAGGGTTCGTTCTTGCTTTTGTTTGTAACGTTTTCTGTGTCACTGCTAAGTCTCATCTTTCATATAAAAATCTCATTTTCATATTAAAACCTCACAAACACGTGCAAGCATACATGTTCAAACACACACACTCGCACGTACATGTGCACACACGTACTATGCGTAATTCATTAGTGTATCTTTCTTTTATTAACCAGAAAAATAAACAATTTTTGAATGTCTTCTTTTTAAAGGTTTAAATATTTTTAGAAATTGACTTCCTCTGGCTTCTTGAATCCGTTCTGTGTTTCTGAAGGGTTTTCATTTTTGTAATAAAGAAATATTAAAATTTAAACAAACAAAAGATTGTTTGAACTATGAAATGAAATGAAATGAAATGACAATATTTACTAGGCCAGAAGTAATAATAATGACTTATTGTACATAAGCTTTTTTTCCTCCTTGGACTAAGAAAAAAAAAATAAATCATTGAAATTAAGATGGTTGTATATTGTGTAGAGAGGTAAACAGAAAGCCATGAATATTGTGAAGCTTGTCATTTTGTTTTGTGATCACTGTGTATTTGTGCTACAAATGTGCAAAATGTATCGGGTTCTGACACCTCTGGGTTCTTTTGATGACAATAATGATGATTATTTTTACTAGCTACTCGGAAGCATTTGGGCCCAGCGGCGTAACCTTTCGTTTCCTGGTGTCCTGCTGGAGATTCCCTTTGCTCTGTTTCACGTGTGGTTTGCGGGAGCAGTACTGAGTGTCCCAGTCATCTGCATACTTTATTTTCATGTTCCCATTACAGTATCCAAATGCAGCTCAGTCGACTGATTTTTTTTCATTTTTTTTTGTGTTCCTTGCCTCCCTCCAACTTAAGCAAATACTTTTGCCTTACAACCTGAAGTGGGTCGAGAGAACCTGAAAGGACAAAAATTATTGCTGTTTTCTTTTTTCCTTTAAACATGCGTTGAAAGACTTTTAACGCTTCTACATGAAGTTTTTGACTTCCGTGGTGGAGTCCTCTATTTCCACATTGGTCGAAGAAGCAATGGACCCCCCCCCCACACACACACACACACACACACACTGCCTGGCCCTAAATGACTTTGTTCCATTTAGCAGGTTCTGTAATACATGGTATCTTACCGAAGGGTCACCAAAAATTTGACACGTACATACTATTATTATTATTATTATTATTATTATTATTATTATTTGTCTTTCAAATTTGCTTGAAAGTAGTTGAAATAAAATATGTTAAATACAATAGGATATGACCAATTTGTAGTGTATTCCTGGTTTTGATGTACACTGGGCAAGAGCCTCAGTGCACCCACGCGACTCAAGCACCTGCTTGTAACACGGACCGGACTGATCTAGAGGCACCAGCCCTCCTGTTAAGAGGTCTCTGGGTAACATATAACATGCAGGTTTGGATCCGGTGCTGCAGAGTGTTGTGTACGAAGCGGCGAACATATACTGCCTTGTGTTCACAGAGGGTCACTCTGATTGGTTTATTTCTGAAGAGTTTCCTCACTTAATACTTGTTGCTAAGATATGGATGGAATCAGGTTGCGTCTTCATGTAGGGGTGAAGTCTGCTATCTTCAAGCCTGCTTTTAAGATGCAAAGCATTTGGGGGGTGGGCTGGTGGTTGTGTTTTTACACCCGAAGATGGGCTGAAAGTATAAGCATGCAGTACTGAGATGCGGCTGAGGCTTCCAGTATCTCCAGATATGGGTTGATTTAAATGGGACCAGAAGGAATGGTACTGAATTGGATCTTAATACTAAAAGTAAAATTATAGCTTTCAGTTGTATTTTCACAATGAAATCAGACCTTTTGCACATAATTTATATTTATGTTCTAAGAAAAAATAATTGCTGTTTGAATACTGCCAACTGATTTATAACAGTTAGAGACAATTAATGATTATGCATTGACTGAAAGAAGCTAATTTTGGAGGAAATAACTTTGTAATAGATATCTGTTTAATAAAGGATGGATACATTACTTTTTGTTTTTTTTTGTTTTTCGTCTGGTGTGTGTGTGTGCATTTCTTTGTTTCTTTTTGTACCTGTCTGCCATATATATATATATATATATAGTGTGACGCAATGCATTCTGGGAATAGATGGGTACAAAATGTTCTGCAGTGCAATTATTCTGGGCTTGTGTACATGCTGCTTATCAAAGAACATTCATCTGCGGGTAAACATTTTATTAAGGGTATATTAAGGCAGCCATATATTTGCTGCTGCATTAGAATATCTACATAGGCCTGATGTTTTTCAGAGTGTGCAGTAAACCGTGATGTAGATGGTTTGTCAGTGGCCATAGTACATTGTGTATTTTCTGTGGGACGCAGGTCTCATACTTAAAGAACATTTATGCTGCTTGAAGAGCCATGCCCCTGTGTGTGAGGATGTGGTAGCTGTTTGGAGTTCTGGAGGGTGGATGTTCAATGGTAAACCTTCGCCATTTTTTTCCTCCATTATTATTATCATTATTTATTTTCTGTCTGTTAGATGAGTCTGAGTATCTTGTCCTGCTGGGAGAGTGGCAGTTGGAAGGGTGCTGCAGTTTATGCTGCCGTGATTTGTCACCTTGTTGAGTCAGATCAGCCAGAACAAACCGCCTTTTCAGTCACTTTGTTTATCTTGCAGTTTTATTCATGTGCATTTTATTCATTCTGTTGATTGATTGCTGACTATTTGTGCAGATCACAATCTTGCACAACCTAGACCTAAGAACAGGAATGTGCCCCCCCCTCCCCCCTCAATCCATGGAGATGAAAGATATATGTTGTGTGTATGTGTAATCCAAATGAAACTCGTGCCCTTTCACAGCAAAAATTCTGTGGGGCGAGTTCTGTTTTAAACATCCTTTTCTTAGTGTCACTTACACACTTAATGTTCTCAGTGCACTTCATTCATTGTCCTTCTCCTGTTTTGGTAAGGTTAGGGTCAGAGAGAGTGTATGTGCGTGCGTGCGTGCGTGTGTGCAGACGTGTTATGTATGCATTACATTCTGGGGACCAAATGTCCCCACAATGTAAAAAAAAAAACTTTTATTTGGACATCATGGGGACCATTTTTTAAGTCCCCACAAGGGGAAACTTATTTTGTGAAAATCTATGATTGCAATCAAAAAAACTAAAAAAGGCAAAAGTCTTGTATTTTGGTTGGTCACTGATGGTTATGGTTAGGCCTGGGTAGGGGTTAAGGTTGTCGTAGTTGGGTTTTAGGAATTTTTCCCGTAAAAATGAATGGATAGTCCCCACAAAGATACGATTACAAACGTGTGTGTGTGTGTTTTGCAGTGTGTATGTGTGACTGCACTGCCTTGTCTATGGTCTGGGATTTTTTCATTGTTTTTGCTCCATTCCATCCGTCCGTCCGTCCATTTTCTTATTTTCTTTCACATGGATCAGTCTCTTCTATGAGTGCCATGAAGGACTGTTGTTAATATTTCCTCAGGGTGTAAGGAAGTTCTCCCATCTTTGAAGAGTACAAACCAACACTTCTCCCTCAATCACCTGAAATTCACAGGAGCATTCATGGATTTCACATAATTTCACATAATATATTGACATCAGCTGTATAGTTTTTAGGATCCAGTTAGCCATATTATTATGAAAATCCATGCTGCTGGTCTTTTAGTCTTTTGTCAAGGGTTAACATTTTAATTTCTAGCCAAAACGGTGTGTAAGGCACTTGTTGATTCGTTTAAGGAGAGTAACTGCATCAGTGTATTTTATAGATGGATTACTGACTGTTTTTAGTTTTTCTTCCACTTTGAAATGTTACTGGTAATTATGCTATTTTACTGCTATAAAGAGATTTGCTTAGTCGGAATTGCTTCAGCAAAATATCTAGTCATGTAAATGGGAAACGTTTAATAGTGTTGCTAAGCAACAAAAAAACAACAATTATTCTGAACAATTGCCCTTCACATGAAAAATTGAATACTTTTATAATGATATAATTATGTAAATAGGTTACCAGGCCTGTCAGAATGCTGGAGAGAGTCTGAGGTAAGACAAATTCTGCAACATGTACTCCTGGTTGACATATTTTAATGACAGAAAATAGATGTGCAGTACTATGAATGGCTTTGCCTTCAGCTATTTTATTTATTGCTGGTTGATTATTCTGTTTGAATGGCAATGACTCAATGATCACAGTTTTTAAACTGCATTTGTTATAAGTACCATACTGTGTGGAACTCCTGCAGCCCTGGGTTATCATTGAATATTTAGGCCTATCTAGCAATTCTTTGCTGGCTTGTTAGTATATTATGGTAAAAGTATTGCAGCATCAAGACAGTCACTCCCAGATTCAAACGATTTCTCTGCATCAATATTCACTAGACATGGCCTTCTTGCAATACTTCTTCCCCCTGCAATTTATGTGTTGTAAAATGTAAGAGTTGCTTGTTTTCACTGCGCTGTTGCACGCGAGTTGTCTGTTGTGTGATGTTCTTGATGAACTCAGTGGCCAATAAAACACCTCGAGCCTTGAATCTTGCATCTTGTGATGTGAGGGGGTCCTCAGGATATACAGAGAGGGCTGGACTGGCCATCTGGCTTACCGGTTATTATCTCGGTGGGCTGATGGTACGTGGAACAGCAAAATTTACCATGAGCATCTGCAAAGTCCAGGATTTTTAATCCCAATCATATCCTGTATGCAGAGATCAAGTACCAATATTTCACATTGAGATAAAGCCTCAAGAAAAACAACAGAAAAATTAATAAATAAATACATAAATAAAATAAAAATAAAGCATAAGACACATATGGGTAAATATCAGCAATGAACACTGTAGAAATTTTATATGCAGTTACACTACATATCTGGATTTCGGATTTGCTATTGCCTGGCCTTGTGATTTGCTCACATTCGGTTTCTGCTGCATTGGACCAATTAATAATGAATGAGATGCTCTTTTGAAGATACTAATCTGTATGCAAAATACAAAACATTTGAAAGGTTCCGCTCCGACCAGCTAAACCTCGGTTTTCCGAAGTTATCCTTCTGTGCAAATCAAACTTCTCTCGTTGCCGTCCTTTGTCCTCTTCCTCCTATTTGGACTTCCATTTCTCAATCAGCATCTCGGTGTTTGTCAAGAATAAGTGAAGTAGGTTAAAGGGGATACTGTCAGGTGTGTTGAATGTTGACCACAAGCTGCACAGAAAGTCTGCAAATAGACCTATGCAATTAAAATGACGCAAATAGTTCTTGGTCTGAACAAAAAAACAAAACAAAGTAATGCTAAATATGCTGTATGTTGAGGTAGTTGAATGGCGCTGCACTGATATACATAATGTCTTATTGTGGTTTATTAAGAGACGAATGCATTACTATGGCTGTGGTCTGTTAATGCGCAAGACACTTTTTGATATGATGTTGCCATTTCAAATCTCGCCACCAGGTGGTAGTGTTTGCTATAAAACTAAAGTTTGAACGAGCTATGTCAGTAGAAATGCATGTAACGATTGGAACTGCACCCCATTCAAAAAACATAAAATAATAGTTGGTACAGCATGTACTGTAGAGTATTATGACATTCTTCAGGTGAGTACTCTAATCGCTTAAGTCTCAGGAGAGCGAGACTTGCTCAGCAATGCATATGTAAGTGCTTCGCCTAAGAGGCGTCTGCAGTTTACTGACATCACCGCCAAGCGTTATACCTCGCTTACAATAACAGAACGTAGGCTGTCAGGCTCCCTCTACGGCTGAATAGCCATGGCCGATATAATGACGATCGATGACAAAATTTATTTCAAATGAAAATTGAAACCTTTTGGAAGCCATACTTCATACCATATTTCAATTGGTAACACTCCAGCCTTAAACTCCCAGGATTGGTAGGCATAGGATTTGAACCTCTGTGTGTGTGTGCGCGTGCGCACGTGGGTGTGTAGTCATTTGTATATTACACTGTGGGGACCAAATATCTCCACAATGTGACAAAAAACTGTCATTTTCACCTTTGGGGATATTTTCGATAAAAATCTGTGAATGCGATCAAAAAAAAAAATTATGTGCCAGAAGCTTTGTATTTTGGTTACTTATGGTTAACGCTGTCATACTTGGGATTAGGGTTATTCCTATAGAAATGAATGCAGAACCCCCCAAAAGATATAAATACCTAATTTCTCCCCCCCTTAGGCAGACTGACCTAAATTTGACTGTGTTTGTGTGGGTTTTCTCTAGTTTTGTATTGACATTGAAATAGTTTTAATGTTTCACAAGTGCCCATGGTATGTGATTGCATTTGTGTGACAGTGGCCTCCTATCTGTGTTGTTCCCCTGTACCCCTCTTGACATAGTCCTGAAAAAGCATTAGGAAGTTTGATAGAAGCGGTACATTTACCAGACATGCTCAGATATCCTGTAGACAACTCAATATTGCTGCTCATAATTACTTTAACCACTTCTTGTATTTCTTGCAGTCTGAAGTGACCAGAAAGTCCATTATCAATAATTAAAGTCAGGGATCTAAAGCTCTTCATAATGCATAACTGCGGTGCTGTTGTGTAAAAGTGTTGTTTGGCTAGGTTAGGATGCTTTGGTTCTGATCAGAAGGTTGGTGGTTCAAATCCCATGGTCAGTAGAGTGGTTGGCCCCTTGAGCAAGGCGCTTAACCACCCCCTCCCCCTAAAATGCTTCAGGGACTGTCAGTCTTTGCTTTATCCAAAAAAAATAAAAAAATGCCACTTTGGATAAAAATGTCTGGTAAATAAATTGTAATGGTAAACGAGAAAATTCCCTATAATCTCGTAATATGCGCTAAAATCAGAGCTGGACTTTGGGGTCTCCCACGCTGCTGAGGGATGAATTTTGCTGATGAGGTATACCCTACGACAAATTTTGCCGGCCCACATATCCGTCGGTCCATGGGGAAAAGGCCTGGTGTGCCAGATGGCCAGTCCATCCCTGGCTAAAATGCATGAATGCACTTGTACTGGGCATATTTAATCTTGTCATCAGAAGAGCTTTTCAATTGCATTATGTGGGGGTGAAACAACAGGAAAAATACAATTGCTCCAACTTGCCATTTAAGAAGAGGTCGTAGTGAGAGTCTGCCAGGCCAAAGAACACCTCATCTTTTCCCCATACAGCTCTCTGCGTTGGCATAGAGTGAACGCGGCCAAAATTAAGCCATTTTGCTGGCCCTGTTTTCTCAGCTTGCCTCTTTTCATTTCAGTCGTACTGGCACGATTTCTTTCCTCCTCTCATTTCCGACGGTTTTAAAACGTTGCACCGAAACCTGGCTTCATCGTTCTCGCCCGCGAGTGTTGTTTGGGTGACCTTTTCGGATTGAAAGCGCGGCGAACGGCAGCTTTGCGTAGTCTGTCGCATCGGGCATATTTTTATTATTATTAATATCGCGTACAGATCCGTGAAACGCATTTGCGGCCGAGGCCATCTGCAAAGTATTACAGATGCTGAGGGGGCAGGCTGTCTTTGTACGGTTTTTATTTAGACCTGGCTGAGGTGTAGGAAGCTTGGAGACAGGAATATGGTGTTTATTCAGCGGTCCGTACAGAAAAACAGGAATGGGCTGGCAGCGTCGATCGGCACACTGACAGGGGCTTTACAGCTTAGGGGTCATGAGGGCGGCGTTGGCCCATATTCACCTTTTTATCATTTGTTAACCCTGCTGTCAGCTCGAGAGAACTGGACTGTCTGCATTGGGGATGGGAAGTCTGTGAGGATGGCTTCCCTTTGCCTGCTTTTAAGTCAGTGTCTATGTTGTAATTTGTTGCACCTTAATTTTTAACTCAGTGTGTGGCTCAGGAGGATAAGCCTCTGTGCTTGTGGTCGAAAGGTCACCGGTTTGAGCCCTGGCTTCTGCAGACTCTCACATGTCCGTGGGCCCTTGAGCACGGCCCTTAACCCCCAGCTCCAAGGGGTCCCCTGCAGGTGGCTGCCCTTGGCGGCCAAGCTTGCTCTCACCTACATATGTATCATAGGTCTCAATTCCCTGAGAGCTGGCAGGGAGCAAAACGCGGACCCTCTGGGGGTCCCCGAGGACAGGTTTGAGAAACACTGCAATAAAATGTCATTACCATTATTATCATTAAAAGCAGAATCTCCCCACCTAACCCATCCCGGCAAGTATTCATGTTCTGCACTGGTTATGAGGTATCAGAGCTGCAGGAAAAAAATATCAAGAAATCCCGTCACATAAAGATACCTACCCTTCTGATAGATGTGCTTCTTATACTTACTCATGAAAGCCGCTATATTTCCAATCACAGGTTCACTTCCTTCTAAATATGAATTTGTCCACGTACACTATAATATATGCAGGGCTCTCCTCTTATTGATTTATTTATTGTACTTGATAGTACAGAATCATTCCAATTGCAAAAAGAGTACATTTATAGGTACTGTTGACTACGGGTTTCTCCTGCAGTGTTGTCTGTTGAGTGATTATAGAGCATGAACAGGCATGTAAGTTTCCTCCCAGCCTTGCTCTTCTTGATCCCAGCGTCTGTAGCGAATGCCCAAGACCCACCTGCCTGCAAATGACTTGGAATGTGAGGGGAATGCAGAGAACTGCGCAATCAGTTTTGTAGTATTTAAAAGGCCAAACAAATTACGGGCGTAATTACAAACCAGCAAGGACTGGGGCCAACCAGGAAGTGCATCTGCATCCCGAGGCAGAGATCAGAGCTGTGAATGGCAGCCCAGAAACAGCTGTCAGCAGCCACTTGAAGAGAGAGGGGATGCGAGATACCAAGGCGCTGAGGTGTTATTAAGGGCTCCTGCTCAAGTGGTGAGCCACTCATCGGCACCAAGAAATTAAAAGGAGAGAAGAAACAGATATGGCAGATTAGAATATGCCTGTAAGCAAAAAATGGGAGCCTGGGGCTTCAAAGCAGACAAAAGCCTGACCTGAAAAACTGAGAGGTTACTATGGAGAAGAGAACAGTATTATGGTCTGGGAAAGAGCGGCTACCTTAGCTACTGGCTCATTAGTTGCCTTTAACCTCGATTTTAGTCGTTCCAAAGTCTGTATTTCCTGGTTGGCCTTCCTCAGAGGAGCAATGATCAAATCCTTCTATTTTGTGGGACTTTGCAGTTAGCCTAGTTGCGGGTTGCCATATGCTATCATCTGATCTGTGGGACTGTTGCACAATAGTGTCAACCAAGTCGTCTTTCTCCACACAGTCAGCAGTCAAAAGAAGATTCAGGTTTACTGAAATATTTTGTCTGCTTATAGTAATACTTCATAGTATACTTTTTTGGGAGGCTTTTCATTTCTCCTGGAACATTTAGCCTTTGAGTTTCAACGGCACACAATTAAGCTGGAACTTAGAGAGGCTGCAGCAAAGAATTACAAATGACTAGGAGGCTGGTGAGCTAAATTTAATTGTAAATTGAGTGCCCCCAGGGTCAGGGCCCAGTCTCTGTGCTTGTCATCACCGGGTGCCAAACAAAGAACGTTTCATTGTAATAAATTACGATCCAATGCATACAAAATAGGATCCTCTCCTCGGAAGAAAAAGGATATTCGGCATTACTCATTTCAAGAGCAGGCTCAAATGCAAATAGCTCACGAATTTACAATGAAGATTTCGCCATTGCCTTCCCAAAACAGCCTTTCCGCCAGAAGTGACATTCGAATTCCGAAGGTGCCAGTGTTTTCCTGCACCTCTGCAGGGTATTTCACCTGTGCCGTTGTCCATGTTAGCCTTCACACAATTTATTTTTTATCACAATAACTCTTCTGATCACACGGACATGTTGGAACCACAAGGTAGGCCAGTGGGGGGTGGCGTGCCCTGGATTAGGACACGGTGCCTATGATCAGAAGGATGCCGGTTTGAATCCTGAGGTCAGCAAAGTGAATTCACCATCGCTGCTCTAGGCAATGGCTGTCAACTGCACATTGCTTAACATAAAAGTATCTGCTAAGTTCATAATTACATACCCCGACACATGCCCTAATAATGCGGAAAAAGTAAACATAATATTGATTGTAAAATAACTTTATTGATGTTGAAAGTCACTCGCACGACAAAGGTACGTCCACAAGGCCCCTGGCACAGACTGGCGACACTGGGAATGAAGTCTGGCTTCCAAGATAGTGTGTGGTCGCCCCGGATACAAACAGCGCATCAGTGTCATAGAATTATGAGGCACACCAACGAACAGCAAAAGAAACAAGTTGCCTTTCTCTTTATTGTAAATAAAATAAAATACAATGCATATGTCCTTCCTGCAGCCGGTGTTTTGGATTTACATCGGTTGATTCCTGTCTATGTCGTACAAGTACCTTTTCCTGCCAGATCACATTTTCAACTGCAAGGTGAGCATTTCGGCCTACAGGCGCGTGACCATTCTGTGTCTGGAAAGGCTGGACACCTTCACCGTGGAGACGCCACTAGGGAATGTCACCCACTTTCGAAACAGAGCCGTCCCTGGGCCTGGCTCGCCTGAAGCTCTCGTGCTGGCTCACTGCTGTTTCGCCCTACTGAAGTCAGACTTTCATGTTGTCCTGTCCGGCGCGTTAATGTAAATGTAGCTAATGGTGCTCTAGCTACGTGCAAGTCTCCGTGTCGATGATACAGCTCAGCACTGTGTCATCCTAGGGGAACCTGCACAAGCGGCAGCAGTCTTGTATCATAGTGAACTGGTGTAAAGGTTTTACAGTTTTCTTAAAGTGTTTAATCAATCTTTTGAAGCATATCAGGGCTTTTGCATAGCAGATCAAAACAAAGAATGTATCCTAGCAGAAGTGAGTGGTAATTTGTGCAAAAAAAGAGAAATCCCACTACTGATTTGTTCGATTTATTTTAAGCAGCTGTTCCTGGCCCCGAATCAATATTTACCTCTCAGGAATATTTCTATTTCCACTACATTGAAAGAATAACTCCTTTTTTTTCTTCTTTCAGATGCAGAAAACTGAGGGAACCAAAAAAAAAATAGCTGCAGCATCATGACAAGCTTGTGAGTGTCATTCTGAGGTGTGAAGCCAGGCTGGAGAGAACAGGATGTGATGTCAAACTCATCAAAATGCTGTTCCGCAGGAGCTACTGACATGCAGCCCCCTTTCTTGCGGTCAGCTATTGAAACGGTGGTATGAAATCTGAGGTGAGCTGTCGGCATACGGAGCAGCTTGCTCTCAGCGTTAACGTAAGGGTCGGAGTTGTGCTAAATTGTAATGAATTCAGGGTGTTTATCATACTTTTTAGTTGAAAGCAGCTGTATGACATAGTGGTGCATCTATACACAACAGTGAAACAGTGGGTATAGCTTTAATATCTTGATGGAAAAGGAGATGTCATTAGCTTCTGAAAAATAGCCGACTATTATCATTTTAATTTTCACTATCTCCACTGTGTTACATTTCAGACAGAGAAAATCACAATATTGTAAGCCCGAAATATCTACTATTCTTTAACTTGGCAAGACAGTAGAATAGAATAACACACATTCTTTTTAATTTTTCACTATGATCAAATCAAACATTTAGGCACTATTCCACAAAACACATTTCTAAGATCAGATTTAGGGTTTATTACTAGTGGTGACCCTTGATTTACAGCTGGCAAATTCAGTAATTACAGTTGATTGGAATACACAATTATAACTACTCGACACTTAGTCTCAACTTCATATAGATATTTTATGTTCTATACCTACGTCTGTTCTGCTTCATTTTTTTTTTTTGAGTTGGAACATCTTTGTGAGATAATTATTACATCAGTAAAGACATATTTTTTTTATTTTGAATTACTACAGAAATATAGAGAACATCCAGGCAATGGTGTAGGAAACAAAAATGGTAAATTATGAGATGGTTACAATATATTGCTTTGCTGTAGTGTGTTGGATGCTGATTTGTAAAACAGAGCGCATCACTAAATTAACACTCCTCATGGGCAATCAAACAGTAACATTATATGACACTTGGAAGAACACAAATTGATCTCTAAATAAATGATGTTCTCATATATGATCTATATATACACACATATATATCCCTATATATGTGAAAACTGATATTCATAATTATTTAATGCTTGTTTAACAGGGTCCAAGGACTGAATCACACATTTGAGTGTAACAGCTGAATAATGTGTAATTCAGTCTTAGATCACGTCAGATCACATTCTGCACAGTATTCCTTTGGGAGTATACTTTACCTGCTTTATTCATAGTCAGCAAACATTCATTCAGCAACCCTTCACTGTCCACATATTAGGCACTGATCTCTGCGCAGTTACGGAAACCCTAGATCATCATCCAATCAATCCAATCAAACTGGCAACAAAACTTATATGATTGAACCTTTTATGTCGCTCAGATTTTAAGCTTTTAAAAATATTTTCCGTGACTGATTAAGTACATTTGAAAACACTTTAGTTGCTATTCCAGTCCTAAAGCTTAATATGTATATTAAGACCTACAAACATTTCACAGCCCAAACCACACAGCCATATTTCACCTGATCTGATGACCGAAACGTAATCTAAGATACTGTAGTGCATCAAAGCGTACATTATTTAAGTTTCACACAAGAATGTTGGATAATATTAAGACATTATAACAAATCGAGCAAAAGCTGTAAGGCTCCAATGATTTTCTGTTCAATAGCCTCCTCATTCGGCGTAGTAAACATAAAAAATGTATGACTAACGCTGTATATTGTAAATCCTTTACCTTTCGTCACATGATCAGGTCGGCCATTTTATAACTGGCATACAAAAATATCTCTGTATAGGTCAGTTGTAATATTCTAATACAGCACAGCCACAGCAATTCAACACTATATCTTACAGCACTTACATGGAATATTTCCTTGAGACAGAAATATCTCAAGAAATTAATATTCCTGAAACAGACACCGTTGGGTATATTTCAGGGAAAGTTCCTTTAGCTTGTTTGCATTTTAAGAAGACCACCGAAAAATGGACTTGCTTTGGTCTCCTGAATGTTCAGTTTTCAGAACATCTGAAATGTGTTCAACACCTGTCCTACGACAAATTACTTCAATAGCTTTTAGATTTTTGGATTTATGATTTCTTTACCAGCTTGTTTTTGGTTTGCATGACATTGTTTCTGTCAAATTGGAAAGGAGCACTTTACATCCAGAGTTACGCGAAATTAAATACTTGATAAAGGAGCACAGAATATTACACATGTACATCTTATATATAAATCACAAATAATTTCATAGGCAGATACAATATTTACATCATACCTGTACTAAAACCTATCACAATCATCGTAAATGTGCGTTGACTTAGGAAGGTTGTTTATATTCTATTTTTCTTTTGATCCATTTTTTTCTATCAGTTCATATATCAGCCCTGTATGGGTCTGACATACAGTACTAAATTTCTTTGGAATTTTGAGATAGGTAAATTGCACTTCAGTCAAATTAATAAATATGTCCGTTAGAAAATATATTTAGTCATTCGGTCTTCCTCTAAAAAGTTTGGGCACGGGTAAACTATAAAGGTGAAAAAGAATGAATACAAGTGAAATATTACAATAATCATGGAATATTAATGAAGAGATGTTTTCCAGTATCAGTAATGGCCTACTATAAATAAAGAATGTAGTGCATATGAACAAATAGATATTCATGTGGCGTGATCATGTCGAATGAAAGATAACTATTAACTACTGCCATGTTTCACTCACATAAAGTGAATAAATACCATAAAGTGAATAAACTGATCATCACCCAGCAAAAAGGGTGTTTTTCCTTATTTTTAGACAGAAGAGAGCACGCATCTCTCCCAACAATTCATTAACACACGTCTTTCTGTTTTGTTCAATGTATATGAGCGTTGCTTTTTGCTCTCGCTCCGACCTACATGCAGTGTGCATTCACACCGAATTCACATGAAGAACAAGTGCAAAATCCTTCTGTTTTAGAGAAGGGGCTAGAAAGCCTAGCCAAAGTGGACATGGGTAAATAATCAGAAGAGGCTGGAACGCGACATCTGCCTGCAACAATGTCGTGATAACGAAGGTTCAGACCCGCACTGCACAAAAGAGCAGCGCTCTCAAGCAAACTGGGTCACCCAGGCTGAAGGAAACAAATCGAGCATCTGCATTAGCACAAAAATAGGACTGCCATCTTCAGAAGGAAAAGCGGCTCTGGGCTTGAGAAGCACTGAATAATATTTAGAATGAATGGTTAATCTTTACTTTCAATTGAAGGGACCTCAATCTCTTCCACGTGATTTTGATGTCCCTTCCCTTCCCCTCCCTACCCCCCACCCCCAAAAATATATCCCTGTTAAGGTTCAGTCCTTTCTCCCAAACTGTTTCAGTCCCCAGTAAACTCTATCACCTTCTCGGCCAGGATCTCCTGAAAGGTGGACAGCTGCTTCATCTGCTCTGTCTGCATGGAGTGTCTTCTCATTAGTTTCTTCTTCATCTTGAAGTCGGGCCCACGCTTTGGAGATGTGGGGGCCACTGGCACCAAGATCTTGTGCCCTGAATTGATCGGTGAAGTGGGCTTCCCGTTGGCCCGGATGTCGGGGATGGGCCGCTGGGGGTTGATGTTGAGTGGAGGCAGGAATCCAGGCCGAGTGTGAGAGATGTGGTCTAGGAGGAGGGTACCAGACCCTCGACGCTCCAAAAGCCCTGTTGGCCGGCGGCGCATGGTGATTGGAGACACAGAGTTGGGGATGCTCTCCAAAGACTCCCGGGAAGAGCTGGTGAGCAGGGAGAGTGGTGAGGCATTGTACTTGCGGCGCTCCACGGACACGCGGCCAGAATCTGGAGAACCCGGGATGGACTCAGGGCACAGGTGTGTGTCTGATTCGTAATGCTCCATTCGGGTTAATTTCGGATGGGCTAAGGCTCGGATAGTGACTGGAACCTGTCCAGTTGTCTCTTGGGATTCAGGTGCGGTGTTCCTGCGGTAGAGCGTCTGGTGCTGTTGCACCTTGTCGGCCCAGGATGAGCCACAGAGGGTAGCACAATCCTCAGAGCAAGAGCGGTCAATGAGTTTCGGGGAGCAGGGGTCATGGGTCTCGATGCTGTGCCTACGGGATAAGGGGGGCCTTCCAGGGCCAGAGATAGACAGGCCATTAATCTCCATCGTCACTCGCTCTTCTTCCTGCAGCTCGCCATCTCCCCTGTCCTTAGCGGCCCCACTTAGCACCGATGGGGCCACCAGCCCCCATGGTTCTGAGTTTAACCGTTTAAGCAGCTTGCGTGGGGGGACCCTCTTCTCCCCGGGGGGTCGAGTAGAAGGCAGAGGTAAAGCTGGTGTAATGGCAAAGTTGAAAATTCCTTCTTCCTCCTCCTTCTCGGTTCCTGGCGAGGTGGATGTACGGATCTCCACCTCAGAAGGGGACATACAAGAAACTGGGGTGAGCTTGTCAACCACTCCTGGGGAGGGGGGTGAGTTGAGGTATTGCCTGGTCTTTTTGGTGCCTGATGGAGATGTGTCGGTGGTGATTATAATGACCTCCTTGCCTTTAGCCTTGCAGGCATCCAGAAGAATCTGCAGGGTTTCTCGGTCGCCTTTGTTTATGGCGTGAACCAAAGCTGAGGATCCGGAATAGTCTTTCAGGCTGGGGTCTGCCCCGTACTCCAGGAGCAAAGCCACCACCTCCTTACCGGCTTGCTCAGCACACGCGTGCATCAAGGCCGTCCGCCCGGTCTTGTCGGGGATGTTGGGATCGGCTCCTTTCTCTAGGAGGTAGCGCACCATCTTGTGGCGGCTCTGGGGGTCCTCATAGCTGGCTAGACAGGCTGCGACAAGGGGAGTCTCACCGCGCTCGTTGCCCTCGTTGATGTAGGCGCCTCCTTCAACCAGGAGGCGGGTCAGACGCAGCTTTCCCTGGAAGACGGCCTTGAGGAGGGCGTTGCCCTCGGCATGCGAGGGCCCTCCGTCGCCCATGGTGCCCTCACCTCCTCCTCCTGCCCTTTGTTTCAATGCACCATTAGCATTGCGAGGAACAGCGGTCAACCTGCAATAAGATACAGGAGAAAAATAGCCAGTCCAACTATGCTTCAGTCGTTTCCCGGACCTGTTGTATCTTACATCCAATGAATAAATACATGAATCGCTTTTCGTCTGATTCATTGACTGCAAACTTGTCTCAAGCAGTCAAACAGCAAAACTGTAACATTACGCATGACAAAGAGTTTTTCTTTACGCAGCGCAGCACTGCAGTGTGCACTCCTGTTAGCCCACATCGATTTTGTACATCACCTGGAACACGATGTCATGCGAGAGAGATCTACGTACGTCCTGAGGGATGCATTAGACGTCATCACTCCCAGAAATGAATCTACAGTCTTTAAAGTGAAGAGAAACTGGAAGTGAGGAAGGATATAATGTGGTAAAAAGCCACTCTGGGTGTCAGGACTGTATCGGACAGATGGGGAGGAAGAAGGGAAAAGCGCAGGCTGGTAAGCATAGCCTGGTGAACAGCACATTAGCCTCACCGCTAACGCGCAAGACGACGGGCTGTAACTCTCACAGGATAGAAAAAGAAGCCACCAGCAGTTATGCTCGTTGGCACTTTCTGTGCACGGGAGAGTCGGCAATTAGGGTCGCGGTAATGGATCCCCAGCGACCCAGCTGTACCATGACCCCCCCCCATCCACCATTGTCACGTCATCGCTTCACTGTAGAAGGAAAGCACCTCCTCAAGATGAAGTGCAGAGCTGAAATTAATATGTGCCAAATCTAGGCGTAAGAATGACTGGCAAGTTAGTCACGCGTCAAGCCGAAGACAAAAACACACTGTAAACCTGAAGAAATGTACCTTGTGGTTACATTACACACAGCAATAACTATGTTGGCATATGAAAAGTCAGGGATAGATGTTTTCTTTAACTAGAGCTTATGGGACAGGCTTGTGGGCTGGAAGTGTATACTGACAGGAATTAGGAGAAGGTAACGAGTGTGGACTGGAGCACAAGTCATGATTTATGATGCAAGGTGCACATTTACTTCATTGATTAAGAAATCCATTATTGTGATAATCCGTTCATTGTAAAAATCTACCCCCTGAATTACGAGCAAATGATTTTTAAATTTACTCCTTAGTTCTTTGTCAATATGAAACTTGTTGTTTTGATTGCGTTATTAAATCTCAAAATGTCATTGCCAGTAGTAGAAGGCATTTCTAATTTTCTTAGAGACAGTTAGTTTAAATGTTAAGAACAGATAAATATCTTCAGTAAATCTAACTGTATGTCTGAACAGTATCTAAATGTTATAGTTTGACTAGTTTGGTTCTCTGAGGGGTCTCAGCAAAATCATTTTAGCTATCAACTCTGAATGGTTACTCCATGAATTTAAAATACTCTACGAATACACATCATTTAGCGTCAATGACAAATTTGCATCTCATTAAGATCTTTTAGCATTCATACACTTAACCATGAGACATCTTCATCAGTCCACAATTTTAATGTCTACTAACATTTTCTTTTTACTGAGATTTCATGGATAATGCTTCTGTTGCAGTCATGTCTTGTGGGATCTCCTTGAATGTTTTGAGATTCTTTATTGTTTTATTCTAGGGTTACAGTAGCTGAATATGGTATTCTAGTTGTGATATTCTACAGTTGAGGTTCTTGTATTCATTTAGAGTAACAAAGCAAAACACCTCAGCCTTCGTGAAGGCCAAAGAAGCTGACCCAACACGTCGTGTAAAAATGCTGGTTGAACATAAGCTGGAAACATAATAAAATGAGTGTTTAGGAAATTCACATGTTGCAAATCTGAAATGCATCTTCTGGGCTCGGGGTCCACTGATCCATCTTCTCCCCTTCTCACAGTGTGCCAGTTCAAGTTTGATTGATATCTGCTTGAGTCATCAGTCATTCAAATTCAACTTGAGCTGTTTAAACACACAACAAAATGTCCTTGTTGAACTGCAGGTTCTGAAAATGTCAAACATTTTATGGAACAAGCAATCATGTGGCTTTTATATTGGGATAAAGATTACTCTGCAGTTAAACATGGTCAAAATACAGCCTCTATTCACTATAGATTTATAAGTGATCCTTGTATAATTGAATAAATATTATGAAGGAGGTGAAACATTGAAATACAAAAAAAACATGTCTGGTCTTAATGAACAAGATAATTATTGTTTCCTCATGTGTTTGAAATAGTACAGTCTGTGGCACTATGGAGCAATCAAGGTTAACTGTGGTTCTCTTTATCCACCATTAACATGTTATCGTCAAGGCAACTAGCAATAAACCTGTAATCCATATCTTTGGAGCAGCCCAGAGAGACGGGAAGATCAACAAATACATGGCTACCAGCACCACTTCTACATTAATACTCTGTTCAAAAAGCTCTGGTGCTTTTCTATATTTTTGCTCACTCCTAAATTTTTATCAACGTTGCCGAAATACTTCTTGTTAGGCTGGAAGGGAAAAAAATAAACAAACCTAAACTTGAAGTTTTTTTCAGATATGTATTCTGTATTTTGAGAAACTAAAAAAAGGAAATACTGCAGTCCATTTAAACGAACGGGACAGCCAAGCGGGAAGGGAAACACTAGCGGGTACCTACTGAGAAAACCTCACTCTTGACAACTTACAGACTACATACCAGCGAGGATATGAGGGGCAAGTCTAACACGTGCCACGGCAGGCGGTTTTTCAGATGCTCATAAATATTAGAGCTTAGCAGCAAGGTCTGGTTACTCTGACTTACGGAGATGAAGGTGCCGCAGACCTTATAGCTGGAGGAAGCATGGGTCAGATCTCGATTAACGGTGATAAAGAGTGATAGTGATTGAGGGCGGCACTGAAAGCCCCTTAAAGACATTCCTATTACCTTCAGTCACTGCATATATGAACAACTGACTACAGATTTTGCCCTGTGACGGATCCGCATCCCATCCAGGGTGTCCCCCCGCCCCGTGTCCTGTGACGGATTCGCATCCCATCCAGGGTGTCCCCCCGCCTCGTGTCCTGTGACGGATCCGCATCCCATCCAGGGTGTGCCCTGCCTCATGCCCAGTGCCTTCCTAGAATAAACTCCAGACTTGTTTCTACCCTGTATTGGATAAGTATACTGGAAGATAGAAGGATGGGTGAATACAGATTTTGGCATTTCTTCCTCATTGTCACTTATAGCCGCCCTGATTCTGGGGGGGACTGCAGTCGGGGGCTGGCAAAGGAATGAGGCACAAGCATGTGGCCATGAGACCGCAGCCCCCGGCGCCATGTGGGCTCCCCGCGTCTAACACCAGCCGGCTGCGGCAGCGGGGCAGCCTTCAGCTCCTTATTAGCGGTTCTCTGCGATTCTGCGCAGTGCTAGCGAGCCCAACGCGCGGCCCCGTGTGTGCCGACGCATGTCCGGCCAAGGAGATGTGCCCACGGTGTCCACACAGCCCTCCCCACCGTGACGGAAAGTGGGGGGTGGGTCACCTGACCTCTGTGAGGGCTCGGAAACTGGTCCATGGGGAGCCAGAGCCAGATTAAGACAGGGAGAATGCTACAAAAAGGACGAGGAAAGAAGACATTATACATGGTATCATGGGGGTCACTGTATGTCCAAATAATCCAGAGATATTGTGTATTGAGTCATTCAGCTGCTCTCTAAGCTACTCTCCTTCTCCCTTAAATTACAAAGTGCCATAGATTTTTCACCACTGTTGTTTTCCTATAAGCTTCTCACTTGAAATTGGTTTGAACAGCACGGTATGGAGCAACAGAACATCATAGCTGTAAGGATGCGACGGGACCATGCAGTGACCTCAAGCTTTTCAAAGCCCTGCTCCGCACTACAGGCGTTCACTGACCCTACGTGTCAGCTAAGAAACATGCAAGCGGCTTCAGTTTAATGTTTCAGCTAAACTGCCCGTACGGCTTATAAAGATTGTAAAAAAAATTAAATTAAAGTATTCAGAATGTCACCTTTGATGATGAGAATTGGCAAAAGTAGATAATTACAAAACAAAATCACATCTACCTAATCTGCCAGTTCGTTACTGGCTAATTTTTGCAAGTAAGAATACACTTTTTTGAACTGCTTTATTCACAAATGAATATGCATATGCATAATAAATCAAGGCATTCAAGAAGATTCCTATTTAGTCCTTCATATATTTTGCATCGCACATGTGGCTATCATTCCAATTACATATGCATCGCTCTGTAAATCTCTGACTGCATTGTAATTACTGTCCAAATTATAGCAAATGCTTAGCCAACAAAGGTAATCTGTTTCTGTGCAATGCAGAGTTGGGGCCATTCCAGAATGCATTCATCAATTCCAATCTAAATCAGGAAGTGGAACTGGAGTTGGAATTTAAATCAGACTGAAATTTGAATTCAATTCCAATTCTGTTCCCAATATTTTTTTCCCGATCCCAACTCCAGTTCCATTTCCTAATTTGGACTGGAATTGATGAATGCATTCCGTAATAGCCCCAAGCCTGGTGCAGTGCATCACCATCTATGCAAGAAATACACTGGAGGAGAGCAGATTTTTAAAACATAAATTTGTAATCCATATCCTGCAATTTAAATTTTTGTCTTTCCCGCGCACCCCCCCCCCCCCATGCACTTAATTAGCTAATAGCTTTCAGGTGAATCCAGTGACTTCAGACCTCTTGCAGTTTCTCGAGGAGTCAGGAGTGGGCAGAGTCACTGTCAGAAATGACCAATCAACCGCCAGAATCTCGGGGCCTTCCGCTAGCCTCATTAGATTACACGCCATCATGCATATGCATGGGCCTCTGTGTCTCCCGGATGCCACTTGCCACTGCGCCCAAGTCTAGTGTGACCCCCGTCGCTACGATTGTTCCCCCTGATTGCCAATCCCGCCCAACTGCCAAGGGCGAGCAACACCTCACTGTGTCCTGAACAAGCGGCAACAGCCGTCACCCCGGACTTCGTGGCAGCTTGCACGGATTCTCATTTTTATCTGGGTAATATATCACAGCTATTAATAAATGGCTAGTTCATAGAGTTACTGGAGTTTTTCTGTGAGTCTGTGTACGAGGGGCTGGCCGGCACTGGTGGGCTGTTTTGTCTGTCCCTTTGTCTTCTCCTGTCATTGAATGTCACAGCTCTTCAGATCGTATCCTTGCTGAAAGCCCTAATCCTTTCATGCTTCCAAGCCTTTGCACACGTAACAGATGCACTCCTCGTTCTGATGGGCCAAGGTCTTCGTCTCCCATTGTAAACGGCCTTTCTAAAATAACCATAGTGGGCAGCCACAAGGATATTTTATATTCTACTAATCGTGACTGGTTCCCTTCCACGAGACACGATTAAGGGCTCACAACTGCACTACCCAGCCTCAAGGCCTCCTGAGAGTTCAGTTATTAAGCTAAATTTCTGTGAAGGCCTAATATTGCTTCTGTGAAGACAGACAATTTAAGCAAATGATGGGTCACCAAATAATATGGTACGGCTTCAGTCTATTATTTCTCTATATTACTACCCATCCTGATTCTGCATACTGACTATAATTATTATTCTGAGTACTGGTAGATCACAAGATCTCAACACCTAAAAAGACTAAACAAAGTCAGGACATTACAGATTAAGACAGAGACTTAGATAAAGAGGTGTGTTCATTTGTTATAGTCCTGTAAACAAGGCAGAACACAATCTAGTACAGCAAAGTCACTACCAATCTTCTTGCCAGTCAGTGTCCAAAGAGTCAGTCTTCAACTCGAGCCCATAAGGGATGTTGGCTGGCAGTTGTTTGATTAGAAATACAATTCAAGTGTTTTTTTTGTAAACATTGCTAGATCTGTTTCCTGGCCAAGGTAATTTTGAGATAATGGTGGTTTTTACAAATATTGGAGATTATGATCAAGCCAGCTAAATTATGGACCTTTCAAATATTTCAAATATGCCTGAATTACAGGGTGGATTCTGTTATAATAAATAAAGATATGGACATTCAATGTAATAAAATGTAATTGTGAATTTTAAACAGTAGCCAATAACTGACTTGCATGAGTCATATGTGGCGCTGTCCGTGGTACTAATGCCGTTCCGTATCCAAGCACTGCACGCAAAGGTGTGATATAATGCACCTTTTAACAATGTTGGATTTCAGAAATCCGGTGAAGTGAATAGAGGAATTGTTACATAAATAATTTATGCGTTCATTTTATGAATAGTGCCGGTTCGTTGACATTTCAGGAGAAAAATCAGATATTCAAATGATTGCTTCCATCTCAAGCCAGATAAAAGTTCCTCAAAAAAGGTACATAAAACGCGCTGGAGACCTGGAAGATTTCGCCAAAACAAGCTGAACTGCGCATTGACGTCTCGCTTTAATATATTTATGGTGAGCATCAACTGGCCCCTTTTTTCTACCTTACTAACAAATAAGTTGTACGGTACATTTATTTCCCGTTCCAGAAATAGCCGCTGCCGTCGCCTGCATTCGTCCGTATGTCTAACTACATTTCGAAATATTCCACGATAAGACTGTCGCTCAGTATAAAGCAAATCCTCGCTGAGCTCGCTATGTATGTCAAACCGCAAGGACCGCAATGAAGCCGCACTGCCTTTAAGAAACAGCTTATTTTAAATGAGTTTCTGCGCACCTTCTGTCGAAATGTCAAGTCAGACACAGTGCAATTGGAACATCAAAATTAATATTACTGACATAAGTCGTTCTCAAGAAAATATAACGTAGAAATGCGAGCTTTAAAGTGGATTGTATCCCATGTTAATAATTAATCAGGGAACAGACGAAACTATGTTTATACCAGACTACTTGATTTCAGTAGCCCTTGGATTATAATGAAATGAACACCAAAAATGCGCATTATAGATGGCTGGATTATCCTATTTCTGAGCTGGTGAGAAAAGCGTTGCTATGCAGAGTGCGCTTTTAAGTATTATCCAAGTCAAACCGTGTTGACTGCAGCTTTATAATTTCCATAAATTGCTGTCGGAGCGTTTTCCTCAAAGTTAATTCTAAAGACTAATGATAATGATTCTGACCGGAATGTAATAAGTTGCAGGAAATAGTATCATCGCCTTGTGACTAGTGCATGCAGCATTCTTCCGCTGCATATTTACAGAATTTGAAATAACACCAAAATTAACTATGTTGCATAGCAATTGTTTGGTAATGTACAACGAATACTGTAAGTCGACTATTAAATAAACTTAAAGCAACTTATATAATCAGTATCAGGCTGGTGATTTAAACATTTACAAACAAAATGTAATGGCTAATGGTTAACTCCTTACCTTGCGTGCGGTTTGTTTATTATAAGGGTTCCACGGATCGACTGCTCATCCCCCCTCAAGTACAGCTGTAGTCAGTCAAGTATTCCGCAGCTATTCCTATTTGACAGTGTTCTGCATTTAGCTTGCTTACCCCCTCCCCCATATCTCTCTAGCGACCGCGAGTTTCGGGCAAGACGGGTAACGTCGCTGCGGGGGTGGGGAGTGGGTAGTTAGGTGCCAGAGAGAACTAACGCCATCCCGCTCTGTTCCGACGATATGAAGGCACGTGGCTGACTGAATGCAGACGACAGTCGTGTTTAAATGCGAGGAGTCTGAGGGAGCATAGGGTTTATATTAAGATACGGGGAAGGGTATGCACCATCGGATAAAAAACATCATCCTTCGAGATTCCGTGTGGTGGTTAATGGCTGTTGATGCGCTGAAGAAAGACGGTTCCTCTCCAAGTGGAACGTTTGCAGATCTCCCCAGAGAATGCCGGTGCGTCAGGCATAAGTCGCTAATCAGTCACATCACATCAAATTATTCTCGAAATATTTTATATTTGGAAAATTAACATTCTACCGGGCATTTACAAAGATAAATTTGATCAGTAATGGGTTTCCTGGGTCATTTCCAACAATGCTGGGAATCAAGTCTTGTTAATTTTTTAATTTTTTTTTTTATTCTGAGTAAAATTGAAGGGTTTCTCCTCTGCTTGAGCACTGCAGAAACCATGCAGTTAACAAAAAGACGGTTAAATTATAGTATGTTGCATAGAGGACTTAGCATCTCGATGAATGCATTTCATCTTAAGGAGATGAAATGATTTCTTATCACAGTAACTGGCGTGTATTGGTTAAGGTAGGCTTATGGTACGTGCATGTCAAACACTTGGATTATGTTTGTGTGGGCGTGTCATGATTGGAGTGACTCTCCTCCATGCATTCACTTTAAAAGCAGATTTATTTTTTACTTATGGATTTCCCCATCTATTTTTGTCCATGTCCTTTGTGTGTCAGTCTAAGTATTCCCCAGTCCCAGAGTCCCTCCTTTTTGATGATCTTGGTGGATCATGCTGACTCACTTGATGCGACTACCATCCGTTTCTCCCTCATTAGTAATGTGGATTGCAGTGGGCAATTGGAGGTACATCGAAAACAGTATAATTAATCTGCAGTGGCAGCGTCAAGTCACTAAAAGAAGGTATAGCCTGATTTGGTCGCTTTAGCATTGCCGATATCCCTCCGGAACATTGAAATTAGACATATTGCCCTCTGTCGTCATATTAACATTTATCGAGACACTTGAAATGTTGTTACACAATAGTGACATGTACCCTACTTATGATACCATATCTTACACCATGTGCTAGAGAGTGGGAGCTGGGACAGAGAAAGAATGAAGAGAATTTATTGTATTCTCAGACTGCATAAATACCAATTTAGTGACTGTAGCTATTATGGAACACAGTTTCTATGGCAACCGATTTGCTAGATTCCAACAGAAGCGTTCCCACGGTGACACGCGAATGCCGGTGAAAGAAAGCTCCACCAGAGTGTCAGCGCTCGCGTGTGCTTGGTTTTCCAGTTCAAATCAGATTTACTTTTAGTAAGCGGCGAATAGATTGTTCTGACCTACAGTAGGTGTCACAGGCTACTAAGAAGCACGCCATCATTCAGTAGTCATGGAATATTTATTTGTTTGTTTTTTTATTTATCGTCGTGTAAAATAACACAACATTGCGAATGTCGTTGAAAAAATGGCACAAAAATGGTACAATGTTGTAACGTACGTGTAACAAATTAAGCTGTTTTATTTGTATTAAACATTTGAAATGCCTCGTAAATTAGACTTTATACGAAAAAAAACGCTCAGAGACAACCAAAACTATCTCAAAGTTTTTCCACATTTATTATGCTACTTCAAAATTACTTTTTTTTTTCAAAAAAGATTTTCCCATCAAAGCGAAATTATTCACCTCTCCTGATACACTAAGACTACAATCGATATACCTCGCCTGAACTTCTGTGTAAGGCTTTATAGACCTTATATATCCCACAGCCTGGCGTTCCACATTCCAAAAATATTACTGTTGTAAAATAGATAGGGCTGTCACATTTCCATTTGCTTCTTGAACACGTGTCACCTTTCACGTAGTGCTTTGTCGTTTTACTTTTTCCAGACTAAACATCGTCTCTGAGAAAGCTTGGCAATATCGCAGATTGTCCTTGAGCATCCAGGGCGTATAGGTTTGGTTTCAACATGGGTAGGGACCAAATCAGTCCCTAACACCCCGCCCCCCTCACAACATAAACACAGACTTCAAAAAGGGTATTCACTTAATACCCAAAAATATTAATTGAGCATTACATCAGAATTGCAAACCAATCAAAATAACTAGACAACGAAAAATGGTTTACAAAATAAAATTTGGCTGTAACAAAAATATCAAAATAAAAGTGCAAGAATTAAAGAAAATGGTCAAAAATGCAATAACAGACTATTTGGTAAAAGAAAACTCGTAAAATCGTAAAAGAAACACGTAGGGGCTTTTACGTAACAAAATCACGACACATTAGTTATATAGATTGGTGCCAGCGAAGTGAATGTTGAATGTGCGTAGCGCATTGAGGTATCACAAATCACAAAAAGTTAACCGCACTGACACCGGGTTACGTGCAAAAATTGTACCAAGCAATCACCAGAAATTCTCAGTGTGCGCTATATAAACAAATCGAATGATATGGGTAATCACTCACTGCCCTCTCCAGTGGCTTCACGTTCCCTCCTGGGAGCCACATTCCTTGCGCGAACCTGCACATTAGAGTATATCTCAATATTTTTTTGTTTCCTTCCTTCATCTTCTCCGTGAACATTGAAGAGGACAACAATGAGCTAGTGAGACAGACAAGCAAGGAAACGAAACACCATTGGAACGCACCCTTGATTTCCCACAACAGTTGTCAGCAGGAGGAAACCTTTCGCCTTTAATTGTACTCTGAGGATCGTAACATGAAAATATTTGGAAATCGCACAAAATATTGGTAAATACAGTTCGGTAGTCCTACAGTATTGGTATGGACATGTCCCTACCGTCCACATCCAAATTTACACTCTCGTTGAGCATACTGTAATTAATCAAAAACAAAAGGATAGTATTATGACATTTTTCTTTGTAATTTCACACATTATTGTTTAGTCCTTTTTGTCGATTGTCATTTTGCTAAGCATCAATTTAAGCGAGTTACCGCTTATTTATACAGTGCCGTACCTCAGTTGACCAGTATTCCACAAGATAAGAAAACATGATTTTTCCCCCGCTATTCGGATATTTTTTATAATTGTTAAGAATTAAATAAAGGGACAGATCATTCGAATAGCCCACGCAAAAGAACCATGGGAACTATCACGCACTTACTTAGTTTCCAGGGGGACATATTTTAATGGGGGAAGAAAAAAAAGTTTGCGTTTCGCTGGGTTAATGTATCAGGCCAGCTACATCGCAAGCTAAACACTTTTATTACATAATTATCAAAATATTGGGAACGGACTAAAATTTTCTAGTTGAAATGCTAATCTTTTACTAGCTACCCAATACGTAAACTTGGAAAAAAAAATACATGTGTCGTTATCGGTTAGCTGCAACACTTTCGCTCAGCGTGTGAAAGTACAGTACATCTGTCCAGTAAGTTAACCTTCATATAGCAAAATAAACAGCATTAATCGACATTTGTGGTTATCCGAACATTTGGATATATATTAACTTTGAAACCAGTGGTTAAATTTAGCTAAACTGTGAAACGCATGATAACGCGTGTTTTGAGCTGAGATTCCTTTATTTGAATTCGGCCGAAATGTCAATAGGAATCGATATGTAGACTAAAGTCGTAGACGGCTAAGTTACTGTTCTGGAAATTCTGCTTTCATATGGATTTTAGAAGGTGCAAGTAATCTGCTGATTCTGTCTGTGGTGCTAACAAATTCCTGTACGTCGATTACAGATCAGTTTATATCAAGTGAGAACTTTCTAAGGTCCAGTGTTTTGGTTTGTGAAGTCGCTGTTGGGGGATCACATTGAATGATGTTTTTTTAAATAATGTAGTTCATAATTGATTTCATTTTGTTCGTTTAAGCCACACAGCATTGGGTCAACATGCATACAGTTTAGGTAGAATTTGAACAACCAGCATTGGAGGTATATAACAGCAGTGCTACCCACTGAGCCACCATACCATGATTGCATAGCCTATATATAATTTCAGAGGTTGTTCCATGCTCTTACTACATAACATGAAAACTAATAAACCAGAAATTATGCTTTACTCTGTCTGCCCACCTACATTTGAATAGTTCTTCATACATGTCATGTCTCTCCTGGGATACATACATGCACAAGTGTAGCTTGGGATCCAAGTGCAAAGTTAACTCTTTGTCTGGCATATTTGAGGACCTTGCTTAAGGGGTCAAGAGATATATAACTATTTTGCTGAGGTTGGGATTCAAACCAGCAACCTTCTGTTTATAGGTAGAGAGTCTTAACCTGCTGAGCCACACAGTAACATCTGCTGTTTGTAGGAACACAGTCTTGTTTCTGTCATCTGCTGTCAGAATGGCAGGAAGAGGGCGTGGCAGAGGTCGCGGTCAGCTGACTTTCAACATAGAGGCCGTAGGCATTGGGAAAGGGGAGAACCTGCCCCCTTCCACTCTTCAGCCAACGCCACTCTTCCCGGTGAGAATATTAAAGCTGTTTGTGTGTTTCACTGCTTGACAAATCTGCCTCTCCTGCTTGCCGAGGAGGTTGCATTGTGTAATGTGTATGTGAGGTTTCGATGCTTGGCCATTTATTGCCCAAAGCCCATGGAGCACAAGCCAGTACCCCTACAGACAGGAGAGGAGGCAGAGTACATGTTGGCCCTGAAGCAGGAGCTGAGGGGAGCCATGAAGAGCCTGCCTTTCTACATCAGGCCAGCAGCACCCAAGAAAGGTCAGCCAAAGCGACTAGGGAGCGCTGTTAGGGAACCGGGGAGCTTTGGAGTTCTTGTGACCTTTGGAGTTCTTGTGACCTGTATGTTTCCTTAATCAGGCTCAGGGGTTAATTTGGGGATTTGTATGCAGTTCTTCAATTTTTACTTTTGTATTTACTTTCATTTCGAAATGCTTTTGTCCAAAGTGATGGACAATTGGTGCAAATAGAACATTGCAAACATATGTGCTGCTGAAGAGTCGAATAGGTATAAGTGCAGCTAGGCTGAGCTTCCAATGAACGCCCAGCTACAAGGGTAAGCAGTACTGGAGCAAGACCAACATAACATCTTCCAAAAAGTCTAGAAAGGAGTCTGATGACTGGATGTGGTCCAGGAACTCATTCCATCATCGGGGAACCACAGAAAAAAACCAACTGGAGTGACACTTCTCATGTGGTGAAGGAGGATCCAAGCGATGTTAGGAAATGTGCAGAATGAGAACAAAGGCAGATATTTTTCTCACTCTTGTGTCTTGAGTCTTGAGTCTAATAGGGCATCTCTGCTGGCCGCACCTTTACAACCCCTTCAGGCAGGCCTGCCGTCTTGGGGGGAAGGTTATCCTGGGTGGGAGGGGTTGAGTGTTATAGGGGCTCGACTGAAGTAATTTTATCTGGGAATTATGCTTGGCGGGCCTGCTTTCAGGGTTACCAGCATGCTGTGACCCACAGCGTGTGGAGGAAGTATTCTGCTTGGCAGGCAGGAGGCCAGGCAGCCTGGCTTAGGGCCATTTAGAGGGCGTGGGGGGGGGGTGCACTGGGGACACAAAGATGGAATGGAATAAGTTGGAGGTAGAAATGGGCTTCATGTGTTGTCTCCTCTAGATGTGGAGCGCTACTCTGACAAATACCAGAGTGCGGAACCAACAGACAACACCATCGAATGGGATCCAGGTGAGCTTTGTGCCTATGACTGGGGAATCCATCCATCCATCCATAGTCCAAACCGCTCATCCCAGTGGGTCGCGGGGAGTCCGGAGCCTATCCCGGAAACTATGGGCACGAGGCGGGGTGACTGGGGAATATGATGAATAATGATAAGTGTTATATTAAAAATTTGGGTTAAATACAATGCTTCGTAATAACGATTGCACACTACTTGCGAAAACATTGTGCGGTTCGTTAGCTTAAGGTACAGTACAGCACTGTATGTAGTTATTTTATTATTACTGTACGATTATTATCATTATTATGTAGTAGATTATTAATTTTCTGGCTTACCTTTAAATTCAATTTAAAGTCAGACTTAGGGAGCAGATCTCGTTCATAACTTTGAGGTTGCCTGTACCTGTATGCTGGAGCACAGAGGAGCCTTTACCATATGCAGACACTCCCTGGGTTACGACAGGTTTATCAGAACATAACCCCATCGTAAGGCGAAAATATCGTAAGATGTATCTTAAACATGCTTAGAGCATTGGCCTACAGTTGGGCAAAATCATTAACACAAAGCCTATTTTATAATAGTGTTGAATATCTCTTGTAATTTATTGAATTATCTTACCCATCATTTCATAAAGTCGAAATATCGTAACACGGACCATCGTAATATGGGGAGCGTCTGTAACTAACTAAATAATAATAGAAATGGTGTTTCATTGAAATTATCGTGGCTGGCCTGTGGGTGGCGCCACACAGTTTCTCAGCATTAGCGTCAATGCAAAGTGTGTGACTCTTGATTGGTCCCCATTTTCCCCAGACTGGAAGAGGCTGCCTCGGGAGCTGCGAGTCAGAGTGAGGAAGCCTCTAAAAGACAGTGAGCCCCCGCCGGCTACCGCCTCACTCTTAGGGGGGAATAGGATCATTGGAGCACTTGTGCCAAGCAGAGATGTTGGAATTCGCTGAAATTTGGAGATGGAAGTTGTTTTCTGAATAGGACATATTTATTGAAGTATATGCGACGAAAGTTCTGGTCTTTAGTTTGATTATTCTAGTACACTTGGTTGATCTGTGTCATATCTCCATATATGGATCCAGGTCCAGACTCAGTCCTGTGGCATGTCTGTGTGGCATAGCTAGCTTTCCTCGTCAGATTGCTCATCCCATCAGTCTCCTTCACTTTGAAATTTTCCACCAGCAAACAGTAGTGAAGAACGTGGACCTGGATACAGCCGGCAAGTACGGCAGGTTTTCTGCACCTAAGGACTTTAGTCTTCTTAAGATAAACAGCTTGTGACAAAGCACTCCACCATAAATAATTAGATCTGCCCTCTTCTGGTTCCTGCCTTCACTCTGGCTCTCCATCCTGCCATAGTCAGTTATCTGTCTCACCCCTTTCCATACCTCCATCATGCCGTTATTCTCAACTTATATTCAATCCTTTCCCTATATTCCCTCTTCTTCTGCCAGATCTTCCTCTTTAGATTCCTCAGTATGGGCCTGGCCTCATCCCATTAGGAAATCCCTCTTCTTGTTCAGGAATGTCTTGGTATCTTTTGCCATCCGGGGCTGGTTATTCGGGTAACAGTGAACTATTTTTCGATGAATAATTGCATCCGCGCAGAAGCAGTAGTCAGTGATGCAGTCAGAGAGCCCATCGGCATCTTCGACCCACAGAACAAATCTCCATCTGTCATGTCCAAGCAGTTCTGGGGAACTTTCTGCGTTTTTTCGGACCGCACGCTCCCGGCCTTGATGGCAAAGGGCTACGGCCATAGGAGGGGCCTGTGTTTGATGATGTATAGGAATGCGGTCTGAATGGACTAGGGCTGGGAGGGAAAAACAACTATATGGATCCCATATGAGGTTGATATTAACCTCCTGCAGTTATTTTTATATAGTTCCAAAGCACTTGAGAAGAGTGTGTGGCAATCCATTATTACACCTTCTGTACAAAATGGTGCATGAAACGGGAAAATGGAAGAGGGAAAGAAATAATGCCAGAAGACACTGGAGGGGAGGGACCAAAAACCACTTTGGGTCCAAGGTCGACTGGCTGCCCAACCCCCCCGGGCATGCTAACATCATAGAACACAGAGAAAATGAGCCTGCTTTAATAAAGGCAAAGTGTAAAATGTGCATTTCCATTTATAGTAGAAAATGTCCAGAATAAGATGCGGTTAGTCATTTGCACGAGGTCTGTGGTGGCCAGGCAGTGTGCTAAGAGGTTTTTCATGAAGATTCTCAATGCCGCCCAGATGCATGTGAGCAGATGGGGGCCACCAGGCTCGCACGGCCTCAGGTATGCTCCTCGCTCACTCACAACCCCAGGGAGGTCAGCGGGGTGCCTGCTGAGAAATAAAAATGGCCCCCGCTGTCGGCTAGCACGTAGCGTCCGATCGCCGGTGGGAATAATTTTCCGATTCGTTTTGCCCTTTTCTTTTCCACAGTGAAGTGCAGGATGCTTGGGGTGCTGACATTTCAGATACATCGATCCAGGTTTGGGTTGGGGGTGGATTCAGTAAGTTGCCGTGAGCCAAGACAAATTTCCTCTCGCTTCAGGGGCTCCACCAGTGCCGAAATGCGCCAAAAAGCCCCGTGTCGATAAGGAGGAGATCATCCGAAAGCTGGAGGTACGAGCTGGCCGCCGGCCGGAGAGTGCTCTGCTCCGGCCCGACCTTTGTTCACTGCGGGTTGTCTCGTTCTGCTCAATACAATCTGTCAGAACACTGCCACATCCACCTGCTGATGTTTTGTTTAACCTGGCCCCTGAACACCAGCCAATTTAAGCACCAGGCTTTATCTTGGAAAGTCGCATCTTATCACGGGGAACATGGATCAATACATCATCATTCCACCTTCATCTTGGGTTTGTGCGCACATGAATGCTACTGCCATTGGTTGTAGATTATAGAGTAATGACTTTATGCGACTGGATGAACGTTACAAACCGTGGCTCACCTTGTTGACATATTCTTGGTGTTCACATGACATTGTTCAGATAGAAGGAGGGTGGAAAGTGTTCCCTAACAAACAGTAGCCCCTTCAGTCACACAATGCTCTGTTTGCAGCATTTCAACAACTGTTCATGGCAGTGTAATAGATGAGCTGTGAATCATGTTCTTATCATCACCACCTTAATAGCTTGTTAATTTGTCAGAAGTGGTTTCACACATGTGGATCCCATTGGATTGTATCGGTGCTCCGTCACGGACCAATCACGGTTCAGCGTAGCCCGCCATGGTCTCGCTGGATCAACCCTGCATCATCCATCATCTTTTGTGACGTATTTTTTTTCCCCCTCACAATGTATATTCTGTCGATCAGACGCTTGAGAAGAAAGAGGAGGAGCTGAGCTCTGATGAGGAGGAGCGGGAGAAGAAGCAGGAGGAGGAAGAGCAGGAGGGCGAGGAGGAGTATGACGAAGAGGAATTTGAGGAGGTCAGTAGTGTGGTATGACCCAAGCGGGACCTATTTTGTGATGTCAGCATTAAGCAAACCATTGATTGGCCTGTTTTTTTCTATCAGGAGACAGACTACATTATGTCTTACTTTGACAACGGGGAGGAGTTCGGTGGAGACAGTGACGACAACATGGACGAGGCTATTTATTGAGACACGAGAAGATGTGACAAAGCATCCAGAGGACTGAAGACAGACAAACTGAATTGAATGAAACGAGGTCTTAGTTACCCACAAGCTGAACACTCCAGAAACAAGAAGACATATAGTCTGTATCCAGACGAAGACTATGCGAGAGTTGTTAGGGGGCAGCGTGTGGATCAGTGGGCTAAGCCTCTGTGCCTCAGAAGGCTGCCGGTTTGAGCCCTGGGTGCCGCATCAGGTGGCTGCCCTTCGCGGACAACTTGCTCTCACCTACAGAGCGCAAGTTGGGGGAGGCGTAACGAGAATTTCCCCAGGGGGATCAATGTCAGTTATTATTAATGGATTCTTGGACTGATGTTTCCACAGAAAATAACCTTGTGAATTTTTCTGCAAGTGCAGGAACTTCCATGTTGACGACTCCGTTTTGGTAGGTGTTGGAAAAAGCGATCCTACCCCAAGTTCAATCTCCGCATTCACAGTTTGTGTGAGAGGTGCACAGTTCTCAGCCAGAAGTAATCAGTTTACTACATCCTGCTTTTATATTGTTTTTAACACTGCCTCGGTATTTTTTTGGTGTTTTCTTACACGATGTGTTTCCGGGTTGAATCCGCAGACGCAGCATTGACCCGGCACAGAAAAACCACAGGTGTTGATGGTGGTTTTTATAGAAGTGCTGGTTTAGTCACAACATTTTTAATTCAGAAAATTTTAGACATTTGTGCAGCGTAAGTTGTACGTTTTGTAGTAGTCCTGTTCTTCAGCAATTGATTACAGTCAGTGATTGTAGGGTGAAGTGTAGTTTTTACATTGACCAGCAGGTGGAGTTTGATATATGTTCTGTGACTTTACGCTCTTTGTTAGCCTGTTAGTACTGTGTATAAACAGTATTTTTATGCAGAGCCTATGCAGTTTGGAGTGTCTGTGTTACTATCATTTCTTTTAATTAGTGCCAAGCCTGAATGGCATACATAGCTTGTGAGTGTGCTTCAGAAGCTTGATGCTCTTTACCATTCTGCTATCCGATTTGCTATAAATGCTGCCTTCAGAACTCATCACTGTAGGCGTTATTCTTCTGTAAACTAGCCTTCTTTACACGCACATGTAAAAGTCTTCTAGGCTTGTCTCCTCCGTATAAAAAATCATCTGAAGCTTACAATACTTGTACTGCCAAACTCAAATTATTGAGAGTCCCCAAAGCAAACGCAACATCTTTACACCTTGTCCTCAAAAGGTTGGTTTGCCTTTTGTCAGGCCGTCGATGTAAATAAGAACTTGCCTGGGAAAATGAAGGTTAGGTAAATAAATAAGATGTATGATTGTTGTAACCGGGATGCGACAGCTGCCTTTAAGAGCTTATTTCCTCTCATCGCAGCATGTTCCATCAGTCCCGAAAGATGGCCTGCTTTTACGGGGAACATTTGTTTCATCTTTAGTCCGTGATCAGAGTCAGATTCAGAGTCCTGTGACACAAAAGAGGAAAAACCCTGCATAGGAAGTTGCGGCAAACGGCTAATGCCAGGCAGCCAGTTCCCATCAGCGTGCAGGACAGTTAATGCTTCAGTGCGCAGTGATAAATGGAAGATGATTCCAGCATTTGGTTACTGCTGTTGTGAGTTGCCAGGGGGCAGTAGACGGTGTCGATAAGGTTATTGAAGGCAAGTGGGTGGGCGGTTCTTGTTAAAGAAGACCACACTACTCTTCTGTTGCTTCATCTTCTGTAGTTTGGTCATACTGTTAAGACTTCTGGCCCCTTAATCCCCCTTAAACCTGTGTGTGAAAAGGGGTTTGTATCTCAGTCAGTAATGGGAGTTGGTTTGCTTCTTTTGGATAATGGCATTTAATTATGGCTCTGATTACTTTCCCATTGGCTATTCTGTGTTCACATGGGCTGTTAAACACCAATGGGAGTTGGGAACAGGGGTGCCAGGGTGAAATGAGAGCCCCACATAGCTCAGTGCTGTATCGGGGCCACAGGGAGCAACTCCCATGGCATCCTGGTGTGTGACATCTGTCATGGGTAGCCCTGCCGCCTCAGCTTTCTGAGAATCCCCCAGGCTGGCATGGGGATCGGCACGTACTCGAGGGCATCTGGGAGGAGGGAGGGGGCAACAACGGAGGCAGATGTCGATCAAATGGAAAGTGCAGATAACGAGGGTGTGGGTTTCTAAGGGTAGTCACTTTAAGCACGGTTCACCTGACTGCTTATGGAGAAACACAATGGCACAAACAGGTTACGTGCAGCTTTGTCAGATGTGCAGGAGGATTGTGGGTAAATGAGTCATATTGAAAACAATTAGGCCACTTCGGGTTATTTTTAATTATGTGTTAAATGTCAGAAGGGAAACTCCGAAGATTCCCACGCACCTTGCAGGGGAAATGCAGCCAATAGACATGCGTCCTCTACGAACCACTTAAATGTCAGGCCCTGGGTGTGGCAGTGATAATGAGCCCCAGTTCAGGTCCTGCTGCTGCAGGGGTTACAGGTCAGCAGGGTCTGGATTGAAGCCAGTCACAAAAAGAACACGGGTTCAGTTTCCTGCGGTTTTCCTTTTTGGATCAGTCTATGAACAGTGCGCAGTAGGTCACGGATACCCTGCAAAAGCACGCACTGTGCAAGATCGCCACATAGCCGACCAAGCATAGTGTGTTTTGTTTACTCAAATGTACAGTAGGTTAGTGTTACTATGCAAGATTGCCGGATAAGTACACCAGCACGGTGCGTTTTTTCTGAAATGTACACTAGGTAAGTGTTACATTCTATGCTATAGAAGCAATTCTTTACAATGCAAAAAAAAGCTTCACAATGTAAATTTAAAGCATAGAGCAATGCTTATATCTACTGATCTACTGATTTTTATCTACTTTGTCAACACTGGCTGTGCCGCACTGTGAGCCAGGAGCGGGTTTGATTACGTGTCCATCAGACGTGCCAGAGCCCCATCTGACCCTGGTACCATGCTGAAGAACTACAGTCTTGTATACAGGGGAGGTTCGGCTCGAGGTGGACAGATGCATGAGCGCACCGGCAACAGTTGCCTGGTGGGGGCGCTCAGGAGTACGAACCCAGCATCTTTTTTAGCAAATCCGAATTAGTCTGCTTGACCTTACTGGGAAATCGGGCTTTTTTCTCTCTATGGGTGTGGATAGATCAGCCCTGTCATTTCACTCTGCTGACCGGGGCTGCAGTTACACTTTGAAACGCTTGACTACATTCCTTGCAATTTGTTCACCGATTCTGTGCTCTGTGTCGACAGTCTTATGTGTTATATATTAATCCATCATGTTGAAATAACTTTACGGTGTCCTTACAGCTGAATGCTGATAACGACGGGCTGACATAGATAAAATAACGCGGCGACCTACAACATTAACAGTATGGCGTGTGGAGGTAAACAGCGACCGTCTGTCAGCGCTATGCCGATGCGCACTGCTCGTCGGCGTCATGCGAAATGGCTGATTCATCAGTTTTAAACTCGTCTTCCGGCGGGGCGTCCACGGCCTGTTTCATTTGGCTCGTCAGCGACACTTGAGATCCACAATCTGCAAATGGGCAGCATGTTTGTA
>JAODLD010000144.1:14738944-14750391 GCA_026781065.1 Mormyrops boulengeri | reverse complement strand
CCCCCCCCCCCCCCCCCCCCCCCCCCCCCCCCCCCCCCCCCCCCCCCCCCCCCCCCCCCCCCCCCCCCCCATCCAAAATAATTCAGACACAACATTCATTGCTGTTCAGGCACATCTCTCTGCTTTGCTTCTGCCCCAGAGATCAACTGGGAATAAAACTTTTGAAGCCCAACAGTCATGCCTAAGCTAGAGGGCGATGGTGGAAGATGGTGGCATACTGAGACGGGTTCAGACCAGAAGGGGCCAGAGCAGCGTCCATACGCAGATGGCCTGAGAGGGTTTATGCGGCGTCAGCCCTTCCGTCGGTTGTCCATGACAGCGATGGCAGGTCACGGTCAGGCTGGATCCTGTCTCAGGAAACACAGGACACAAAGCCTTAGACACTCTGTCATCATTCAGTGCTTGAAAAACAAGCCCGTCAAGTTAATTTAGGCCTGTGTAATGGGCTATCGTATATTTGCACGGGCAGTTACTATGCAAAGACAGGTAAGTACTGTAGGAAACCTTCCCTAAGCTCTCCGAATCACACCAGTCATGAGATCCATGTGATTTTTAAGGTGTCTCTGTAAGATGAACAAATGGCTGTCAAGACCCGTAGCGTTTTAAGCATTTACATTTTATTTATTTAGCAGACACTTTTACCCAAAGCGATGTACTATCAAGAGAGCAGAACCAGACAGTCCCTGCAGCAAATGAGGGTCAAGGGCACAAAGATGAATTTGCTCTGGCAGCCGCAGCATTTGAACCCACGACCTTCTGATCGCAGACACTAGTCCTAGCCCACGGGGCCACATACTATCCCAACACATTAAATGAAACCTTGTTGTTCGGCTAAATTCATGAGCAGGGGAGTTCCTAGCTATTGAAGAGATCAGGGGGTAAGTAAAGTTTACCTGGGGCTTGACTTTGTTTTTTTTGAAGGAAGATAATTGGCATCGGGGCTAAAATACTCGGAGCTATAGCCCCGAGTACTGGGACCTAAGGGCGCCCATGTTCATGACTCTTTTATTTTAATGGCCAGAATACCGCTTGTGTGACTAGCGCGAGACTAATTGGCCATTTTCTGCATTTTGTCAGCGCGTCCCCTCAATTAGCTACACCAGGGCTTATTTCGCATAACGCCGTTGTCGAGGGATTATGACTGAATGTCCAATAGTCCCTTACTTCAATGTGGCCGAGCAGAGCTCTGACGCACTGTGGAAATGCTGTACACCGCTCCGTCTCTGAAAATAGCCTGACCATGAGAACATCAGGTGAGTGATAGGTGCTTGGTGCCTATTATCTGCCCTGTGTGTGCTTGCAGGGTCACACATGGACTGGGTGATATCTTAGTTGCCGTCGAGGGGGCGGGTACATGGCGAGGTTGTGGACCCTGAGGGAAAGCGGGTCAGCGCTTCGACAGTTAATGCTGTCTTACAGGTACAAATCGTTCCAGCAGAATAAGGGACAGTATCTGTCAGTGTCCTATTGTTCATGAAAGATTAATGCTTATGTATAGCGTCATCTTTTTCCAGATGTTTTGCTGTCATCATCCATCCATCCATCCATCCATCTGCCTCTTCCATCCGTCTCTTATCAGTCTATCAGTTGGTTTTAAACGCAGGCTCATGCTTTTCTAAAAACATCTGCGTCTAGCAGGATGATAACAGACCACAGATATAGTATGTGGGCTGGTAATCAGCTAAAGCTCAAATAGAATCAGTTGAATATAATGAAAAAGTTTGCAATCCTGGAGGACAATCTATTAAGCAAACTGTGGGGTAACTGATACATTATTTACCATCAGCAGCTCCTCACAATCTAACGAATCTAATAATGTTCACATGTATGTTTTCAACTTTGAGGACTTGTATAGTGTTTGTAAAATCTTAGATGCCATTGCACACTATTCATCTTTCATATTGATCCTTTTCATCCATTATTTATTTTCCTTAAGTGCTTATCCAGTGCAGGGGCTGCACAGGGGAGACCCTGTACAGGATGCCAGTCCATCATAGGGCTCTCTTTCTCTCTCTCTCTCTCTCTCTCACACACACACACAAGCGCCACACTTATAGACACCATCTATGTGTCTCTGTACTGTGGCAGGTAAGCAGTGAGAAGCCCACATGAACACTGGGGTAACATGCAAACTGCACACTCGCACACAGCAGGGACGGTTCCTGCTTCTTGAAAATTGTAAACAGACAGACTGAGCATATGCCTTTCTTAGTCACACTCATTGCAGAATATTTACTCTTTCAGAAATAAGCTTGAAATATACAAACAGAACTATAATCAGAGCTGTGCTAGAACACCTATTAAAACATCTCCCTCCTGGCTTCATGCCAACTGGTGGCCCAATCATTATTATCATCAGGGATATGGATCTTTGCTCAAGCAAAGGATTGTGGGTAGAAGCAATTGGTTTCTGCTCCATCCAAATATTATCTAAGCCTCTTTCCCAGGAAGCCTGGGTTAGCTCTCTGCATGGTCAGCTTGTATTTCATATCCCAAATGGCTTTGTGCATTTTTTCAAACCTACACCCGGGTCATGGGTTCAAGTTGCAAGAGTTCCATTCCTCTTCTCTCCTTGATCAACAGAGGCTTACTTGCCTTGGAGGACACCATTACTTTGCTCAAATGTTGGCATTAAATGTTCTGTTCCTCCAGGACAATGAACGAATCCTCGGGACACAGGGAGAAGTGGATGGGATGGTGGAACTTTGGACTGAAAGTGAAACACCACTAAACCAGACAATGTGGGCCAATCTGAGGACAAGCAGGTAAATAAATAGGCAAAGAAGTAAAATACAACATCATCTCTTAATGCTGATACGTCTTGCTAATCTTCTTCACATTAATCATTAGTGGCTGATGTTGTGTGTGTGTTTGGGTGGGGGGGGGGCTTGTTCCCTGACCTCAGCCCTCCTCCTGAAACATCTGTGCTCCCCCCATGACTCACCGACGGAAAAAGTGTAAAGCAGCTAGATGATGTATATCAATAACACATTAAGATGTTGTTTCCTGCTGATGTCGCATTACTCCCTGCATGGTAATGAATACTCTGAATGAAGACTCAGCCAAAATCCTTTTTGTAAGATAGCTGCTAAACATAGGCAGTGCCAGGACTACTCCAGACTGAGGAGGAGAGCAAACATGAAATAATGCTGTTCTGGGACCAGCTTCAGGTTTAATTGGCTTGGTGTATGCTTATAAAAGTCCTGAAATTATTCCCCTCAGTAAATACAAGACTAAGACATGGAGACTGATGTGCCACCAAAAGATCTCTAGCAGTTATTGTCCCATCAGTGGATTTGTATAGAGTGCATCCTACTTAATATTCTGCAGCGCGTCATGTGACTCACCGAGGAAGGGTGTCTGAGGTTCTCTTAAGAGAACATCTAAACTGTTACACCTGCACAATCCTGCACTACTCAGCTCATTCTCACGCCCTGCCTCCCACATTTCTGCTGCCTGTCTTCCTGTGTTATGCAAAAGGTCAGAAAAACAAAGTACGTATCCCAGAGAAAGCAATTGAAATACGGAAGAGAGGAGACATAAGCAAGCAAACAGAATTTTAAGGGATCTCTGGCTGGTTTCATGGTACAGATTGATTTATTTTCCCAAAAAGGCCTCTCAGCGCTAGTCATGTTATTGAAGGCGATGTTTTTCATATGCAGTATGTTTTTTCAATCTGGTCACTCCACTCCAAACCCACCCTGCAGTCCCTCCCCCTGCACTTTGCCCCCGAGTGTAATCAGCTGTACTGTTTTCACTCCCACCTTTCTCCTTCTAAGATCACTCAGACTGGTCTGTATTCTCACTCGGGGGCTCTGGTGTTAAGGCTCAAAGACTCTCCTAATGGGGTTTAGCCCGAACGGACCCTGCTGCCATTTTTCCACGGCCACTGAGCCAGCCTCCCGGGAACATACCATCCGCGAGCGCTCGACCGTGGAAGTGCCCTGCCGCCCTCAGCGGGAAGTCAACCTCTCCGCGATGCCTTGGTGCTGGAGGCCACAGGTGCAGAACACAAACAAAACAGAACTCACACAAAAAAACAGCAACAGCAACAGGAAACCAGACTAAACAAGGAAGCCTGATGCCGCTTCTCATCAGAGACTCATCTTACCACACGCTGGCACCGTTTCCCCATCAGAGGCGGCCGCTCGCCCCGGGCTCACCGGAGATTTACTGCCACCCTGCACCTGTTACTGAGCTCACTGCACCACAGCCAACAACACTCACACTTCATTTCAGTTTTGCACACTTTAGCTATTTGGTGAACAGAGGATTGTGTACCTAATTTACCCATTTGTAGCTCCGCCAGGTGCATCACTAGAGATTTATGAAGGGGGGCGGGCTAAGCCTTCCTTATGGGGGGTGCGGTTTTATGCAACTCTGCATAGGACAACCAGATATAGTAAATGGATGGATGGATGGATGGATGAGAACACATTATGTAAGGACATTTATTTCAGGGGGAGGGCTGAAGAACATTTCAGTGAACTACCCCCCCCCCCCCAAGCCTGCGGTTTTGTCAAACATTGGCCCAAAGGGTTAATGGGACCTATTATTTACACAGCTGAGCCCCCCCCAAGACTGGTATCAGAGTGCAGCAAAGTACAGATTTACAGGAATGCAAAAACTTCACACGCAAAGCTGACCACCGCATTTATCCAGGGTGGGGGCTCCAGTTTCACTAATATACTGTATAAGGTCTGTACATGCTGACATCACCTGCGTGTTTCAGTGATATGCCTTTTTTGGGACTGCAGTGCAGTAGGGGGGGCGAGGGGCACTGCCACACTCAGCAGCTACATAACTGCTAACTTTAACACTGTGATTTCAATATTCTCCTGTTACTATCGTATCAATTAGAACCGCAGCCACACACATCTGTGCAAGATTGTGTCAATAAAAAAGACTTCAATGGAATCAAGGTGAAGAAAATGGACAATGCAACAATTTATTGAAACATAATCAAACAAGCGCACCATATTAAATTAAAACAAAACACCAGGGTTTAAACATTCTTCTGTTATGCTGTCATACAGCAAATATTGTTACTACATCAGTACAACGACTTTAATTATAGGATTTCACCTCACAGTCTTGGCAGTGAAAGGTTTTTTTTCCAAATCTCGTTATTCTTTGTATTTCTGCTTTATTCTTTTTTTTTTAGATTGTCTTTGCAGAGGGTTAAAATCGCTTGTGATCATTTCTGTTCGTCCTGGTCAAGATCACAGGATTTCTCATTATAAAAAGACAAATATTGATTTGTTAAGATTATTCTTTTTTCCCTATGCTTCTGAGCTAAGTCAACAGTGGTTAGAACATACAAATGTTCTTCTAGGGGTTCTCGGATCATTTGAGGGTTGTTTTGATATCAAGGAGGACCTAGAACGTTTCAGAAGCACGTTTTCAATGTCGTTTTGCTCCTGCTGGTTTCCCATCTCTGTCTATCCCTCTCATTCTCCCTCCTTCATAGCAGTATGAGCCTAAGGCTACTATCAGCCTAATCTATCTTTATTGCCCATTAACATCAGATCATAAGGGAAGAGTAAGCGGAAATCTGTGTGCAGCACTGAAAGTGCTGAATTTTGAAATTTCGGGCATGAGTCAAAGCAGTTGTCAGGAGTGGATGCATGCTTACGAACCCATTTTTAGAAAACAAAAGAGAAGTTGGCCAGGATCATAATCATAAACAGTGCACGACTGCTTAACCATTTGAAAGAACTGGTGAACAGTATGCATCTGAAGCTGGATGACCTGCAGGAGAGTGCATCCGCCTCGGTGTCAAAGGCAGGTGCCCCTCCAGTTCCAGCCTATTGGTGTGTCTCTTCACACAGCTGGGAAGCAAAGCAGAGGAAGTCCTTGGAGATTCACTGATAGAGTGAGATTCTGGTCTGTAAGCCCTCATCTCGCCAAGCTGACAAGTGGTTTTCTAATTGTGATATCTGGGCAGGGATGGTCAAACAGTTACAGGCTACTTCCAGTGTGGTAGGGGAGCCATGGAGCGGTGGATCGAGCAGTTTTATAACTCACTGTGGGGCTAACAGGACAACCAGAATATCCATCCATATGACACAGCCATCCGACCATTTCTTTAGTCCAAGGTCATGTTGTTCCTGCAGCCTATCCCTAGCCCTGTCACGTGGGGGAGGGGTATGTTTTCCCGGATCCTGAAATGCCCCCTCCCTCCCAATCCCATTTGGCACAATCTACAGAGAGGGGCGCACCCCTCACCCACCCCTGCAGAATGTACCAAGGGTTGACATTTTGTCAGGGAGCCCAGAATATTTAGCTACACCCCTACCTATCCCAGGCTGTATGGGGCACAAAGCAGGGCAGCACCCGGGATGGGGTGCCAGTCAATGGCAGCCCCACTCCCCCACACACATGCCCATGCCAGAGTACCCAGAGGAAACCAGCTGTGCACAGGGAGAACATCTAGGTGACAGGCTTACCTGTTGTACCACCCACTAGCTGATACGTATTTATCTTCTGATTGTTTACATAACCCCTTCCTTCTTTTCTAATGCCTTGATATCCAGCTAACTCGTGACATTGCAAACATTGTTATCTTTCCACTTCTGTGGGTTTCCTTCACTCCAGAAGGTCAAGGGCATTTGCATCTGCACAGCTTGTGATCTGAGCCTGAGAAGAAAAGTCATGGAGTAATTTAGCAGATAAGGCTCAGCGACTATGTAGGACTAAACTCTTTATTCACTGGCCCATTACTCATTTCCTTCCACAACACACAGACAGAAGATACACGGGATCATGCATCGACTAAATGACTGGGGCAATGTCAGCATGTCAAAGAGCTGAAAAGCAACAGAATTAGGGAATGTTTACAAAAAAGACACTGATGTGCTTTGCAGTGCAGGTTGGACTGTGGGGTGGATCCTTCAGTTTTTCCAGTCATGCATGAAGAAACAGGGGAATCTGAAGATCAGAATGGATGAATTGCTACTGGACTTATCCAGTAGTGGACAGGCCAAATGTTAGGAATCTGTGTGCAAATGGATGAATGTTAGGGACACCTCACCAGCCTCACACCTCCGAGGCTGTTGGGTTTAAGCCAGTGTTTCTCAACCCAGTCCTCCAGGATCCCCAGACAGTCCACGTTTTTGCTCCCTTCCAGCTCCCAGCGCGCCTGTACCAGGCATTCTGTGTTCTTGATTGGCTGGGAGCTGGGAGGGAGCAAAAACATGGACTGTCTGGGGGTCCCTGAGGACCGGGTTGAGAAACCCTGGTAAGCTAACTAGCGGTGCTGGATCCCTAATCTTTGATTTAATATGTATTTATTTGTGTGTATGAGTGTTCCCTGCCCAGGGTGTCCTCTGTCTCGAACCCTGTGTTTCCTGGGATAAGCTTAATGCGGCCTGCAAGCCTGTGCTGGATAACAAGTCATGAGAAGCAGATGGATGGGAAACTTGTTCCTGGTGCAGGTTGATGCTTGATGTCATCATGTTGCCCCAGCCCTTAATTTTTTGGTTAGTAGATGTCCAGCATTGAGTCTGGGCACCTTCAGTCATTTATGAACTATCACTGAATCATCATTAGGCTTGTCGGTGGTGTTATTTGTTGGTGATTTTTAAAAAATTAATTACGTATTGATCCTAATTGGATGGTTGAGATGACGGGGCATACATTGCCCACCAATACAAAACAACACACCATTCCTATGTGACATTGGAACGAGGCACCTTTGAGCGTTCCTGTAATGATCAGCGGGTCAGATGAGGGCTGATGTTTGGCATCTGTTATGGTGATCAGAAAACTAGAAGAAAGAAAAATATCTTCCACTAGTCTGGAAGTGGAATAAATAAAAGCACGAATGAGTTCATCTCTTCCGAATGTCTCTTAAAGCATAACAAGTCCTCTCTACTCCTCCGCTGTGACCCTCGACATTCATTGTTCGCGTTTTCCCGTAGCTGTGGGGGCCACCTCGGCCCGCAGCACTGACAGCCTGTCACTCAGCATTAAAGCTTCCCCATCAGGCCCTCGGGGAGCCAAACAACCTCCCTCCCTGGCTCAGAAACGGAGCAGCAGCGGAGACCCTAAATGCGGTTGTTCTGGGTGAACCTTCAAAGGCGAACCGTGACAGTTAAATAGACCTCTGGGAAAGGAATTCACAAAATTATTCCGACTGCCAAATTCTAACCTCACATCTAGGAAAAGAAAAACGTGTGTCTAAAAACACAGCATTCTTCCTTTTGACTGCTGATCATGGACGGCAGACTGAGCTTCTGATTGATGATGCAATCTAGCTTTAAATAAGCAGGGTTGGGTCCCTCATGCTTTTCTCTATAATATTTTCATTTTATGATATATTTATATTGTCATTTATCCATCTGTTTGGGTCTGTTACTGGGTCTAAGTGAACCTGGACTAACTTATGTATTATACTGTCAGCACAGTATTTGCGATACATTAATACTCTTAAAGATGGATCATTTTTAATAATGGCTAATATCCGGACAGCCAACCCACAATTCACTGGAGTTACTTGGCCATTTACCTAATTATGGGAGCAAAAGCTCTTTGTTAGACCTCCTGTACAAAGTCTCATACTCACCACCCTGCAGAGAAAGCAACATGAATTCCATCTAACCTTACAAAGAAAGTTCTGGCTCATGAACCCGGTCTAGGCACCTTTGCTATCAGGCCATGATATTGTCTATAGGGAATACCAGGTTCTTCTCACTTATTGCCTTTCAGCAAAAAACTATGTTTGAGAATGCTCTGCACTTATTGGTCAGCCAGAGCGATGAAGCCAATACTTCCCAAAATAAACAAAAAAGACAATTAATCCTTTGTTTGGCATTCAAATGAGGATGATGGCCAGCTTCAGGCCATTTGTTCTGCCTAACCTCTGTTGTGTTCTGCCTGTTCTGAAATCCAGCCCTTCTAAGCGGACAGCACATTTGGTTCAGCGAAGGAGGTGTGTTGACTGGTGAAACAGAGATATCCTCCCCTAAGTTTCCCAGAAAGCCAAGGCCATTCTGATCTGCTTTTCTCATACACTACTTCATTTTGTCTTGTGACACAAGTTAAATGCAGCATGGTTACACTCTCTTCCATTTCAAAGGCTTTTGATTTGTGAGAGCCTTGTGTGAGATTTTTTTTAGCTCTGTGTCTACGCATTTAGTACATACTGCAGGTATGACATTATGGAAAAAGATTTGTTACACACACCTCTCAAAACAAATATCCAGTGTATAAACTTCATTTCAAATGTGCAAGTCCAATCAAAACTGTAATGCGGAGTACGCATTGGTCTGATGATTACATGCTCACATTGGTCATTGTTACTGTCCTTGACCACTGTCTCTGGATTCCGGCTTACAGTAAGAACTGTAGCAGTCAGTAGCGCATGAAGCCGCACTCCACCCTGTCTGTCTTGCCAGATAAACTGGAACACTTTCCGTTGCTCATTCGGCATGTAGCGCAGGAAAGCGTGTCTCATGTGAGAACCATGGAAATAGGTTTCCGCCTATCAGGCCCGCAGAGATCAGATAAGCTTCAGATAAGCTTCAGCTTCGCAGTAAGGCCACAAATGGGTAAGACTGAAAGGTGTGTTGCCAACTGTCTTTGGTTTGCTTTGTGTGAAAATGATTGTTTGGGCCTGAGATTAATATCAAGTTTTTTGTTTATTTTTGTTTTTTTATTGGAATGTTCGGTTGTGAAAGACTCTGCATAGAATGAAATTTGAGACTGTGCTGCTGTTTAAATAATATATTTACATGTCACGGTCAACATAATGAACAGCAGACTCCTGTTTACAAACCACGACCTGACGCAATCCCCATAGCACCACTTTCTTTGTGGTCTTTTTCTCTTACTGTGAACACTCACACCACTTACCCAGAAGCCCCTTCTCCACGTTGACACGCCCTTGATGAATGTACTCACTACGTGACTTTGTCCATGGCGTGTATTTGTGCTTATAACAGTGTTACCAGGGAGGGTTGATTAATTAAATGAAAGAGCTTGATATCATCAGACACTAATGGAGTCGAGATATAAGAAGTTATTTATGTGCAACAATTTTAAAAACTAAACTGTGCACAGACTGCCTTCTGTCTGAGTTTATGGAGAGCAGCACATCTACAAATACCGCAAAGCTATGCACATGTAGAAATAGATGTCGAGTCCAGTACACAAAATGCTAGCGTGTGCATGGATCAGTTGGATGGATCTTGACCAGGCTTCAGTGGTGGACTGAGCGGGTAACGGACTCAGATTGCTGCCTGTCAGCGCACTGGCCTTCCACGGGCAGTTACAAGGGCCAAGTGGCAAATGGGCCCGAGGAGCGCAGGGAGATGTGGAAGCCTCATGGACAGGGATCTCCGGAGACAGCTGCACGGCACATAAACAGCAGCATTAGGTTTCGGACAGCCAGGAGAACATGTCAGGCACTGATACTCATCACTCGGCCACTTTTTGCACATGTTGTTTGCTTACCCAAGATGATTTTAACTCGTTATTTATGTCAAAATGTACTTGTACTTTTTGATTAACCATTAATTATTTTTTTGAGCCAAAACATATTATGTAATTTCATCTTACAGATGTCTAAGTATAAAATGTAAATGCATTTGTGAGATATATAATTCAATACTGATATAATCTATAGGTGTCATTATATTATATATCGTTTTTGTCCATCCATCTTCCGTAACCACTTAGCTGTTTCTGTCGGGTTATTTTGCTATAAAAGATATCGGTAAACGTGCTGATCTTCACATCTTCGCCACACCACTTGTTTCAGGAACTGATCTGAGTTTCCTATCACAGCAGGACTAAACGCTATGAATAGAAATCATTTCTGAGAAGCTTGGGCATTAAGAGAGGAGGCTCAGAAATTCCCTGCAGGATCCCACAGCCATGAAACAGCCAATCAGATCGGGAATTTTGTTATACGTGATTCTGGAGCGTGTGCTGTTTTGGTGAAATGTTTTAAATGCCATTTAAGTGACTTGATTTCTGTTGGCTGTGCCTAGCGATGCACACTACGTGCACGGTACAGATCTGAGTTATTGACTGCATGGCATGATGCTCCATTCGGTGCGGATGCTTCCCCACTGCCCTTGTACAAGGAGCGGGTGGCTTTGTGCCGTCACGGGTTTGTTCAAGCGCATCCTGCGTGCTGCCGTCACGGGGGCTGACGGCGTACCTGGCCGAGGAGCAGACGTCCTCGCTGCCATTCCCCAGTGTGGCTTGACCACGCTGTTCCACCGCTCACAGTGTGACGTGGCGCCGGAGGAGCTGCCAGCTTTGCCCTGCCTGTTTGTGGGCATGTTCACCGTACCCTGCCGAGGAAGGTCATTATGCCCAGACACCCCCAGGGTACTGCCCCCCAAACTCCATTATTAGGCAACTGGCAACTTGTGGAATAATATAGGTTTCCATCTGAGCGGAAATTGACCCCCCCCCCCCCCCCCCCCCCCCCCCCC
>JAODLD010000144.1:14710357-14733116 GCA_026781065.1 Mormyrops boulengeri | reverse complement strand
AACCCAAGTTCCGAAGAAAAACTATCCCAACCCGTCCCCGCCATGCGCTGCCAATTCCGGGGCTCCCCCCCCCCCCCACCTTGCACAAATTTACAGGCGTAAATGCCAGTAACTGTATCCATTCTGGCAGCGTTCAAACTGCCATCTTCTATTTTGAACAGGTTTGATCGCATCCCAGAAGTCTTACCTCTAGGCTGGCCGTCCAGGTAGAGGGCTTCTTCGTATCTGAGGTAGTCGACTTCTTCCCGGCAGCGTTGTTTTCCTTTGGTATAGTCCACTTTAGCGCATCCGATGCCGAGGACTCTGACTGCCGATACTCTGGTCACCTCGCACACCTCCACCATGATCCTCCCAGCCACTTTGTCCCCGCTCGAATAGCAGGACTTGCTAGCGTCGCTGAAAACGATCTCGAATGTCTTCACTTTCTTTGTCATGACAACCATAATTGCCTTATTGTATGCGAATCTAAAAAGAGGAGAATATTCAGACAACTCGTCTTTCACGGAACTTTAGTTCTAGGTAATTGATGCCGGATAGTCTACTGCATTTGAAGGCGTTCTGGTGACTTTGTTTTGCTTTCCACAGTGATAATAAAAAACAGTGCGTCTTTAAGTGTTATCCCACTGCTACATGTGAACTCGCTTTGAACGCTGTAAACACCAGCGGTTTTTATATGCCCAGGCTCTTCCAGTGAACCATCGCGATTGTTGACCACTTTCAGTTGTGCATGTGGAGTTCGAATGCACAGCGGGGCTCGCCGCGTGCACAGCGCTGCCATTGGTCAAAAGGCGTTGTTTGTGTCATTCTCGACCAATCTGCAGGCGAGTGCGGCGCGTGGACACCTCATGCCTGAAAACAAGCACGGGGTGGAATGTTACAATCAGAAGGAGGGGGCAGAAAGTTATTGCCAGCAAAGAAGGAATAATAAATCAAGGAGTGCAGATTACCACGTGGCGAAATCTCCCCCCGCCCCCGTGATATGCTGTGGTTGGCAACTTCCCAGTTTCTTCAAAAACATCGCGTCCTTCTCGGAAGCGATCCAGAAAAAGCGGATGATAGTTGTTGTTTAATTACCTATGAGGTGTGGATGCTGACCGCTATATGAGAACTTGTTGTTATAGAGCAGTTAGGAACATTTCGTTTTCTATTTATAATCTCACGACACCTGCGCTTTAGGTCGAAACAAGCAACGTTTGTCTGGTGCGAACGATGGCCATGGGATAATAAGAAAGGCGAAATTAAGACAGCTTCTTTTGGTACTCTTGAGTGGATAGCAATATTGGTATTGCACAATACGCGCAAAATTATTTGAAATGTTTGTTCTTTTAACCAAATTTCGTCCCATTCTTTTTTAAATAACGTAATTATCATCTGCTGTGTATGTTCATCTGTGCACGCTAATGCTTGACAATGCAAAGTTTAGACGTTCATAAATAAACTGATTCCAGGGCTGCCGGCTTTGGTCAGCTGGCTGCCGTGAGACTTTCGAAGCACAACTGCACACTCGTTTACATGTATGTAACAGATATATTACCTTGAAAATAGTCTGTAGGGTTTGCAAGCTGTTTTTGATGTAGCTAATCTGAGTTTTATAATGGAATACTATAGATGTGCCGTAGGATTTCTCGCGTGATCGTCACGCCAGACGCATGACAGTTAGCAACCTTGTGATTAATCGAGCAGCGCAGATTTTTCAGAATGACCCGTCCTCAGTTCAGAATGTGTTGAAGAAAGGGAGCGTCAGTGTGGACCTATATTTCGGAACACTCATGGGCGTATATTACGGGGGGTAATATTGGGGGTTGTAACCCGCCTCCCCTCCCCAATAATCACATCTCCCCCTATATGGGTGGAGACCTCAACACCCCCTCCCCCAGAACACTGTCAACACAATAACAAAATTTAAATGAAGAATACGTCAAATTTATATTTTACTTGTATTCCAGTAATTAATTGGCATCTTAAAGGAACGTAATACTGTTTTTATGATGAACAATTCCTTTTGAGGTCATAATGAAAGAATGTGTCGTGTATAAGCCATATAATATTGTGTTTGCAATAATAACCTTTACAATACAATAAAAAAAATCTCTCTTAATGATATGTTGTGAATGTCGTCATGGGCTCTCAGGTGATGAAAGATTGGCGATATATCTGGGCCACCATGCGATCTGCGGTTGGCAGCTACAGTACAAGCTACAGTTTCTGCGATAGAGGGTTATCGCATGTCTGCGGTGAAGGAAATTTTTGTGAGGACGCCCTCTAGTGCTCGGCCGTGGAAGGCTACAGATGAAATACGCTAAGATTAGTTTCACTGGTGTATTTCTGAAATTCATTGCATTGTTGTCTTGTGGCAAGGTTCAGATCTAAACGTGTCTTTGTACTTTTACTGCAAACTCAATATACGGAAAAGTCGTAATAGACAAAACACTCTGTTTGTTGCCATTTATTAATCAACACAGACATATATAATATCTGCTTTTGAGTAAACTCATTTTAAAGCTGGTCTCTGTTTTCGCAGAATAATATAAATATTCTAATCAACTATCACCAGAGTTTATTAATTTATATAATCAAAGTACATTTTATATAATATTTAGACATGGATGCTGAAAGTTTAAGTGAGTCACTGATCACATATATTGGATTGAGACACAGGCGTGCTTTACCATTCACTCACAGATAGATTGTGACCACAGAAGCCTAATACACAAACAATATCAAAACGTTCCAGTGCAGGTTCAAAATTATTCTGTGGGGGCTGAGGCCAGATTTACTATTTATATACCAAAATTCCTTACGTTTGTATAAAATATCTTAAATACACACAGACATGCATAAAAGATACTGTACATACCTTTTGTATTCATACAATCAAATGCTGTATTTTTGACAGCTCTTTTCACTGCACTCATGGCCGAGTAAATCCAGAGGCAGGACCTCATTCTTAAAACTGCCATTCGGTCAAGAGGCAAGGAGTCGACTTCACATTGGCCCTTTAAAATGCTCAAGGCCTGACCGGAGAACATAAGCATGCTGTAGAAATACTGTGTGCACCTGTGCCCCAGCTTTACAGTGACTAAACCGCTACATAATATTACACATACAATATGTACGTCACACAGAAACTACAGTTGAGACCTCATGAACTTTTCTTAGGGAGTTTGAGCAAATTCATGTTCCTTCTGTGTTTCCCTTTCTTGCAGAAGCTCTCTGCTGTTCCCAAGGGACTGCAGGCAAATCTGCAATTCTCAAGTTTTTCAGCAGGACCGGACTAGGCTGATCCATCCACCAACCATTTAACTATATATGGGGGGGGGGGGCAGGAACAGATCTTTGGCAGTGTAGAGCAGTGGAACACCCTGGATGTGATGCCACACACTAAGCTGACTGCAAGTAATAATAATATTAATAAATAATACAAATAAGGACAACAATAAAAATAGCTATGATGAAATCTCTTGTTGGCAGAAAGTGGTGGAGGAAAAACCCTCTGTTAGGAAGTGAATTTGGTTTATGCACAACGCAAAGACAGCAGAGTTACTATGTTCCCCATGAAAACAGCCAGAGTGAGAGTCACTGAAATGGGACTCGGATATCTGTCAGCCCCACCAAGGAGCAGATGCACCTTCTCAGGGTCTGAGATCATGCCGCGGGCGTCCTCCAGCGCCGCCACAGCAGCGGCACTCGCGTTAAGGTCACCAGTCACCAGGAGGTCGAACATGCACGCCTGGTAGTATATATCCTGTTCAGGGAGGAGGACGGAGCAGTGGTCATGGGCAGCTCCAGGTGCAGAGAGGTGGGGGGCCGAGAGCCGTTGGGAAACGGGACAACCCCAGACGCACAGTTGCAGGTCCTGCTCTGATGTGAAGGAGTTTACGATGGCCAGGGGGGCGCGCACTGAAAGGCCTAGCGAGCGCCCACTTTGCCTGACCACCAGGGTGGTTCCGATGTGGGCAGCCCAGATCTCAGCGTGACGCCCGGGGTCCTGGCTGCGCACCTGTAGGCTGTGGTGACCCCGGCGCTCACCATCGCTCACCGAGCCATCCACAAAGGCCAGCGGCACATTGTCCAGCTCAGCCTGGTAGATCTGCTGCTCGATGCACTCGCGCCAGTTCTTGAAGATGATGGTGATCTGTTATGATGGTTGGGGGATTTCATAAATTATTGTACAGATATTAACACGTGTCAAAGCATTTCCACACATAAATGACGTGTCTGACACTTTTCATCACTTGAAAAGAAACAGGTATTTTTAGGCAGTTGAGGCAGTTAAACTGGAATACAAAAGAATAGTAAAATTTGTGTACAGTTTTTTTTTGTACCTCTCAAAAGTGTGAGTGTGTTTGGTATAAAGGAAGATTTTTCTTGTTTAAGGTCATATGTTTTTCTGTAAATGCTTCAAAATGAAAATCTAATACCACAGGACTACCAGAACAGTACTCAGAAAAACTGAAAATATTCATTTATTTAACGAACCCTCTAAGTCCCATGCTGATGATAGGATTTGAACTAGCAATCAAAGGAAGAGCATCTTGACCACAGAGCCACTCACTACCACCACTCTCAGGCTTGAATTCATCAAAACAGCCATCATTTGCCTTCACTGAAGCATCCAGTTACGAATTTTCAGCTGGAAATCACTCTCTTCTGTTGAGTCTGTCCCTTACAAGGGAGACTGGTCATTGTAGGCAGATAGGGTCATTAGTTTAACTGTCCTTCGCCATCATTCTTCACTAGATAGTTCCTGAGTCATTTAGAGGTGTATTTTGATAATTATCTTGCTGAAGAATAAAGACTGCTGTAATCCTGATGGAATGGCATGCTATGATAACCAAGCTAGATAAGATTGCATTTGATTTAGTAATCTATCCATCCATCCATCAATGCATTCATCAGTCCATCCATAGATCGTCCATCCATCCATCCATCCATCCATCCATCTTCAAAGAACAGGTAATGAAAGCATAAAGTAATCAGTAATACCATCACTGCCCATCTCTTGGGCCTAACCAGCACCAGTTCTTAAGTTGTTCCATATTTTCGAGGGCGGGTACTCAACTGGAAGGGGCAAGGGGTCCTCCTCGATAAATTTCACCAAACAGGGGGCAGAGGTAAAGCATTTTAAGAGCAGAGGAGGGTACCACACACCTTAGTGAGCGCTGTGGCGTACATCCCCCCTGCCATGGGGGCGCTGGTGGCCTGGACATACAGGAACTCGTTATCCATCAAAGGCCAGGCCCCTTGCACAGCGCAGGTCTGGAAGTCATCCAGGAAGGTGCGTACGTGTGGGTCCCCAAACACGCCGCAGTGTAGGTACTCAGGGGGGCGGCCTTCCCGCTGCCGGAAGGTCCTCTCGTAGAGGCAGGCGTCCCCAGACAGAGGCGCCTGTGGTGGAGGGCGGGGTTGAGCAGTGGGGCCGCTCCTGGGGCAGTTGTGCTGCATGAGGAGGTCCTCGATGCCCTGCACGGCCGAGTGGTAGGCCAGGTCACCCCGACACGCCCGCGCCGTCCGACGGGTACACAGGGCGTAGGAGCGCAGGGCACTGCAGTAACCCGCGCTGCCTCCCTCTCGGCCTCCGTCAGGCCCGAGAGCGGCTACAAAGTCCGAGTTGCACCTCAGGATTCGACATTGGGCAGTGGCTGCGAAAAAGACAGCAGTGTCTGGTCATCTTAAATTAAAATCACTCTTCATTTCCCAGCATGCACAGCAACACGGCCGGATCAGGCGTAGGCAGCCTGGGTAGCTGCCTAGCGCCCAACTGGCACCCGGGGGCCCGCACAAAGTGATGAAAAAATATACATATATATTCTCAGTGACAAAAAAGTTAAGCACCCAGAAGTAATGGTCCGACTGGATGTCATTTGGTACATGTGCAGACCCGCGATAGGGAAGTAAAATGATTAGATTTGGTGCTGGTAGGTCTGGTCCCCAGACGCAGAGGATGCCTTGTAGACACATTAGACAGCATTACCAGCACTAAATGGAATTTGATAGGGGTCGCGTTGTCAGTTTGCATGAGGCCGGGTGGTCGTATTGTGCAGGTGCCCAGCATGTGGGGCATGCAGATGTCACAATCACCCGATGTTGGAACCAATGGGCATGTGAGGGCACCCACACGCAGCATGAAGGTTCTGCTCGCCCAAGACAGACCACACCAAGGGAGGATCGTCGTATTGTACACCAAGCGTAACAGAACCCCATGACATCTGCACCTGCCATCCGGACACAGGTATTAGACTCTCTAAACACCCCATGTCATCCCACACAGTATCTTGACGAATGGCATCAACTGGACTGTGGGTTCACCGTCCAATGCGTCGGCTGCTATTAACACCAGCGCAGAGACGGCTGTGTTTGGAGTGGTGCTGTAACCAGAAGTTGCGTCATACCATGTTCAGCAGTGAATCTCGGTTCCACATTACTGAGGGAAGAGGACCAATCCTGCCAATGTTGTGGAGAAACACACCGGCTTTACTCTTAGCATCATGGTGTGGGGAGACATTGGGAATGACTTCAGGTCTCTGGTAGTGATTCTGGGGACCCTGATGGCACAGCACTACGTCAGTCCGCATGCCTTACCCCTCCTGAGACAGCAAACTGACACACAACACACAGCACCTGTGTCTATGGACTGCCTGTGTCATGTTGAGGTCCTCCAATGGCCAGCCAGGTCCCCTGATCTTTCCCTAGTTGAACATGTGCGGGATCAACTTAGACCCAGTGCCAATCTGCAGGATCTCAAGGGCCAGTTACAACAGCTGTGGGCCGAGTTGCCGCAGGAGAGGATACAGTGTGCCCATACTGGCAACTCAGTTGTCTGTTTGATCTGATATCATAATCACTGCAATATAGTCACATGACCTTTCACCACATGCAGATTCATTTAATTTCCACCACTCTGTCTGGGCGCCTAACTTTTTTTGGTCACTGGGTGTATATACAGTATATATATATTCTCTCTCTCACTATACACACACACACACACACACACACTCACACATTTAATTCACAAATAAGAATTATTAAATAAAATTAATGATAATAATAATAAAGACATACATAAAATTAAAATATTCATGTCCAGGCAGAAAAAAGTTACACCGCGTCCTTGGCACAGTGATCAGGATCCATATTCATCTTTGCTATCTAACCATGCTTAATACAAATATGACATTTAGAGGGGGGCAAAAATATTGTCTGCCTAGTGTTTTGTGGTGACGTACACTAACACTGAAAAGTAAAAGAAAATACAGTCATGAATCTCCAAGTTGATTTTCTATATTATTTTTTTTCAGTTCCTGCCGTAAGATTTCAAAATGTTTACCTTGGGAACGGCACACGTGATCAAGCAGGACTGTTCCAATGATAACCCACTTCCACGACAGCTGTGTGTCCCTATTACCGGCAGCTGGTTTCCCCATTCCCATCCATACAGATCCAGCCCGAGACGGTTACTAGGTCTCACCGAAGAAAGCCTGCAAAATTGACGCAAAACTTCAATGAGCCAATTGTCCACAAGGGGGAGACAAACCCAGACGGAAACAAAGTCTCGGCAGGCTGAACTTTGCTCATGTTACCTAATACCATTTCACAGTATCCTTTTTCAGAAGTTTTTATGCATTTCAAATCAAACAAGTTAGTTTATTAATTAACTATCGTTATGTCTTGATTTAAAAATGTACATGAAAAAGGCCTTTGAAACAGTAATGGATAAATAATTTCTTAAATTAATTCTTAAATAAATGAATATGGATTCTTACGGTTAGTGTGTGTGCAGACGTGTATCTGGGAGTTTACCAGCCATCAACAGGACTCAGGCATCATTTCTTCATCCTCTTCACAGAGGCGAGGGCAGGGAGGAAGGAAGAGCAGAAGCAAAAGGTCAGTGTGACACACATCCCTGCATTTTGTTTCCAAACGATGTTGTGAATGATTCCATGTAAAGTAGAAATATGAAGCTAGATTAGCCTTCGGCTATGGACTATTAAATGTGTTATCCATTGCAAAAACCTCACAATTGGGTGTCATGGGCATATTAGCTAAACGATTATATTCTGTGTAATACAATGTGCAGAATTACCAAATAAACAATAAATAGTAAAAATAAATTATAAAACAGGATTGAGTGAGTATATAGAACTGTTTTTGTGCAAAAAATATAATTGGGAACTTTACATCGTAACTGTTATTTGAAAGCATCTGTGTCTATACAATTTTAATCAGTAAATCATATACAGAGTCATGTGACAAGTGTAATTTGGCTATGAATGTCTTTTCATTCTGAAGACCCAGGTGTGCAGTCGCTAGAAATCAAGGAAACCCAAAGAGCTCACCTCCCACGACACGACATGTCAACTATACTTCATGCAGTCCACTCTAAGGTTCTCGAAACCGCGCAAGATGCCAGCTTTCTCCATGTTTCATCAGAATTCAGCAATACAAGGTAAGTGAATTTCCAGCACAACGGATGGATTCGAGAAGGGATAGTAATTTTGCAATTTGGACTCTCTCCCTGTCTGTTTGCTGAACTGCAAAATGCAAACAAAAAGCGGAAAGCGGGCGCACGACTCGACTCTGGCGCTCAGTGTTGTTCTTCTTTGTTTTTCATTAACCGTTTTGTGAAAGTCAACATTAAATAGCAAAAAAATTGCTGTAATACAGACTATTTAGATTTCAGTAAGTTGTCTGGAAAAGGTACAGTCAGGTCTTATGGATCTCGCAAAACAAGAAAAAAACTGTTCAGAAAAATCAAATACGAAAGACTCCATCAGTGCTGGGATAATCCTTTCTTTCAGTGACAGTGACTACATGGACAGACGGCTGCGCACTGCTGAATTGACAGGAATGCCAGTGAGCCTTGAATCAACAGCAGCATCCTGTAGGGTTACCCTTAGGTCCAGTGCGTTTACATATGACCTATATTCCACTTTACAGAAACTAAGCCCATGTATTAGCAAAAGCTACCGTCGGTAGCAGAGTTGCAGGGCAGAAATAGCGGACTCTAAATATATTCCTTTAGCCAGACACCCCCCAGGCCAGCCCCTCCCCACCATGTGTTCTGGTCTGAAATACCTTCTACTCGTGTGGCAGAGAGATGGACTCCGGGGTTAGGGAGCCGACCAAATGAAGAGGTATCGGCATGCATGGAGACATCCTTAGAGTGTCATTTTTCCATTGTTCAGTTACAGATCCTCAGTTTCCATCAGCAAACAGAAACATCTCCCAGCTGGAATGTATCTGTGTGTCACTGGTCCAGAAGGGAGTTTGATACTGGGGGGGGGGGTTGGAGGGTGCTCTGCACTTAATAATTAATAATTAACTTAATAATTTAGTTGCACAAGACTGTTTCTTAATGGGATGAGTGAAGCCAAGTTAAATCCTAGTGGGTAAACGCCCCCCGAGTTCCGATGCCCCTCATCATACACACGGCATACAACAGATAAACTGATTGCTGGCATGTGGGGCGGCCTGGAGTGCTGGTGTAACAGCACCTCAGACCGACACATACATCTGTCACCTTTTGTACTGCTGTTAAAAACAGGTGACACCTCCCAAACATATCAGACAATATGGATACCCTACGCCCCCCCCCCGGCAATGATGCCATTCTGACAACATATAACTGTTTTTGAGCCCTTACACTCAGGCCTAGGCCCCCCAGGATGCCCCATGCAAAGTCACCCCCACTGCCATGAATCAGTCGTGATTTGCCATACTTGCTGACACGCGTGTGCGGAAGGATATGCAGTGACATTACAATGAGGTCCGACACGCATGAGACAGGGATCTGTTTACTGCCCGTCTCCCATGTCCAAGTCCTGTCTACATGCCAGTACTGAAAAACAAAACAAAACAAAAAAACGATTTCACTGACCTGAAAATTACTCCGTGACTGAAATGAATCCTAATCATGAATCAAATCATTTTTTCCAGGGCTGTGCTCTCCACAGCAAATAATATTTTGGAAAATATAAACTGATTTAAATGTACATTCAATACCACCCATCTTCTACAGTCTATTTAGTCCAGATCATAAATGATTATTTGCATCTAATTGGTGCATTCAGTTTTTTAACAAGGGGAAATTACTTTTTTATTTATCCTTTTAATTCAATCTAGATCAGGTAAAAAAGAATCATCCCACAAACAGTAATTCTCTGGGCCCAAGATATCAAACGATACTTAAAGTTTTAAAATAATTTTATTTGTTCCTCCAGGGAAGGTTCCGTATACAGTACACAGGAGAAACGCTGGGCCCACAAGTCACATCAGCCTCACGAAACATACGGAATTGTCTTTCTCAGGCAGCCTGCATTCCCCTATGTGTGAATTAAGATTAATCTTCATTTATATTATAGCCGGATTAGTCATGTAGATTGCACGGACCATATAAATTGCATAAAATTGCTATTTTAAACAACAAACATTAACTAAGGGATAACGGCAAATGATTATATGATGCTGCAACCGTCATGTCCGTGCGACAAAGCGGTGGAAATCGTTCCGTCTGAGTTGTTGAATCTGCAACTTTTCATTGTATCTCAGCACTCACATGACTCACGAGAAATAACACAATTTGCTTCCCTCGTAAAAACCAACCATTGAATGGAAACTGGCCCAATCAGTAAAGTATTCGTACCTGTAATGGTCAGGAGATGTTTTTCTATATACAGTAAAGACTTAACTGGTTCCGTAGACGGTGCATCTTTCCTAAGGCAGTAACACCCACTTCAGGTGTAAGAGGTAGCACAAGAGAACTCACCTTTAGAATGTTTATTCTAATAATAAAAATGTTAATTCGACACCACTACAATTTGCCGCATTTAAAAAAACGGCCTTTAACTGTAAATATATCACATCATCAAAATACTTGAACTAACAGGCAGCAAGCAAGTAAGCAGTATATATGAACTATAAATGAAAAAGGAAGAATTCAGAGTGTTAATTCCTCTATGAACTAGAGACACTTAAAACGCTGCGCAGGTAATCGGAGGGAAAGTTCATGCTGCCGTAAAGGTATGTTTCTAAAATAAAAACAGACAAGATAACGGAGTGGTTTTATAACAATTTTTAGACAACTTGTTCAAAACATGGATTAACTGCATTAAATGTAGGGCTTTCATCCAATTTGCCCACAGCTGATCTCGGAGGCAGAGAACGGTATCGAAGCTGTGTCACGTGAAACCCAGAACAGCGTAATAATCAGGGTTTTGTCCTAATTTTCTCTTAGTTATATCTAGGGAGTAAATGGAAATTACACACGTAGTTGATATTTTGCGCTTACCTCAGTAAAGAAACAGATCCGATAACCAGTCTGCGAGACCGCAGTTCTCGTTTGTTTACGACTGCAAAATGACAAAATTCCTGGGGCGGACTGCAGCTGATCTGAGCAGCCAGACGCGCCCCACGCAAAGGACGATTATTCAGTTGATAACACAGGTGTCAGTCACAAATCGGACCTTTTCACCAGCCGTTTTCTCCCCCCCGACACCAGCTCTCAAATGACTGAGATTTTTGACAGAGTACTTCTACGAGGGGTATAAATCAACCTCAGTGGGCACCTGCTGCTCGAGTAACAACTGCTCACTTGGGCACACACACTCGCAAAGAGGAGCTATTTTAAACTGTCAGAGTGACAGACCCTGTTCTATTTGCACCCCCTTGTTGCCAGTATATTCTCTTATATACATGACCGTACGATGAGTGTCCAGCTTTTAGCCGATAACAGGAATTTCTGAAAAAAAAATCTTTTAAGTCAGATAGGTAACAGACTGTCTCATTTCCTGGTGTCAAAAACCTACAAATCAACCGAAATGTAGATTCATATTACAAATTCCTTTTCGGTACTGTCTGTGCATACAAATGAGGAAATCAGAAAGGACAAGAACACGCAAGCAAACAGTATTTGTTCTGTTATAAATACGGACGCTAATTGGATTTGTCAGGAAAACTACAGAAGCACGTGTAGCTCGTCCTGGAGTAGGTCGGTGTCAGTGGGGTGTCACTTTTATCTATTTAAAGCCTAAACTCCTTCTGTATAGTAGTAATTTGGACGTTGCATGTGGTATATTTAAATGCCAATTGTTAATAAAATAATATCACTGATAAGGGCTACACATGTCAATAACATCAACATCAATATTAATAATTCATGATTACATTTTAATTTAAATGCATAATTAAAATGTATTTTTAGCAAGTCACATGTATTATTAAGCAGCGCACACTATTATTTGCTAAGATTGAATGACCATATCGATATTAAGTGTCGACCACTATCTATTGTTACGAAAAGTTTCTTCAAAATCATTTCTGGTGGAGATTCTATTGGGGATTCCAAGAGTTCCTTTACAGTCCATACAAAGAGACTACTGACCCGTCTTCATATGATGTATGTCTTTATATTATAATTTCCCGAGCTTATTCAAATCACAGTTCTTCGTATCTATATTTTTTATTTCTACTAAAATTTTACAGTCTATTTATTTAACAATACCTAAGATTCTTCAAAGAATATGATTCATGTATATTGCTGGCATTAATGAGATTTAAAGTGCATGTGAAACCCGTCGACATTCAATACCAGCAAATTTCAAAGTTTGATTCGCCATCCTTGCTACTAGATCGAGGTTCATTTGTCGTTATCTGGAATTAGATATATTTGTACAAATGACAACTAGTGATATCATAAACCGCGAGTTTTTTTTACCTTCCGCGTTAACTGTAATTAGGAAAAATCCGTTCTGATGAAATGCTGAAAAATGGCAAAACAATTAAAACGCCCATTATATTAGGCTAAATATATCTAGGGTTGGGAGTTTCACACAAATTTTGTTGGTTGTTGGTTAAAGCCGTGGCCTAAATGAGAAAAAAATGCCGTTAGTTATTAGCAACTTGCGGAGGTTGTGTTTGCGTGAGGAAGCGAATTACGACTTTTCTGCGAGATGCGAGACGCTCAGATACCTGTAATTCACCAGGGAAACGACAGATGGACCTAAAACTTAATTAAAAGTCGGGTGAACAATTATATATTGAGAAGCCCAATAAATAACACTTTGGGTATCATTTACAAAAACAGTTTATATTCGCAATTACTATATAACTTAATGTTTTATTTCATTTAAGCTAATGCCACTGGTAATAATTTCTCCCACTTATGTCTCCGTATTGTTGATCTATAGTACTGAATGCTCTAAAAAAAAAAAACAAAAAAAAGAAGTGTCCTCGCGAGATTACGTCAAAATGGAATGTGGCAGGGCGCTATTGTTTTCATTTAAACAACTAATTTCGGTGAAAATAAAATAATAATTTTGCTTATAAGTGTTTAATTAAAACGTTGCAAGTTGGTTTGGTGTAACAAAGTTGCAGACACGTAAAGCGCATAATATTTAAATGTGTTGTAGGATGAACCGCGGGAAATGGCCCGGGAATCATAGTCCTTTTAAGAGGGGCACCGTGCATGCATCAGTAAGCATTACATTGTGGCCTTTGTTTATTGTGGCAGCGGAGGCGGAGCCCACCGCCGACCAAGCAGAAGCTATTCAGAACGAGGGGTCTATTGTGAGGAAGATTTGGGAAAAGCGAGGAACGCCGTGTCCTCTGCTGCAGATTGCCTTGCTAGTCTTGTGCAAGTGCTGGAGTATGGCAAGACAAGTTAACTATAAAGGGACCCAGATTGATAACGCCCGATTTTTCGTTTTGACAATTTAGAGGCAGATTTACAAAGTTCACGCTTCTCTTTCTACCTCTGACATTGCATTGAGTTTCACACGAGCAACGGGTAGCTGTGCTCATAAATGGACGATAGTGGAAGGGTAATTAGTTTAAGGTAAGTACTATATGGCTGCAGAGTAAACTTTTTAGTCAATGCCTACTAAATCAATCGCTAACTGAAGGAAAGACTGGGGAAGCACGCGCGCGCCTTTATGAAAACCGACGTGCCCAATTATTATATGGGACGTATTGAAAATTTCTGCTAGTGACGCTGTTTTGTCGCCCGTTTAATAGTCCGTGGATTGGACTTTTACTGTGTTGTATCCTTTGCAAAGTTTAGAATTTTCTTTAGAGAATTTTCTTGTCGTACTCAACAGATTACTGGTGTCGCTAGGAGACCGTTTCCGTAGAAACAGTTTAATGTCGCCGAGTTATTCATTAGCTTGCTCGTGTTTGTTCTGAGTGAGCAATACGAAAGTGTACGACACCACCAGAAAACATTTTAATATAATGCACGCCTCTTTCTGGAAATATCACAAATAATAGTAATGATAAACAAAAAAAAAAACGGTTGTTATATTGAGCTCGTTAAAAAATAACTTGGGAAGTTGGTAGATGAATCGGAAGTATAGATATCTGTATATCAATACGCGAATAAATAAAGCGTGTACAGTAAAATAACACCTAGAAGGTTCTTGTTGATTCTGTTTGACTGCAGGTACCAGCTGATGCTGTTTTTCGTAACGTACTTTCATGATTCTTATTAAGCAAAACCACATTGTGACCCATGTGCTATGATTTGTCTTTCCTAGCAGGAAGGTACTTCTTAGCGGCTGCGCCTTGGGAATCATGGGAAGGATGGAGTCTGGCTGTTTGGGGATGCTTCCGTGGCTCTTTCTGCTCTAGTCTCCCAGGGCCAGGCAGGTGCGGGACGTAGTGCATTGTTGTACCATCTCCTCCCAATATTGCACTCGTCCCGGCCTCCCAGACCTTTGGGAAACCCCTTCACCTCTGCAGGGGTGAAGAAGGGCAACTTTTTTTTTTTTGAGACGTTTCCTGGAACACCTGCCATGAAACGAATGGTTCCAAAAACAGAACTAAGGAGTCATTACGTCATTGTGTGGGGCACAGATGGTTCAGTTCTGTAAACAAGTGAATTGAATGAACTTTTGCAGTTTGTTTATTTAGTCTGATTTTAACGTAGATTGGACAGTAAGTCGGGCATGGTTTTAAATTCAGGATCTGTTTATCTATTACAGTATGAAGTGGTTCTCAATTAAACAACACTTGTTTATTAATATGGTAAAATAGCAGGTAGCACAGGAAAACAGATTATTGTGTTATTGTAGGATGAATGCAAACTTAGAAATAGTACAGTAAATATGTTTTTAAATGCATTATTATTACCATTTCTCTTAGGAAGCTGTTTCCATGATCTGAGAAACACTAATGCTGTCCAGTTCCAACGTCCCACAAAGTAACAGGTATTTGTTTCATTGTGACCCTACGCTGTTGTGGACAGGCACCGTCAGGCTAGTCCAGTAAACTCATCAATAACTGTGGGTGATTCCGCCGACTCCCACTGTCCCTGTCTGACTGCTGGTTGGTAGACTGCCACAGCTGTGGGCCTCTGCCAGCTCCACCAGAGCTCTTCTCTGTGGCCTTCAAACCCTAGATGAGGTGGCTGGGCTTTACGGGTAACTGTGGAATTAGCCCGGAACACTAGGTGCCTTTTGGGGTCTTAGCCCTAATGATCTCCAATGAGAAATACAAAAATGGCATAAATACGTTTTTCTGCTGTTACAGGAAGCAGATTATCTGAACATTGAACATTCTTTTCCCTGTAGATTTCATCCTATAAACAACCTGGGGCAGAATTTCCTAATCCTGTCTGGGGCAACTACTAAAAATGCTGCTTTTTTCTTTCCAAAGCCACTCCTTTATCTTTAAAAATAGTGTAAATAAAATTTGACCTGGATGTCACTTTTGATTGACTATGGGATTGTGACATACGTGTGTTTCTGCCAGCTAAGTATATTATCTGGCTAATTTTTGGCCCTCAAATTAAAAAAAACTATTAACATGCAGTCTAAATGGGGCAGCATAGAGGTGCAGTGGTTAGCACTGTTGCCTTACGCTTGTGAGACCTGGGTTTTAGTCTTCACCAGAGTTCTGTGTGTTGAATTTGCATGTTCTCCCTGTGTTGTGGGGTTTCCCTCTACAGTCTAAAAATATGCTGAGAGTAATTGGAGTTACCAGAGTGTATGTGTGAGTGAATGGTGTGGTGTGCCCTGCAATGGGTTATTGCCCCATCCTGGGTTGTTCCCTGCCTTGTGCCTGTAGGTTCCAGACCCCAAATAGGACAAGCAGTTACAGAAAATGGATGGATGGATACAGCCTAAATATGATCAGCTGCACTCTGACATTGTTTGAGGAAATATAATTAATCACTTATTTAAAAAAAAGAACAATGTAGTATTCAAAAGGAAGAAAAAATAAAAGGTAATAAATATCAGCATACAAGATCGATCCTGAGGTTCAGGGTGAAAGAAACCCACATTCAGACGACATAGAGCAAGTCAACTGTGGAACTCAGATCAGATATGGTGGTTATGTAGTGTTTTGCAGGCATGCTGACCAGAGATGATGTTTTTCCTACAGCTATTTGTGCATGTAAAGTATCATTTGTCACTGTGCATTTGCTAAAGGGTGGTTAGAATGTAAAAAACTTGATACCACACTTGTAGTTAGTTATTGTATTTATCTGAGTGGATGTTGGTGAATTAAAAGAGAATAATCTAGAACATAATCCATGCTGTGAACTTTTTGTAAACGACATGCGATTTATACAATGAGTGCAGTATCACATTGCAATTTTACATTAAAAACTCCAGTTCTGAAACAGTCCTACTGGTTATTGGGGCTTTATTTCATATTTGATTATTAGCTGATGACTCACAAGCTTAGAATGTATACAGAATGCATGTGCACCAAAATTCATAAAAATATATCAAACTACAGCAACAGAGGGGATCAACTGGGCAATGTGTATTTGTATGTTTTATCTTGACTTTAAAAATAAATGCATATTTAATATTTTAAAGCACTTCTTTATGTAATTTTTAACTACTCAACATTTATACAAAGCAATTCCTGAAGTTATTTTAGAACCATTAGCGGAACCACACTCTCCATTTCCAGAAACATACTAGCTTATATCTTTGCATTTATTTGTTTGTTTATTTGTAGATCTGAGATGAAAGAGACAACCTGACTGGGAGTTAAAACTCAAATAACTTACTTTGTTTTAATGGCGTCAAAATGACAGCATCCCATTATCTGTATGGCTACGCTCAACTATGCGTGTGCACTAACCACATACACGCACCAGGACTCCCAGAAACAGACAAACATCCAAAAAATATACTGCTAATCAAGGATGTATACAGTGCTACCTTCACATCATGGTTATACAGCCTGAGGAAATGCCTGTAATTTTCCAGTCATTCTGTCCTTTTCCATACTACACCCAGTACAATGAGCCTGGAGTCTCTGTTATAAAACAAGGCTAAGGACGCCCTGGACAGGAGGCCAGTACATCTCAGGGCACATGTTACATACATAATTATCAATTTAATTCAGCTGTTACCATTCAGAACAACAGATGAGTCTGCTTACGAAGGGTCTGGTGTCCGTCCCAAGTAACACACACACAAACGCACACAGCAGTTGGCAGAGACACAAGTTGTGCTGCGGTCTCTGGGTCAACACTCTTTGTCTTCTGATTCACGCTCCTCACACCATGAGGTTCATCTGGACTTGTTGGCGGTAGTGGTTGAAGTCATCTGGCACAGTGTCTGGCAAAAAACAGGTTTCAGAGTTCCAGTTAGATCGAGATTAAAAGACTGACAGGTTAAGTCTAGGAGACGCTAAGTGACAGGTGAGGTTGTGTGTACGTGCATCATGTACCGTTGCAGCGATAGCGCAGGTTAGACCAGATGACGTTCTCCTGGGAGAAGCAGAACACACCCAGGCGTCCTCCCCTCATGGAAGTGTCAAAGACGACACCAGAGTCCGCCACCAGTACTGGCCCTTCATACAGCTTCACCCTGTGTAGCACCAGCAGAACAGACTTTAAGACGTTATACAGCCACTTACGGGACATTTCACGGATGACCATCAGATGCAGTGCATAACCGCCAGGCTGGACACATGGTCACCCAATCAAGGACAACAGGCCTTGACATTTAGCATGGCTTTATGGGGATAGTGACTCCTGCTAGCTGTCTTTGGAAGAGAGTGCCCAGGCTTAGCAGACCTCGGAGTACGTGGGCTGCACTCGGAAAACACCGTCCCACGGTGACGCAATGCTAGGAAGGGGGCGGTGCCACCCTCGCTGGAGCTCCGCTGCGGCTATTCACCCCTCTTCGCAGAATACAAAGCAGGTGCCTTTCTGTTTCTGTCTCAAAGGGCCTCGTTGCCTCGACAAAGGCCTGGCTCACAGCTCCGCTCGCCCCAGTGGGGACCCCCCTCTTTCTCTACATGCTAATGGGAAGAATGTCGAAGAGGCTTCGCTCTGGAAAAAAAGGGACAGCTCACCGTGTTTGAGTAAAAAGAATCTGTTTTTGAAATCTGAAGGGCAGCCATGCTTTTAGTTCTGCCTCGTAGCCCCATAATGTCGGTCTCTTTCATGATTGACTGTTGTGTTTTTCTTCATCCAGCATCCATCTCTTCTGGAAATATTTATACTCTGTCTTGGATGGATAAACTTCTTAAGACTTGAGCTTGTTATAAGGACTGCCCTCATAGGCCTTTATCTCAACCTACAGCTGCCTTTCCTGTCCATCTTCACTTTCCCAGTGTTTTTTCTTATTGCCTGTTTCTCTTGCTTCCAGATGCTCCTTCTCCATCTTCCCTGCTCTTGATCTCCCCCCTCTTCGTTTTGCTCTCCCTCTCAGACCCCCCACTCTGCAGTAGTTTCCTCTGGATCTGCATATGAACGGGTGCCCAGAAAATTCCTGCCAAGGATTTGGTCGACATAGCAACAAGGACAATAGGTGATCGGGGGGCCAGGCGCCTGTAAAGTCACAGAGGTTTAATCCTCCCCCCCCAAGAAAAAAATTAACAAAATTTTGGGAGTAGTTCCTGCACATAATTATTCTGTTTTGCCACCTAATGTCCTCAACTGCATCAGTTTTTCAGACCCTGAATTTCGCAAAACATAGACTAGCAAAGGTCAATAAAAAGCCTGCTTCACACTACAGTTACACTTTTCCATTTCCCTGCAAACAGTCAGTGCTGCCACAACAGGCAAGTCTGCTGTGCAACCTACAGTGAGTTCACATTGTTCCCTGTGAAGATGCAAGGCCCCAGTTATTCAGGCAACCTTGAAATATGGGAACACGAACATAACAAAGTGTGAAAAGGCATTCTTATGTTTCTTTTTTTGTTCAGAATGAAGTGAGGCATTTATATAAAACTTATTTTCAGTATGATCTTATTTTTTAATATTGAAGAGTTCCAACTGAATGGAGAACAACACTTCCAATATCTGGATGGCATTGGGGGTTGGGCTTACGGGATGGGGTTGGGCTTACCGGATGGGGGTTGGGTTTACTGGAATGGGGTTGGGCTTACCGGATGGGGGTTGGGCTTACCGGATGTACCCCACCTGGGGCCGGTGACTAAGATGCCAGCGGTATGAAGTCTTGTCCTTCCACCCCACGTTTCGAGGGTCCTTCCACAGCAGCTTGACCTCGCCCACCGTGTCCCCTGTGTTCCACAGGGCATTGCGCAGGAACTCCCCTGGGCCGGTCCGCGACTTCACCGCCTGGGTCAGGATAGTCATAAGCATCACCAAACAGCTGTTTGAGTGACCTGCTTTCACACGTTCACTCAGAAGCCACCTGTGTCCAATTTAAATTAAGAGTAGGTGCACAGCTGGCCATACGTATCGGTTTCATATGTGAAAGCTGAATTTACACACCAGGACAGCAGGTGGACAGGTACAAAATGACAGCTAAGAAAGCTAAAAAACTGACAATTTAGTGTAAAACTGAATGGGCCCACTGAACAGCAATAATAACATTAGTGACAGGGTTTGAGCTGTCTGTATAGGAGACCTAGACATCTCAATATCAAGTTTCATGGATGTTTCTGAGAATTCTGTTAATTCTAAATTCAGTGACTGCTCTCATACTTTGCAGAAGAGCAGTGCTTTACTTAGAGTCAGCATCGATTATGGGTATAACAAAGTAGAGGTATTATGACAATGGACACTGGCTAACGGATGGCCACCTTGAGCTGCAGCCCCGGCTCGGCTGTCGCCTTGAAGGGCACCGACTGCCAGTAGATCTGCTCCGTCTGCTTCCACATGACCACGTAGAAGCTGGAGGAGTCCTGGTAGCCAAAGATGAAGCCGGCATAGTCGTCGTCCGTCACCGTGTTGATGTGGAAGGTGCCCTCGAAGTCTACTCCATTGAAGGCAGTGTATCCTGGGCAGAGGGAAGAAGCAGAGGTTAATCAGGGGCCTCAGTGAATGGAGAACCAGTCCAGGTGAAGGTGACAAGCACCAAAAGATGATGTAGGGTTAGAGAAGTTAGCACAGACGTACCCACAGCCAAACCAGGGTCACTGTTCATGGTCTGTACGATCTCCATACCCTAGGACCAAGAGTGGACAAACAGTAACAGGCATTCTAATACATCTGCTTTGCCCTTTTTTAAAAGCAAAAGAATTTGAGGTACAGAACAAGAAGTGGTGACCTCTCACCTGATTGAGCACCACCCAGTTGGGGTCGATCTGGACGTCTCCTTCAGGGTCCAGGATGACCGTCTGATAAGCTCTGAAGTCGGTCAGCGTGACCTCCGCACTCTCCGGGCACACGTCGACGAGATCCATCACGGTGTCATTGTCAAAGTCATTCTCACATACATCTCCCACCCCATTACCTGGTGAGATGAACAGTAAACATTGAGACTGTACATGTATAATATTAACTGAACTATTCATATAATATCTACACTATAGTCATGTCTTTAACAACGACCTGGCAGTAATACCACCTAAAGGCCATACACTGTTTATTTATAGCATAGAGTTTATTTAAAGTTTATCACTTGTTTATGAGCTTGGTTTGGCCAGTACAATATTCAATTAATATAATAATTTACAGAACGTCATTAAGGTGTATTTCGCTGCTCTTGGTTCAAGATGCAATAAACATTATGTAAATCTGTCTGAAAGAATCATAACCAGCCATTTAATACGCCTATAGATTAATATGCAAATGAAGGTTTACCATCCGAATCCTTCTGATTGGGATTGGGAATAAGCCGGCAATTGTCCGGTCCAGGACCTTCAAAGTCTGGGATCCCATCATTGTCATCATCGTCGTCACAATCGTCACCGATGCCATCATTGTCAGAGTCAAGCTGTGACCCGTTGGGGATGTCTGGACAGTTATCCCGTGAGTCTTGGTGACCATCCCCGTCTCTTTATGGTTAGAAACAAGCCAGTGACAGCACAACTACTGTCATGTGACCACATTCTCACGTAGCCATGGCAGCAGGTTTCAAACAGGTGTCAAAGCTCTGCACAAGCAAGTTTAAAATTATTTTTATTTAGAAATGAAAATCTGCAAACTGTGCCACATTACAGTTTACTCTTAACTTGATCTGTTCGTACAGTGACCTGGGACAGAGTGTATGTGTCTCTATTTAAGGAAAATACCGAAAGCCACACACCTCGACTGTGTTCAATAAAAATTCAAGGGCCATAAAGCATTCAGTTTTGTGTAACAGAACCTGTGAGCAATCCAGCTGACCATCTGTTGAGAAGCAGAGTGTGTGTGAAAGAGTGAATGAGTAGTGTGTGTGTGTGTGTGTGTGTGTGTGTGTGTGTGTGTGTGTGTGTGTGTGTGTGTGTGTGTGTGTGTGTGTGTGGTCCAAGTATACATTACATTGTGCGGACCAAATATACACGATGTGATAAAAACCTGTAATTTTGACATTGTAGGGGGCATGTTTTCAGTGACTGCAATCAAGAAATAAAAAATTCCAAAAGTCTTGTATTCTGTTTGGTTACTTATGGTTATGGTTAGGGCTGGGTAGGGGTTAAGGTTGTCATGTTGGGATTAGAGTCTTTCCCGTAGAAATGAATGGAAAGTCCCCACCAAGATATAGTTACAAACCTGTGTGTGTGCATGTGTGTGTGTGTATGTGTATGTGTGTGTGTGTCTGTTATCCTGCACAGTCAGCTTGGACAAATGGAACAGGTGTGAGGGCTGCCATGTGGCATACAGACTTACTTGTCTTGGTTGGTGTCACAGACATCTCCCACCAAGTCATTGTCTATATCTGTCTGAGGAGAGAGAGGCGCCAGACAATGTTCAAAACGGGGCCCTTAAATTCCTGTCATGAGAACCTCATCCCATCTTTGTTTCACTTCATTGTTAGTTAAGTAAACGAGTGTTACTGACTAATGCTGAAAGTCGTATTCCGTTGTTTACATCAATGTGATTTGTCATGTTACAGGTATATTGCTGTTTAGTTACTTCCTAACATGAAACTGTGCTCTAGTTCTACACTATATATCTGCAGAGGCTGAGAAAGGCCCAATTTCAAGAAATTAATGTGTGTGATAAGCCAGTGAGAGGTATAATGCATTACAGTGAGATATGTAATACATTGAAGTGAGAGGTGTAATACATTACAGTGAGAGCTATAATGCATTACAGTGGGAGGTGTAATACATTACAGCAAGAGGTAGAATACATTACAGTAAGAGGTAGAATACATTACAGTGAGAGGAATAATGCATTACAGTGAGAGGAATAATGCATTACAGTGAGAGGTATTATACATTACAGTAAGAGGTAGAATACATTACAGTGAGAGGTATGATGCATTACAGTGAGAGGTATTATACATTACAGTAAGAGGTAGAATACATTACAGTGAGATGTGTAATGCATTACAGTGAGAGGAATAATGCATTACAGTGAGAGGTATTATACATTACAGTAAGAGGTAGAATACATTAC